>CM062806.1:928205363-928575363 GCA_031772625.1 Pinus tabuliformis
AACAATTAAGAACTAAAATAAATACGAATTCAATGTCATCGTGACTATTGTTGTACAAGATCTCAATACGGTGACACATAAATACAATGTCATCGTGACTATTGTTGTACAAGATCTCAATACGGTGACACAGAAATATTGTGCACATAAGCGACCAACCAGGTCTAACATAGAATGATTTAATGGTTCTGTTAATGTTCTATAAGTGGTGTCACATTTCGTTCTTGCAATTTTCTTTGATAGATACTTGACACAAGGTGCACAATGTACTGATTACACATCTATTAGCTGAAAAATGGTAAAATGGTTTAAATTTATTTTTTTAATGATGAATGCAGAGTCATATGCACATTATTATTTTGTTTATAATTACTAATCATTACACAATGCATTAGAATAAATATTATTAAGCACTTGAATAATGTTCTAATTACGTGTCGATTAGGTAGTACTTGCACTATCACACCCCTCGAGAACTAATCGAATATTTATTGGAAACATGCATGTTAAATAAATTCTTGATTAACGCTTGGCCAATGCAACTATGAACACGTTTCTTGTTCAAACCACGTTACAAAATATTCATAAAAATTAGACGTCTTATTTGCGGTTTGTTCCAGAGAAAAAGTGTGTGTAATAACAAACACAATATTTCTACCGTAAAGTTCTACACCTTCGCATGCATTTTTCCTCACCACAATCTGCCCACACACCTTCCTTCCACACACTAATTAGTTTTAAATGATCAAAACCACTTAATATTAATCACTTCACACAATGTATCAATGGAAGAAGCTATGAAAAGTATGTCAACTCTCCAATTCCCTACGGTTTCACTCTTAGAAATAATGTTCACCAATCTTCTAATTCTCTGAGACCATGCGGTTTTTATTTTCTTCATCCAATTACAACTCGTCAATTCCTTCCTTTTTGTCTCTAGATCATAAAGAAAATCAAGCTTGTGGCTAGAAGCACACAAGTCATTGTTTACTAAATACACATCTCCTTCGAGATCATGTTCAATGCACTCAACAACTGAATCAATTCTTTACACTAAATGCTGCAAATTGAAAGTTGCTTGCCATGCATGTTCAATAATTTGTAGTATTTGGCATATATTACTATAATATATACAGTCAGTATTTAGATTATGTTGAATGTGACAATGGAATCAAAACTTTTATTGTATGAAATGATTATTTTCCTTCACTTCTCTGCACATAGCTTTTGTCCACACCACTTCACTTCACACAAGTGGCCACCCAACAATTTGTTTTAGAATTGTAGCATAATGTGAATAATTTTTGGTACAATGTATGAAATTTGGACATGTGGTTTCATACATTCTACTAAAAATAATTAATAGTTACGTATTAAAATAATACTTTACCAACTTTACTATGTTCAAAGATTTTGGTTTTCTGATACATTGTATATGATGGCTAAATAAATGAACTAATGCATCTACAGGTATAGAATATCTTGTTCCTTCAAACATATTAGCGAGTAGATTTTGAGTTTTTATTTAATGGAAAATGATAGTCTTGCTAACTGTCTCTTTAATTCTAGAAGATCAGCATGCATGTCATAGCATAATCAATACAAAATTGCAGTGGGTATAACTAGTGTGCCATCTTCCCTGCATGAATTCACCAAGCCGACCATTATTAAGAAAACTTGAAGTGCAGTGCAGTTCAATCAGACTGATAGGTTTTTGTGAAGGTGTGAAAAATGTGGATGAAGCTTTCATTGTGATTCCTTCGTGCCTTAACGAACCTGTAATTCAGCTACTCCAAGGCTGCACAACCGTATCTGCCACTCATCCACTCGGTCGTTAAATTATAAATGTGAGTGTTTTCAAGCTACTTCGTTCATGGGAAAGGTACCATAATAATGGATTTACGACATGTCCATAGGTAGATCATCTATCATATATAGATCGATAGAAAAAGAATGGCAACTCATATCATCTCTAGAATATTACGCTTTGACACTACAAATTAAAGTTTTTGTTCCTTTCTCCACAAACTTGTTCTCCCACACAAAAATATTTGTTCATGTGCATTAAAAGGAAATTTAATTTAATATTGCATAAAAAAATTTATTATTTAATCCATAAAGGTGAAGTCACAAATGCACATAGTATTTAGAAACATTCTACAAAGAGAAAAGGTGTCACATTTTGCTATTCGAAATATGTAATTGATCAGTCAGTGTTCCTATAGATATGAAAAGATGATTTATGGGGAATTAACTTGCATGGGAAATGTGAACTGACTCGTTTCCATAGAAATCACAACTTGCCACTATTTTTCCTCTTAAACATGTTACAAAATATTTAACTCGGAGATAAAATTGCCATCTGGATTTTTTATTGTCCCAATGTCTTAGATGCAATATTGACGGTGTACAATAGTTTGCCTCAATCGAAGGCTTAGGCAAGATTCATTGTGATAGTAAATAATGTGATGGGAACCACGTGAAGAGACGAAGGAATTACCATCCCTGGTATGGTAATAACAATTGAACTGAAAGAAAGTAGCCGATATTATCCGTGAATCAGCTTTTGGTAGTAGAAAAGAGCACACGGACCAACCCCTCGACCCATTGGGTATTAGGATGATATGATTGAAAGAGGATAATGCTAGTAGGAATTTGTATCAATTTGAGAGGGGGAACCTCTCAAATTTAATTGAAAAATATTTCACACACATTCCACTTAGAAGTGTAGCGATTTGAATTTTCAAGTAGTAATGATGAAGCCAATGTCATGCCACTATATGGGAATGAACAATTGTTGCGATTTTGCAAGAGTTATAAAACACAAACCAGGGGAGGGAAGCTAACATCACTGATAAAGGAAACTTCAGAGTCTATGAGAGTTCGACAAATTAAAATAGTTTGTGATTGTGACAAGAAGGGTGGTGTAAGAATGGCATGATGGATAGAAGAAGCTACACAATTAATATCGAGAGAAGTTAAAGGAATGGAAACAACAAATAGCATGCCTCCAGGAAGAGCCTGTATTATTTTCTGATCTAGTATTACGTGGTTATGGAAGAAGACACGGTGTTGGGAGAGCCAAATATGACAGAAGGGAAATAGGGGAATTCATGTATCTTTGATGTCCCTACTAAGCCAGGTGGCCCAGAAAAGAGAGGGCTCCTTTTTTTCAGGAAGATGTTTTACACAGCAGGTCATAGTTGCACAAGTTAAGTTAACTTAACATGTGTTATGGGAAGACCTAGTGATTATGGGAGGGCCATATGATTTCGGAGAGTCCTTGCAATAGTGGTTGTAGCAGTGGAATGAGGTTTTCTCCTTATGAACCCCTACCTTGGGGTTTGGAAAAAAAACAAAATTACACCAACCCTCTAGGTATCACAAAGAAGTTAAAGAGGTCGAGGTCATGCCAATCCCTACCAAGGAAATAAGAAGCCAAAGAAACATGAAGTAGGCAAAGGTTAGTGATGAACATAGAACTTAGTCAACCTCAGTAAGCACAAATGTTCCCAAACACATGGATATAGTAGAAGGATTGAGTGGCTTGAAACAAGCTACAATTTTTTTGGGGGGGCCTATTTGAGGCCAAAATTTTTTCGAATTTTTGATAGTATTATTGCAGAATACTATAGAGAAGAAACTGCCACATACTTTCTATAAAGGAAAAAATTGCAAGCTTTATGTTCCTTAATTATATATAAACTTTGATTTGAAGGAGGCAAACCTTTGGTGTGTTTTCCTTTTAGATATTCCATTTTGTGGGGAGAAATTGTGTATGGTATAGTCTTACATTTGTAGTAGTATAACGCACCTTCTTTATATATATCTTAATTAGATTGATAATAGTATAGTTTAAACACTATGATATAATTTCTTTATATATCACGTTCAATACACTAGACAAATGACTTCTTTCTTCGTACTAAATGCTAAAAACTCTAAAGTTATTTGCCATGCATGTTCAATAATTAATGTTGTTACCGCATTAAGGATAAATGTTTTTATTATATACAGTGTGGAAGAAAAATGAACATTTCCGTTATGCGGAGTATGAAAGTAGAATCAAAACTTTTGTTGTACAAAAAGAAAACTGAAGCATCCATACTTTAATCAGTGTATATATTATGCCTAACATACCTTATAATGTATGTATTATGAAAATGTGAAATATTTATTATTTCTAGTTTACAAACCACTCTTTCTAGTTATTCCTATTACATAGGCATAACTAAAGCTTTTGTTCATAGTTGAATTAATTACGTGTCTATGCAATAAAGCTCCCTTTTCACCCTTGTTCTCCTATACATAGCCTGTCCTCTACACACCCTTCATTCCACACAAAAGAGTTTAAAATTAATTTCATTGTTCTCTCACACATACCCCTTCCTCAACACATCCATCATTTCGCTGAAAAGAGTTTAAAAATAATTTCATCCTCGTGGAAAAAAGTTTCCTGTGTAACCCCATTCTCCCACACATACCTCGTCCTCCACATAGTAAAATCTTTGCACAAGGAACCTCCACATAATGAAACAATAATATTAATTAGAGATTTGTTCGCCCCTACCCCCTCCCCCTGCAAACCCCACCTATATAAAGGACCTACAACCATGTCAATTCTTGCATCATTAGGCAGAGGAGTAGCATAACAATGCCAGTGTTAGTGTCAGAGCACTCAACAATGAAATTTCCAGTCGCAATTTTTTTTTAAATGAATTATCCATGGGGCTTCATTGCGGGAGTAATACCATACCACGTTCTTTCATATTGGGGGATATATATTGAGGAAAAAATGACATAATATATTGAGCATATAAATGGGGTAAATGATTTGTATTTTATATTAGCCAGTATAAAAAATGGAGCTCAAATTAATGAAAAATATAAAGGGGTATAAAATATGTAGTCAAATCAAAGGTATTGTTTAGTATGACACAAACACACATAATATGTTAGAGGTTCATTGAGTGAAGCCCCCGTGAAATTGTCAAGCACTAGAAAATACTCAAAATAAAACATCTACAGGGGGATTATGTGCCATCAGAGCTAACTCAACCAATCCAAAATTAAAAATAAGATTTCTAGGAAATTAGAAAATTAATTTTAAATTTATGAAAAAATAGAAATATTATAATTTTCCCAAAACTTTAATTAAAATTTCAAAAACACAACAAAATAATCTAGAGTCAAACACACTTTGACCACGAGACATATGTTATAGTCTGTGATCAAGCGAAGACTGATAACAAATAATACATGTTGCAACTTATCAATTTCTAAAATTTCCATTTGGGTTAAATAAATGTTAATTCACTTTTAATATATATATATATAATAGAAAACACATAATAATTATATATAGTAGCATACATTTATAAATATATTAGAAATTCAAATGAAGTTAGAAAATAAAAATAAAATGATTATAGAAATAAATTTATAAATAAATATTTTTATTCTTATATATTATTTGATGTTGATCTAATCCATGTATATTTTAATAATTACATTATTAAATTATTAAGAAATATTTCTACACTAATAAAAGCCTTTGAAAATTGTATTTGTTAAATCAAAGTTTTTAATAAATTATTTATTAAAAATAACCCTCACTTTTTATAAATATATTTTATTTTTACAAAATAAACATATTTACACTATAATGCTTATAAATCCCAACATCTTGCATCACTTTCAATATTGTAACATATAAAATCTATTTGTTGCATCACTTTCAATATTGTAACATATAAAATCTATTTGTTGCATCACTTTCAATATTGTAACATATAAAATCTATTTGTTTCGTTTAAATCTAGATATAGACATCCCCCCACATATACATAACCAACCAAAACAAATTCAAATTAAAAACAAAAACAAAACTGTGTTTTAAGTATTATTATAACATTAAAAATCTATTTAATAATTTAAAAGAAATTATGGTGATGTCGAGGAGCTATCTCAATAATCATCTACTCTTCTAATCTTATTAAAATCTTATAAAATATAAGATCCCTTAAAATTGAACCCAAATAAATAGATGTACTTCTAAACACTCAAGATACTAATCTTAAACCTCGAGATTTTCAATTTATGCACTGAGCGTTGTAGAGCGTGTTTCTTTTATTTTGGGAATGTTTTGTTGTGAGTTATTATTTGCCAAAAAAAATTGTGCGGGGAGCCAATGACATGTTTCAACAACTTTGTACATGCATTTTATGATTATATATCTTTATTGGAATTTCCGGATTATATTTTGTTGTTTGGAAAAAGTATTACTATAAATTATATTGAATTTTATAAATAATAATTTTTAAAAATTATTATTTTAAATATAATTTTTATTTATTTATTAAATTTATATTTATAAATATTTTAATAATAAAAATAAAAATTATGATATAATCCTATAATATTTATGAGATATTATGTAATTTTATTAAAAGTAATATTTAGGTGTAAATTTATTTTATTATTATATAAATATATATGAGAGATATTTTATAAAAAATATATATAGGTGTAAATGTTTTTAAAATTTAACATTGAATATAAAGATTTACTATTAAAAAAATTAATGGAATATTAATCCTAATTAAAAATTTAGTATATAATTTAAAATATATATGTCAGCGAATATTCAATATTCAATATGTCTACTCAAATAAAATTTTAACCAATACAATCACCACTTACTTGTTTGGTTTAGTTCTATTTTCATTGTTTCTATTTAATAATAAAGTATATTGAAAATGTCTACTTAATTAATTTTTTAACCAATACAATCACTACGAGTTTTGATTGGTTTGGTTTGGTTTCCATTGTCTCCATTTAATAACAAAGTATGACAAAGTATTCTAGCTATTCCCATTCCATTGTCTCTATTTAATAATAAAGTATATTGAATATGTCTACTTAATTAAATTTTTAACCAATACAATCACCACCCGTTTGGTTTGGTTCTGTTTCCATTGTCTCCATTTAATAACAAAGTATGACAAAGTATACTAGCTATTCCATTTTGTTAGCAAGTCATTCAATTTTGTTTCCATTGTCTCCATTTAATAACTAAGTATGACAAAGTATACTAGCTATCCCCATTCTCTTATCAAGTCCGCATATTCTATTATACAAGGTATTCAATTTTGTTGTTTCCATTGTCTCCATTTAATAACAAAATATGACAAAGTATACTAACTATTCCCATTCTGTTATCAAGTCCGCATATTCTATTATACAATGTATTCAATTTTTTTAATGCTCACATTCGCTAGGTTTATAATTTAGGTTTTAGTTACTATATTTTAGGTTTCATTTAACAATATCAATTTCAATTTTTAATTCCTAGGTTTTGATTTTAGTCACGAGACTAAATCCCATATTGATAATAGTATACAATGATGCTTGCTATCAATCTAAATCATTAGGATGAGGTTTAATTCTGGCATCTTTCTTCGAAACCAGAATGAATTGCTTCTTGCTTCTGTACTACATCAACCAAGGAATTTGGATGATTCATCCACTTGTACTCCTTCATTTAATCCCATTCTATTTAAACAACATTGTTCTTTGTTCAATGATTGAAAACCCTAAATAATTTATGTTTTTAACAACTAAAACCACTGTCATCTACCAAACAAAAAAATTAATTTTAAGCATAATCGAACCTACTCTCTACTTCTATACTTCTATATTGAGACCATAGAAATATACTAATCGAAAAATGATGAGAGTTACAATTGGAACTAAATATACAAGATAAATATTACCGAGATATATTCAAGTCAAATATTGTGTTTTTGTCAAAGAAAATTGTATTTTGAAATATGCCATTAACCACATCTCCATAATGATAATAGTATAATATGATGCTAGCTATCAATCTGACAATAATATCCAATGGTGATAACTATTAATTCAAATTATTAGGTTGCTTTTCATGTAAGTAAATCTATTTTTTTATTTGATTCAAATTATTAGGTAGTTTATTTATTTATTTATCAATTTTTTTTGTAAGTTTTGCACCACTACATGTTCATCATGTCCAATATGTCACCCTGATTGGGGTGGGGAATTGAACAGGTGAATTCACATCAAGGAATGCCTTAACAGAGCAACCGATCACTCTCTATCCAAGACCCCATGGACTATTTATTTATTATTATTATTATTATTTTCCTAAGAAAATATGGGATGATCCACTCGAAGGGATCACATCCCATTGGAAAAACTAGTCAGATCTTAACTTTGATGGCATCGAGGACAATTGACCATGTGAGCTCCCAATGATGAAGCAACATGACCTCGAATAATTGAGATGTTAGGTCCCTATACTACTAGTGTAACCCTTGATTGTTATTAGTACAACCCCCTTATTATATCGTTGTGCCCATGTAGTCCCCATATTGTTATTAGTGTGCCCCATAGAAGCCCACTATCGTTATTATTATGCCCTTACATTATTATTTTTATGTCTGCTCTGATTATATTATGACCCCTTAGACTCCTATATATAGAAAGGAGATCTTGTCATTTGTATCATCGAAGAATTATTCCTTTGTGTAATGTAAAGGAGGTTGCCCCGTCGAAGAGGCTGGTTTCTAAGGCGTTTAACTATCTTTTCTATCTTTTTGTGAGCTGGTTCCATAACATTTGGTATCAGAGCTTGGATTCTAGGGTTTCGCTGCTCCAAACAGGTCATCGTGGCATTTTCGCTATAACGTTTGTTTAGCGACGTTTCAGAAGCGAAAAGAAAAAAAAATAAACATTTGAGACGAAATCTCTTTGAACCTTGGGTCCAAATCTCAGATCTTGTCTCGCTATATTTTGGAAATATGATCCAAGGAAGTTAGGGTTTGTGCAGGATCCCAAATTATATCTCAAACGGGCGACCTGGGGAAAATCATCATAACATTTTTTCTGACCATCCGATTAAAATTTTGTAAGAAGTTACAGAAAGAGGATGGAATGTAGTTTTATGTGTATCAGTTTCAAATCCTAAGGTCAAAAGAGTGACACGTGGCACTTCCTACAAGCTCAATCTACTGAACGAGTCTATAATCAGGTCACCATGGGAGATTTGGCATAACTCTTCATTAGAGAATCCAATCTTGATCAGACTTGTGGGGTTAGAAAGAGGACTCAAAGGACTACGGCAGGGTGAAATTTCATAACTTAGAGATTTGAAATTACAGAGTTACAGTCATTTCAAGATCGAGCTCCTAAAATCAAGAAAAGACGATATGAGGAAGTTTGATGGCAATGATCTGTTAAATTGGATACTACAGATGGAGAAATATATTAATCTACATGAGGTGCAACTGTTACAAAAGGTATGTATTGCATATTTATATTTAGAACCGAATCAATTTTTATTGTATGAAAGGCTTTGTTCTTGTAAACCACTTGTCACATGGTCAATTTTCACAGAGGAAATGATAACACATTATGAGGATACAAAGAGAAACACCTTCTTTAGCCAATCAATAAATCTCAAACATAAGGGTTCAATGGTAGAGCACATTGAGGAATTTCAAAAATTGAATATAAGGGTAAATGATATTCCAGAGAAGCAAATGATTGATGTCTTTATAGGTACCTTAAAGGATAACATTCAACATGAGGTTCGTCTTTGGGAACCTGATTCATTGGAGAAGGCATTTAGGTTGGCAAGAAAAATTGAAAGAAAATTTATGGAAACAAGGAATCCCACCACTGACGACTATAATTATGGAAGTGTTTTTTCTCCTCACCTTCCACAACCTACAAGGTTTATGCCACAACAATTGGAAGAAAAAATAGAAAAAGGGCTTTGTTACAATTGTGATAGAAAATACACTAAAGGTCGTAAGTGTGCTGAGAAGAAATTATTTTACATAGATTATGAAGAGGAGGAAGAAAAGGATCAAGAAACATCAAAAGAATAGGATATACACCATGAACCAACCCTGGAGAAAGAAGAAATGAATCCGACCATATCTTGTAAATCGTTGACAAGAATTACCACTCCTTAAACTCTTAAGATAGAAGGAAATATCAAGAAGAAAAAGGTTCAAGAAGTGAAATATCGCATCGAGAAAGAAGAAATGAATTTGACCATATCTTGTAATGCATTGGCCAAAATTACCACTCCTCAAACTATCAAGATAGAAGGACATATCAAGAAGAAAAATGTTCAAGAAGTGAAAGATCACATCGAGCTTCAAGAAATAAATCCAACCATATCTTGTAATGCATTGCAAAAAATTACCACTCCTCAAACTCTCAAGATAGGAGGACATATCAAGAAGAAAAAGATTCAAGCAGTGAAAGATCACATCGAGCATCAACAACAAGTTCTCCAACTTTTAAAGGATATAGACATTTTGGTGCAGAATCGAATGAAACAACAGGCATATCAACATCGCAGTGAAAGAAGTTTTGATGTAGGCGATTGGGTATTTTTACGGCTACATCTCAAGCAAGCTATTTATGAGAAGGAAATGTTGACAATACTACATGCACTTAAGAAATGGCAACCTTAACTAATGGGAAGACACTTCAAAGTAAAAATGGATCATGATAGTCTTAAATACTTTTTAGAACAAAGATTATCTTTAGAAGAACAGAAAAAATGGGTCACAAATATGTTGGGCTATGACTTTGAAATCACCTACAAAAAAGGGAAGAAAAATGTTGTTGCAGATGCACTCTCAATAAAGGATAAGGATGTAGAAGCATTGTTTTGTGCTATTTCTATTATCCAACCAGATTGGAGAAAGAATCAAGGGATGAATCGAGGAAGGAAGAAGAAGTATGGCCAGTCATTCAAAAGTTGCAGAAGATCCCAATTCAAACAATATTTCCAGAACTTGACGAGGAAGGAAAAATCATATTGGAACCTGGAGTAGTCACAGAAACAAGAACCCAATAGCTACGAAATCGATCAATTTCAGAGTATCTCATCAAGTGGAAGAACTTACCTACTGAAGATTTCACATGGGAGGACAAGAATTTTATACAGAAGCATTAAGAACTACTGAAATGTTGAGGACAACACTTTTTCAAGGAGAGGGGCATGTTAGGTCCCTATACTACTAGTGTAACCACTGATTGTTATTAGTACAACTCCCTTATTATATTGTTGTGCCCATGTAGTCCACATATTGTTATTAGTCTGCCCCATAGAAGCCCACTATTGTTATTATTGTTCCCTTACATTATTATTGTTATGTCGGCTCTGATTATATTATGACCCCTTAGACTCTTATATATAGAAAGGAGGTCTTGTCATTTGTATCATTGAAGAATTATTCGTTTGTGTAATGTAAAGGAGGTTGTCCCCTCGAAGAGGCTTATTTTGAAGGCGTTCATCTATCTTTTCTATCTTTTTGTGAGCTGGTTCCATAACATGAGATAACCCGCAGGGATATATTAGTAAGTTTCTTGTTGAAAATGTAGCAGTGGAAGATCTTTTGACTTGTGCTTTAGCGAGTGGAAACCACAAATTTGACTTTGTCTAACATGGATGCTAGACTTCACTTATGATGAGTTTATTTCCTATTTACTGGAATGGTCATCAGGTTTTCATGCATAGACTTGGAGCTTCAGTCAGTTGGATTCTTCTTTAGTTATACTACAATATGATGTGGCAATGACAAGTTGAATTAGAACAAGTTAAGAATTTTTTTTTTATTAGAGAGAGAATGAATTGACTTCTCTGTTTACTCGCAATCACCACTGAAGGAAACTCAACTGAACTATCAATCGAACTAGGCCTCCTTTCATGGTTCGAATTCTATCTATAAAGAGAGTAAAAAGGCACAAATTCATACATCATTTTTTATTGTGGAATACGTATCAGTTGAGGAGGAAGTTTTCACAACTATTTAGGAGACTAAGTGCACAAGGATTGTGGATAAGGGAATAAGATTCTTATGGAAATTCAAGGAGCCTAAGTGCGCAAGGATTGTGGATAAGGGATTAGGACTCTCATGGAAATTCGAGAATATCTTCAACAGAGAATAGTTGTATAGTTGAGAATATTGAGGAGAAGCCTAGCACTTTCCCAGAGATCAATTGTTGGCTGCAGTAACAACATGAATTGTATGAGATCCAATTACTCAAAGAACAATAAATAAAATATCACAACAAAGATAGCACGTTTTCTGTTTTGGGTGTCCTCTGTAAAACACGCATGCCATTTTTGTGTACATGTGTTTTTATCTCCGGAGTTTTTCTGATTCGGTTTAGACTATAGTTTTCTTGTTTTCAGTGATTCATGTAGTGCATAGAGTTTCAAACAAAATTATTATTTTTTATTTACTCTTTAAATTTAAATAGATGGTATCACATTATAGAGTTATAGAAATAGAATATGAGAGGATTATAATTTGTAGTAAATAAGTATGTCAACATTAAACCAATCTAGATTCATTTTAACTCTGGATTTATTCATTTTAACTCCAAATTTATCTACCATTAAGAAAATCAAATATCTTAATATAGAAATTATTTATCAATTTTTGTAATTACGCTTTAAATTTAAATAGATGGTATCATATTATAGAGTTATAGAAATAGATTATGAGAGAATTATAATTTGTAGTAAATAAGTATGTCAACATTAAACCAATTTAGATTCATTTTAACTCTAGGTTTATTCATTTTAACTCCAAATTTATCTACCGCTAAGAAAATCAAATATCTTAATATCGAAACTATTTATAATTTTTCTACTAAAAAGAGGTTTGCAATTCTAGTAATTTGATTCTTCTTGAAGCTAGATTACATATTAACATGAATATAATCTCATCCTTTAAAATTACCCATTTGAAAAAAGTAATTTAAGTTAACTAGATTTTAAAATAGTATAAACAAATTTTATCAATACTTAAAATATAAGTAAATAAAGATAATCTTAGTATTCATAAATTATGGAATATTTAATTTACTTATTTTTATTATTTAATTTGATTAATTTTTCAAAAATAATGTATATAAAATTTGTTAATATTTAAATTATTATTTAATTTAATTTATTTATTTTTAAACCCCAGGTAAATAAATTTTAATATCATTAAAGATTAAAAATAAAATAATGTGAATATTAAAAATCAAATTGTCAAGATTATTTGAACCAAAATTTAAAGGAAAAAAGCACGACGCATTTGAGCTTAACCAAATAAAAACAACGGATTTTGAATGCTTTGATTGGAATGTTTGTGCCCTTGACTATTGTGGAGTTTCAAATTTACTTTGTTGTTCGTGCTTAAATTTAATGATGGTTATCTGTGTTTTGTTTTATATATATTTATGTAGTTGAGTAGTTTGCAAGTAGTTATGCTTAAAAAAATAATTTAAACACAATAATTGACTTATTTAACTCTATAACATCATAACATATATATAACATCATAAATTTGTTTATGAAATGTACGCCAACTGTGTTTGATCTTTCTCTTTTTTGTGTTTATAAGAATGTTATTTAAGCAACTGTGTTCGATATTTATTTTTTGGGTTTATAAAATTTTTATTTTAAACCAATCCACTTAAATTTTTATTGTTTTCAATTTTTTTCAGTCACTTTTCATGTTTCAATATTTTCCAACTCATTGAAATAAGTCTAAATTGTTTTCAATATTTTCCATTACCCTGAAATAAGTTTAAAATATTTTCAATATTTTCCATCGCCGTGAAACAAGTTTAAAATGTGAAAAGCCTTTGTAGAACATCAAATTCCAGGCCCGGTGTTTGTACTTGACTTGCTATGCGGTGACAACTATCCAATCCATTAAACCACTCTGAATACGGGTAGTGGTGAAAAGCCTTTGTAGAACATCAAATTCCAGGCCCGGTGTTCGTACTTGACTTGCTATGGGGTGACAACTATCCAATCCATTAAACAACTCTGAATACGGATAGTGTAATCAGGTTACATTTTCGGTCACAAAATAACTGAAATTCTAATATGTTTTTGACAAAATCTTCGGAAATATTTTTGAAAAATATTTTAGAAATTTAGATTTAGATTAGGGTTTTAGTATTTTGGTTGCAAATAGGTTTTTGAAGTTGTTCTTGCATTTATTTCCACTTTTTATAAATATTCCAACATTCACATATTTTTGAAAAAAAAACCAAATTCCCAAAACAATAAAAATAAATAGATAGCGGTGGAGACAAAATTGTCACCGCGAAAACGACGCCCATCGAATACAACAATACCGACACTATGTGCACTCATTCCACTAAGTGACAGATGCATTCCACTATTCGGCAGAGCCGTATAAATTAAGTGACAGAAAAGGGCGTCATTTCATCCACAGGTATGATCGAACGTATCCACCCACTCCAATAGGTCGCTTTCCCTCATATCGTGTACGTCACCAATGCTTCAGAGGGCAGATGCCGATGTCTAACCAGGGTGTCATAGGACATTAAATGCCTGGTTATCTGCATTTTCTGTAACAAAATAACACACCGCGCCTATTTTTTAGCTCGTGTATAAATTTGTTATAGAGTATGCAGCTAACCTGACATTTAATGTCCTATGACAGATTAATTAGCCCTTGTCATCGATATGAATTCTCCTTGCAGCCCTCTAGGGATTCTCATCATTGCTTACCAGTAATACTCTTCGATAATAATAGAATACATGAAAACAGTAATCTGCCACAACAGGTTGATCCAGAGACCTGTCTTCCATGGGCATGCATTGAAAATTGGCTCTCACAATTTCGAGCAACAGAAGGAAAAGACAGTCCTAATAAGGGGGAATTACCAACCAGTGCGCACGAGAATAACAGAGGATGCAGGAATAAGCAGACTGAGAATTCCCCGAACACGCTCCCAAAAAACTACGATGAATATTTGCAGCACGAATAAACGCTTAATAATATAACAATGATTTGACTGACATGCATTAAAAACACATCGAATAGTATTACGTGCTTAATTTTTCATTCATTGGTTGTAGAATGAGCTCTTAGCCATGTTAAATTTTATATATATATATATATATATATATATATAATTTTACGTAACAATCTTGCATTCGTTCGGACTTTTAACGCGATATTTTATTTTCAATCTTCACGTATTTCAATTTTAGTAATTTTTAGTCACAATTTTCATTGTTTATGGTTTTTTCTTGATGTTGTTCTGTTTATATTTATAGGGATACTACTGTTCAGTTGTTTAAATTACAATATTTTAAATAAGACTGGAATTTCAAAAGAGATTTACTTGTATAATTGAGTTTTCACACTTTATATTCATAATTAATGTTGGAAGAACGAGGCGGAGGAATAGGCGTAGACTAAAAATGGCTGGAATCTGGATAAAAAAATTCAAAAAATCTTGTAAAGGCAATCTTTGAATCATGTTTTTGATGGTGGAAATATTTTCAGCACCATCAAAATTCCACCATCAAAAACATCTGGGACACCTAAAATTTTGAAGTTTAACAACTATAACTTGGATTTACAAAAAACCTTACCGGATTTTCTCTAAATATTACCAAAATTTCTATTAATTAGACTACCCAAGATAAAATAATCAGATTGCCACCAGTGAAATAATCCTCCACTTCTTTAGCTGAATAAAAAAAATACTGTGAAGAAATAATATTCCAAAATAAAATACATTCACATTTATAATATTTTCCAAATAAAACATATTATCATAAATTCTAAATTATGTTTTTGAAAACTTTTAAATAAAAATATTATTAAATAAAAAGTTTAACCTTTTCTAAATAAAATACATTATTATAATTTAAAATTCTACCTTCTAAATGAAAAAATTGTAAAACAAATGTTGTAACATTTTCCAAATAAAATACATTATTATAATTTAAAATTCTACTTTTAATAACTCCTAAATAATTTAACATTTTCCAAAGACACATTACCCTAATTTGAATTTCTACCATGATAACTTCGAGATGAAAAAATTCTGCTGCTGAAAGAGAGCTCGTTAGTCTACGATCTTGGCCACAAAAAGAGTGCTCGTTAGATTACGAGAGGGTAATGTGTCTTTCG
Source organism: Pinus tabuliformis (assembly GCA_031772625.1). NCBI lineage: Eukaryota > Viridiplantae > Streptophyta > Pinopsida > Pinales > Pinaceae > Pinus > Pinus tabuliformis. The sequence goes on from CM062806.1 coordinate 928,221,389, forward strand.
AAAATGTTAAATTATTTGTTTAATATTAAAGGTAGAATTTTGAATTATAATAATGTATTTTATTTGGAAAATGTTACACCAACAATTTTTTCAACTAGAAGGTAGAATTTTAAATTATAATAATGTATTTTATTTGGAAAATGTTAAACTCTTTATCTAGTAATTTTTTTATGTAGAAATTTTCAAAAACAAATGTGTTTTTGGAAAATATTATAAATGTGAATGTATTTTATTTTGGAATATTATTTCTTCAGAGTCTTTTTTTTTATTTAGCTAAAAAAGTGGAGGATTGGATGAAATAATCGGATTAATAATCTAATTTTTAGCCGATCCACTAAAGAATAGTGACTAGAAATAAGTGTTATAAGTAAACAGATGGTCTAAGTTAGTCTCTTTCTTAATCACTCGTTACAATTAATAATAGTGACTTAAATGTTTACACGGTCAAATTTAAGGTTTTAAATATTTCCGCAAACTACTTTTCACGTTACAAAATTTGCCCTCACCGTGAAATACGATATGTTACAAGCAGTAGTCTTTAACCCGACTTTTTGAAAGTTTTTTCGGCGTTTTTTTCGGTGAAAATCTGGCAGTAATTTATTGGAATCCAAGTTTGATAGCTAATTTCTGCACAATGAAACCGTCCCAGAGGTTTTTCAGGGTGCTGAATCCAAATATGCAGTTAAAAAACCATTTTAACTGCAACAAATCATGATTTCATCTCAATTTTTTCCGCCGGATTCCGTCACCGGAATCTCAAAAAATCGCATTATAGACAACTCCTATGTTACAATGGCAGCCGCCGCTATGTTTGGACTTGACTTGTTAGGCCGTCATAACCATCCAATCCATCGCATGACGATTGAACCACTTCTAATAGTTCCGTCTTGGGACCTGTTTATCCACATTAAATGGTTCATCTATAATACAGACACCCCTTGCAGAGCCGTAGGAACTAAGTGACATAAAGGGCGTCATTTCGTCAGCGCTGAGCAGTGTGATCCAGCCTATCCACCCAATAAAGCAGCAGGAATATGTTGCTTTCCCTCCTATTGTTCTCTTAAGGTAAATGTCAATATCACCAATGCTTCAGTGGGCAATTTGGATGCTCCTTCCTCTGGCCCTTCACCGATATGAATTCTCCTTGCACGCCTCTAGGGACTCTGATCCTTCTACGCCTTGAATGCTCTTTCGCTATCAAAACAGTAATCTGCCACAGCAGGGTGATGCAGACAACTGTTTTCCATGTGCATGTACTGAAAACTGGCTCTCACAAATTCGGCCAACAGAAGGAAAAGACAGTTCTAACAAAGGGGGATTAAGAACCGGAGAACAACCAGACTTAGAATCTGTCGTACACGCTGCAAAAGAATTACGAAGAATACTTGCAGCACGATCAAATGCTTCATAATACAACAATACTTTGACTGACAAGAAATAACAATAGCTTAATAATACAACAAATGAATTAATATTTGTGCGGCGGTTCTCTGAGCTGCCTGAAATGAAAAGAGTGATTAAACAATCGACATGCATTAAAAACACTTCGACATGTATTACATCTCTGACACAATTAATTTCCATCTATTTTCATTAATATCAATTTACTTTCACCTACTTTTTTTTTTTTTTAAACGGCGTTGTGTACGCCCACACAGTTATTTTTATTTTAATGGGAATCTCGTTTTGTTTTTTTTTTTTTTTTTTTTTTTTTTTTGGAAAAATCAGTTCATAAGAGAGTTTGAATATTTTTTAATAGTAAAAATAGATTTAACACGATCAAAAATAACCTCTTGTACCAAAAAAAAATCAAAACATAAATTCAACGAACGTTGTTTGAACCATTGTCCTGGACGATAAAAGTTCATTTAAAACTTTGACTCCCACTGTTACTGACCATTGATCTAATTTTCATTCATGGTTACTTGTTCTCAACTTGCATTTTTGAGCTACAACTGGCGGTTATCATTGCTTCCCTACCACTACCGTCAACATGCATCCCCCCACGATAGAGCCGAAACAGTGCATCTGATCTATTGCCCGCTCCCGACCACTACAATCTGGAATCTAGGCCGAAACAGTGCATCTGATCTATTGCCCGCTCCCGACCACTACAATCTGGAATCTAGTATGGGTTGAAGTAGCACCTCTCCCAGGCTTGGTTGCTGCTTCTTTTCAGATCCGTCGCGATGGCCGACTGAGGTGTTATTTCAACCCCTACTAGACTCCAGTTGGGTTGAGATCAAACAAATTTGCTGCAAGCTGGAGAGTTGAAGGGTGGAAAACTTGCAGGTGCATTCAGTATGGATTTCAAATTCCTGTTTTTCATTCATATCCATTTTGTTCTGATCTTTAACTTCATTTCCTCGCCATATATAATCACCAATGGATTTCAAATTTCTGCTTTTGTTTCATAGTCATTTTGTTACTCTCTTTAAATTCTTCTCCAAATACCTGGTTTCGTTTCATAGTCATTGCTGTAAAATCTGTAAATTCATCTCCTTGCCAGATTTAATCCCCAACCCCGTTATAGAGAAGTTTTTCTAATAAGGATTTTGTGGGGATGGGGATTAAAATGCTCAGAAATAGAAATTGGACTTGCAGTGTTTTATTTACAGAGAAATTCTTTTCTTATGTTGGATCGAATTTGAACTCCAACGGAACGGCTGTGTGAGAAGAAGAATATTGCTAATTGCCATTGTAACGATTTCAGTGTTAGATCAAAAACCATTACAATTAGTTTCTTCTCTCCTGTTATAACTTCAATCAAACCAATTGTTTGCTGTAGGTGAGGTGTAATTCTTAGGACCAGTAGCATTGAGTTTTCTGAGCTAAAGCCCATACATGAATGCCATGGGAATCAAGCATATTGATATGGGAATATAATAGTTATATTGAGTGCACCCTTTACTTACGGTAGGATAACACTCCCTTAAAATGCAAGTGGGTGCCCATGATTCTCCCTATCACGCTACTATATGGGCTATAAGTAACCATATTTATTTTCTTTTATTTAAATTTTCGGCTGCATTAAGGTTGATCATCTTGTTTCATGTAGAGCCATACCAAATGCGCGGTAAACTCTCACTTAATTATAACCTAATGAATCACAAACCAGCGTTATTATTTCTCCACTGCCAATACCACTACTATCAACATGCATGCATTATCTTGGAGAGGCAAAACCCGACCTGTTATGAGGGATCGCCAACCATTGTAAATCTGGCTGGCTTGGCTGAAGTAGCACCTCTGGCTAGCTTGGCTGCTGCTGCTTATAGCTGTATGCTGCAATAGACAAATGAGACGTCCTTAAACCCTTACCACACTCCTATGTTATTCAGCTAGAGAGCTGGGTAGCTTCCGTGCCTAGTGTGCATTGAGGGTAGATTTCTAATCATGCTTGTGATTCATAGGGATATTGGTATATGAAAGAGGGGTCAGAATTTCCTAGCATAAAGTTTAGAGAATTTGAAGCTTACCAGATACTTGAATTCTACAAAAAGTAAGAGGGACCTGCCTTCCCTCCATCATGTCCAAAATGTGGAGATGAAAATAAATCCTCTTCCCAAAAGATAAGGTGTTAGATATGACCTTTCCATCGAGCCTGGCCAACACCAGAAGAGATCAAGGAATGGATCCCGAAAATTGGGCTCTCATTAACCTTGCGATATCACTTTGTCTGCATGGCCAGCGATATCACTTTGTCTCTGCATGGCCAACTCGGAGAGAGATCAAGGTCCAGATCCCTAGAATTCTGCTGCTTCGTCTTGTAGGCAGATGTAATCCCATCCTGTACATAATGGCAATAACAATTTTGTAGGGATGGGGATTAAACTACTCGGAAGTTTACCTTGCAGGATGTTTCTTTTTAAAAAGAAATCTTCTGATATTAGATGGAATGTTGAATTCACCGAAGCATAAGTGATGAACGCGGTCTTTTATTAGCAAGTTTTGAGCGCAAGCCATGTGCCGAGAAGAATTAAGAAAAATTGCGTACCGCCAGTGTTTCAGCAAAGCAATATCATCTATCTTCCTTGGTTTGTGACATTGATTTGCTATCTTTAATCATTGTCAAATTGTAAGTACTGTCTTGTATGAGACAACACTGCACTACTTAATATTTATCCGAGTGTGGAATTTAAGGCATAAATTATAGAGTTTCTCTTTGGCTAAAGTATTAGGAAGAAGATTTAACTCATTGCATTTATACCTTCAATAACTCAAATCATTAGCAAACTGTTGGAAATGGTGTAAATGGATAAATGATTGATATCGTTGTCTTCTCTTCCAGGCATAGGGGCTTTTTGCATGGAATGGCTTTTTATCAAATTTGTAAATTTTTCGATTTTAAGATGATGGGTCAAAGATTATGGCCCTTAACGTATTTGGAACTTTGTCAAAGCTGTCTTCAAATGAAGTTTTGATAACATAATATTAAAATAACATGGGCGGAGATTTTTAACATTATTATTATACTTCAATATTTCAAATTAAAAGATTTCATAACATTATGATAATGAGTGGAGAAAATACCAAATTAAAATATTTGATTTTATAAATTTTATTATAAGAATACATAACATATTTTATAAATTATATTATGGTAAGAATATATGGATGTGTAAAAATCATACTTGTTAAATATTATTATAATAATATATGGATATGAATATGAAGGAAGTAATAAAGTTTAAAGTTAGATGATGAAGATATAAAATTGTCAACATGGTTGAAGAAATTGCCAATATTAGAGGAAAATTTACTTAAAATATATTTCATTTTAATTGTACTAAACAAATGAAGCTATTTTATAGTTTAGGATGGGTAAAATTGATGTGTATTTTATATGGGGTTATAGTATTTGTCACGACCCTACACCTGCGGTGATCTTCCAACCGCTTGTAGCGAGGTGCGGCACCACCGAGCGCTTTCTTTTTAACAATACTAACACCCGTGGACTACGCCTACTTCAACATGAACATACTTAGCTTATGCAACTGAATAAAACATTATCCTTTATACTTTAGTGAAGACCATTCTCAATTATTAACCATGAACAATAAACCGAGAACATCAACAATAATCAAGTACAAAGGGAGGGGCAACTCCCAGAAAGTCTGCCCAACAATGTATTATAACAGCTTTTCTTCAATAGTACAAATACAAGTGATGCTTGACAATCTTCAAGCCAACACTTAGAATAATTTTACAACCAAGGCATAGAACAGCCTTTCACAATCATATGCACTCTTGCACAAAGAAGAATGCCCACCCGGGCCACCTATCTTACTCTGTCAAGTCCTGCACACAATCTGCACATAATCTGGATCTCAGCACACTTGCCTCACCCAAACCGGCACTTAGAAACCCAAATCTGCACTCACAACTGAACCTTCATACCTCAAACCGTAAGTCACTTCCTCCTCGCACTTGGGTTAGACTACGCATGAGGTATGCGTATCTACCTCCAAATCTGCGCAAGTGTTTTTACCCCTTGAGCGTATGAAAGGTGAGCGAAGATGCTTGTCACAAATGAGGTGCAGCCTCCCTTGTATATACGCTTGCCATCATGCGTATTCACCTTTAGGCCGACCTTTTAATTATTAGCATGAACAGCCCCAAGCTTTATTTTAACATGTCGGCTTGGTTAAAAGTCTTATGCCCACGTGCCATGCATATATAAACCTTCGTGCATCCTCATATTATGTACGCTCAAGTGTGAATGACACTTAGCCAATTTTTGGTGTGTTCATAACGTCGCATAGTTTCGTCGCATTGTGTCGCACATCCACCGCCGCTCGTCGCAAACCCGTCGCACAATCGGTTGTCGCGCGCCCATCGTGCGCCCGTCGTGCGCCCGTGCCCGGTGCCCGTCGCACAATCACCCGGAGGCCTTACATTCTCCTCCACCTGAAATCGTTGTCGTCCTCGACAACATACCATCATCCATGATGTTGACTCCTCCACATAAGGCAAACATCACTGCAACATATGTAGAACCACTGTCTCCACCATGTCTCGGCCTAGTGACCAATTGCCACCAAGCTCACTATACCAAAGTATGTATCTCCACGATCCATGCCCAGGTCCATGAAAACTCCATCCATCTCATCTGCAACATGCCATCATCAATCATACCTGCTCCACATGCTTGAGGACTCACTGCCATGAGCAGCTAACAATGAGCCCATCTTCTTGCTCATCTAAGAAGATGTAGAGGGAGTAGAGCCTGAAGGCTCTCCCTCACTAATCAACTCGATCCATTTATCAGGATCCTCAACCTCCATCCTTTGTAGATAAGCAACCCGGTCTTCCTTCTGAACATCCGGCCTCACATATACCTCATCATCATCATCATCATCTTCCACCAGCTCTAGCCTTCTTGTTAAGTCCAAGATGCTATCTGAAAGTGTCTTGATGACCACTGACTGCTCCACAAGCTTTGCCTCAACAGTGGACAACCGCTTGTTCACTTTTTCCTTATCCTCCATTTGCATTGCTCCTACTTTACAATCAGGTCTTGTTGCACCAATGGTAGGCACACCAATGGGTACATCTTCCCTTCCATCATAAATGTAGAGCTTCTTCAAATGTGGTACAATCATAGCATCGAATTGTTTCATAAACTCCACCCCCAATACAGCTTCGTAGTCATCAATCCGCACTATAGTGAAGTCCACCTTCCCGGTCCATTCACCAAGTGTAGTGTCTACTTTCTCAGCTATACCAAGAATGTCCATAGGAGGAGAATTCACTGTCTTCATTTGTGCCTTTGCCGGTACAAACTTCAGCCCAATTCTTCTCGCAGTATCTTCTCCCATGAAGTTGTGAGAAGCCCCACTATCCACCATAGTGAGTACACTAGTACCTCCAACCTTCATTCGAACATACTCTAACTTGTTTCTTTCTGGGTCTCTCTTAGAGACTACTTCTGTAGTAGCAGAAGCACCAAGTATCTGCATCATCCCCACAGAAGCATCATTACTCTCATCATCAGACTGTGCAACCGCAGCCACCTTTGGTTTAGAGGGACAATTCTTCACCATGTGTGGTCCTACACATATCCAACACTTCAAAGGCTTCTTTGTCCTCAAACCATCATCTGCTTTCGAAGCACCATCATCCTTCTTCTCTTTTGGCTTTTCGGACTTCTTCTTCTTGTCATCAGAAGTCTCATCAAGGTGATCCACCAACCTATCAACCGCAGCAAAAGCTTCTTCAAGTGTGTTAATCTTTTGCCTCCTTACCTCATTGCATGCCCAAGGCTTCAATCCCATAATGAAGTTGAACACCTTGTCTTTTTCTGCCATGTCATGAAGTTCCAAAGCTGCACTTGAATACTCTTGCTGGTATGCTTGTAGGCTTCCTGTTTGCTTTATGTACTTGAGTTTGGTCCTTGCTTCCCATGTGTCATCCTGAGGACTGAAGTGGGTCTGCAAAGCCTTCTTCAAGTCTTTCCACGAAGTGATGTCATCAGCACTGCCATTGGCAATCTGGTCCACCCTCCTTCGCCACCACATCTTAGCATCCTTTGTCAAGAACTGAGTAGCTACCTTGACTTGTGTCTCACCATCAACCAGGTTCAACCGCTCCAAGTACTGCTCCACGTCCCACAAGAAGTTGCCAAGAATTGTTGCCTTCCTTGTTCCATCATAAGATTCCGGTTCCTTGACCTTCATATGAGGCATTCCCCCAAATGAATTATGCCCCATGGCCCTCTTCACAATCATAAGCTCATTCTTTGTATCTTCAAGAGTCTTCTTCAAGTTCACGATCTCTGCAAGACCTTGATTTCTTGATTCCTCGACCTCTTTGACTCTTTGTTCAAGTTGTGCACACCTAAGATCAGTGTACTCATTTTGTGTCTTAAGCTCATCATTCTGTGTTCGGAGTTCATCGAGTTTCTCTTCAAAAGAAATCTCCATATTCTCTATCTTTTCCGACATCTTTTCAAGGAACCCAATAGTAGTATCCTTCATAACGTGACTAGACCCAGCCTGAGATTCAGTTGCCATCTCTAACAACTTCTTTCTCTTTTGCAATCTAGTTTCGACCATCCAACAGCTTCACCAAGTCACCTGCAATTAGAACCAACCCTTGTTCCACTTCGTGTGAAACGGTTTCCTTCACCTGCAAGCACCCTTTCCACTGTCACGAGCAACCTTTGCTCACCAGCTCTGACCGAGCTCTGATACCAACTGTCACGCCCCTACACCTGCGGTGATCTTCCAACCGCTTGTAGCGAGGTGCGGCACCACCGAGCGCTTTCTTTTTAACAATACTAACACCCGTGGACTACGCCTACTTCAACATGAACATACTTAGCTTATGCAACTGAATAAAACATTATCCTTTATACTTTAGTGAAGACCATTCTCAATTATTAACCATGAACAATAAACTGAGAACATCAACAATAATCAAGTACAAAGGGAGGGGCAACTCCCAGAAAGTCTGCCCAACAATGTATTATAACAGCTTTTCTTCAATAGTACAAATACAAGTGATGCTTGACAATCTTCAAGCCAACACTTAGAAAATTTTTACAACCAAGGCATAGAACAACCTTTCACAATCATATGCACTCTTGCACAAAGAAGAATGCCCACCCGGGCCACCTATCTTACTCTGTCAAGTCCTGCACACAATCTGCACATAATCTGGACCTCAGCACACTTGCCTCACCCAAACCGGCACTTAGAAACCCAAATCTGCACTCACAACTGAACCTTCATACCTCAAACTGTAAGTCACTTCCTCCTCGCACTTGGGTTAGACTACGCATGAGGTATGCGTATCTACCTCCAAATCTGCGCAAGTGTTTTTACCCCTTGAGCATATGAAAGGTGAGCGAAGATGCTTGTTACAAATGAGGTGCAGTCTCCCTTGTATATACGCTTGCCATCATGCGTATTCACCTTTAGGCCGACCTTTTAATTATTAGCATGAACAGCCCCAAGCTTTATTTTAACATGTCGGCTTGCTTAAAAGTTTTATGCCCACGTGCCATGCATATATAAACCTTCGTGCATCCTCATATTATGTACGCTCAAGTGTGAATGACACTTAGCCAATTTTCGGTGTGTTCATAACGTCGCATAGTTTCGTCGCATTGTGTCGCACATCCACCGTCACTCGTCGCAAACCCGTCGCACAATCGGTTGTCGCGTGCCCATCGTGCGCCCGTCGTGCGCCCGTGCCCGGTGCCCGTCGCACAATCACCCAGAGGCCTTACAGTATTTGTATGTGATATTAATAAAATAAAATTTAAAAAAAAAAATTATAATTAGCATAATTATATTAATAAAGTGATCAATAAAATAAGTTATGTTTCAATAGACCATATATTCTATTTATAAGAATACAAATTCACAAATGAAATGTAGAAAATGGTACCATGTGATGTCAAAAGAGACTGATGGAATGAGAAACGAAAGAGGGAATGACAACCTTCACTCACTCACTCTCTCTTGGAAACATGCCTACTCTAAAAGGGCATGCTTATATGTTTGGAATTACTCTGACATGGCATATTGATGATGATATGAATATTTTTTTAATCATTGTATTTTTCAATAAATATGTTTATAGAAAGATAAAGGAAAAGATTATATTTACAGAAAGATGTTAAAATAATATAATTACTTTAGCATAGAGAGTCAGTTAATTGAGTGATTGAGTGGTTGTTGAGTGAAGTCGAGTTAAGTGATAGACGACTTTGAGTGTGTGATTGCATGTAGTTGCATATCAAGATATTTTAAGCAATTAGCTAATTGGAAAATGTTTAAATACCCTTCACCGGGTTCATTCTAATCATCATGTTTTGTGTGATCAATAGAAGCGCAGCAACTCGTGTTTTATGTGAATTCATGCTTTATCTCTCCAGTGTTTTCAACAAATTGGTATCAGAGCGAGAAAAAAACTATCAAAAATTTTGTAACGACAACCTGCAGATTCCCAAGTAAAGGATCGAAAAAACTATCAAAAATTCTGTAACGGCAACCTGCAGATTCCCAAGTAAAGGATCGAAAGTTTCAGCGTAGCCGTTGAGTGATAAGTCGTAGCTTGTTGATTGTTGAGCAATCAGGTCGAATTATTCTGGATAGAAGGAGGGTCGCAGCCCACGCCGCCAGCTGAAACCATAATTGCGTCAACCACAATCCCCGCACCTATTGTAACAGCCGGTATAGGAAGGAACGAGAGAAAAAGTCTTCCATACAGCACATGCAGCGCTTTAAAAATTCAGAAGCCATTAAAAATTCAAAAGTTTGTTAAGCTTTTTCAAAGGAGAACTGTAAGACTTCATACGACTAACGTGAAGGTTTTTTTCAAGAGTAAAGTGAAGGTTTTTATGAGACATTTTTTAAAAAGTGTGAACGTGACTTTTTAATTAAAGTTTTATAACCTTGTAGTGAAGGTTTTTTGTTTTTATATTTAAACAATTTTTTATAAAAATATTTTTTTATATAAAAATAAATAAGGTGTTTGGAAAAAAAAAATTTAAATTAAATTAAAAAAAAAAATTTAAAATTTGGGTTAAAAAAAGATGGAGGAGACATACGACATTGATTCTTTCATGAATCGGATCATAACTGTCATAAATCAGTTAAAGATTTATGGTGAAGATATAAATGATCAAAGAGTGGTTGAGAAGGTCCTCTAATCCTTGTCTACAAAATTTGATGTTGTGGTAGCAGCCATAGAAGAAGCCAAGGATTTGGCATCATTGACCATTGATGAGCTGATGGGATCACTTCTATCGCATGAGGAAAAAATAGACAAAAATAAGGATTCCAGTTAGAGACCGCTTTCAAAAGTCAGGTTTCTATTTCAAGAGACAGAGGTCGAGGCAGAAGTAGAACGAGAGGCAGAGGACGAAGCGAAAGATATGGTGGCTAGAGAGATGACCGAGAAGAGCATGAACATGCGAGTGGAAGCAACTACAAAAGCTTCAACAATAATCAAAGAGTTGACAAATCAAAGGTGAGATGTTATTACTGCAATAAATTTGGTCATTATGCTCGTGATTGCAAGAAGAAAATAACTGATCAAGGGAACGAGAGAGCTAATCTCACTACAGAGAGTATTAACTCCATGTTCCTAGCTCGCCATACCATACATGAACCTTCTACTAGTGTGTGGCTATTAGACATTGGTTGCAGTAACCACATGATAGGCAACAAGGATTTGGTTGCAAATTTCAATCAATCTGTGAAAACAAAGATAAATTTGGGGACTCACAAGACTGTGGAAGTAGATGGCAAAGGAGTGGTCAACATTCTGACCAAGCAGAGGGAGCCAAAGACAATCTCAGAGGTATATTATGTTACTAGCCTCAAACATAATTTGTTAAGTGTTGTTCAATTAACACAGAAAGGATACAGAGTTATCTTTCAAGGTCAAGAAGTTGTTATATATGACAAGCCCTCAAGAAAGCAACTGATAGGAAAGGTGCAGATGATGAAGAACATACTCTTTCCTCTAATTTTGAATTACGGTGGTCAGGTGAGTTCTTTTACAGTTGCATGTTCTGATGATTATTGGTTATGGCACTTTCAATTTGGGTACTTGCACTTTTCTGGTTTAAGATTGTTGCAGTAGAAACAGATGGTCAGAGGATTACCTCCCATTAAAGAGCCTGCTAGTACTTGTGAGTGTTGCATCTTGAGAAAACAACACCGTGATAGTTTTCCAAAGGGAGTTGCATACAGAGCAAAGCAACCTCTTGAGCTAATGCGTACAGACTTGTGTGGACCTATGAGGACACAGTTGATTAGTGGAATTTGCTACTTCCTCACTTTCATCGATGACTACAGCAGAAAGACTTGGGTTTACTTCTTGAAACAGAAGTTTGAAACTTTTGCAAAGTTCAAAGAATTCAAAGCCTTAGTAGAGAACCAAAGTGACCAACAGATCAAGGTATTGAGGTCAGATCGTGGTGGAGAATATGACTCAAAGGCATTCCATGATTACTGCAAACAACATGGAATCAGAAGACAATTTAGAACCAGGTACACACTGCAGCAGAATGGTGTAGAAGAGAGAAAGAACAGGACAATTATAAACATGGTAAGAAGCATGTTGAAAGGAAGAAACTTGTCTAATGAGTATTGGGCAGAAGTTGTGGCATGTGCTACTTATGTGATCAACAAATCTCCTACAAAGAGTGTAATGAACAGAGTACCAGAAAAAGCATGGTCAGGTATGTATTGTAGTGTATCTCATCTTAGACTATTTGGATCTGTAGCTTATGCACATGTGCCTAAGGAACGTAGAGGCAAATTGGATCATAAAAGTGAAAATGCATATTCATTGGTTATAGTGAGAAATCAAAAGCTTACAAATTATATAACCCTGTCATAAAGAAGACCATAATTAACATAGATTTTGTGTTCAAGGAACAAGAGTCATAGAATGGAACTGTAGACAAAACAATTGATGCACAAGTGCCACTGATGGAAGAAGATGATTTAGCAGAAAAGGAGCAGCAAGAATCACAGGTGAAAACACCAAACAGAAACACACCAACAAGGACTCCAATATTTTCAGAGCAACAGGGATCTTTAAGAAGATCAACAGATGAATATTCTCTCAACAATCAATCAGGTGATGAATCAAACAATGGTAAGAGAAAGATGAGAAGTTTAAAAGATATTTATGATGATTTGAAGGTTAGTTCAAATTTTTCATTGTTATCATTCCAACCTTCTTCATTTGAAGAAGCAATCAGAGATGAAAATTGGGTGCAAGCCATGGATGAAGAAATTGAAGGTATTAAAAAGAATGATACATGGGATTTGGTTGATTTAAGAAAGGAAAAAAATATCATTGGTGTGAAGTTAGTGTACAAGACAAAGTTGAATGAGAAAGGTGAAATTGACAAATTTAAAGCAAGACTTGTAGCAAAAGGATTCTCGCAGCAACCGAGAATAGACTTTGGAGAAACATTTTCTCCGGTAGCTAGATTGGATATTGTAAGAGCAGTTCTAGCCACAGCAGCTCAGAACAAGTGGAAAGTATATAGAATGGATGTGAAACCAGCCTTCTTGAATGGAATTATAGAAGAAGAAATTTATGTGCAACAACCTCCGGGATATGAAGTTGAAAGTAACGAAAACAATGTTTACAAGTTGAAGAAAGCGCTGTATGGACTGAAGCAAGTGCCTAGAGCTTGACATAGCAGAATTGATAGTTACATGATCAAGAATGGATTTTGCAGAAGCAACATTGAGCCTACCTTATACACAAAGGTAAATGAGCATGGACAACTTTTTATTGTTTTCTTATATGTTGATGACTTGATTTTTACAAGTGATTTTGACATAGATGAATTTAAAGTAGCCATGATGAAATAATTTGGATGACAGATCTTGGTCTCATGAAATATTTTATTGGCATAGAAGTTGAGCAATCTGAAAAAGGAATTTTTATATGTCAAAATAAATATGCCAAATATTTGTTGAAAAGATTCAGGATGGAAAATTGCAAACCTGCCCCTACACCAGTTGCAACAGGTACAAAGTTAAGCAAGGATGATGAAGGTTCAGATGTCAATCCAACTCTATTCAAAAGATTGGTTGGCAGCCTCATGTATCTCATAGCGACAAGACCACATATCATGCAAAGAGTGAGTTTGATTTCCATATTTATGGAGACTCCAAAAGGCACACATTGGAGTGCAAGAAAACGAATTCTGGGATACATAGCAGGAACTAGAGATTGTGGCATAATGTATGCAAGCACAGAAAACAAGGATTTGATTGGATACACAGATAGTGATTTTGCAGGAAATTTGGATGATAGGAAGAGCACTTCTGGTTTTGTGTTCCACCTTGGTTTAGATGTGATTTCATGGTCATCTAAGAAGTAGCCCATTGTGACACTTTCGTCAACAGAAATAGAGTATGTAGCAACAAAATCAACATCATGTCAAGCAGTGTGGTTAAGAAGAGTACTTGATGGACTCAAGAAGAAACAACAAGGATCAGCAACAATATATTGTGACAACACCTTAGTGATTGCACTATCCAAGAATAGTGTGTTTCATCAAAAGAGCAAGCATATTGATACTAGATATCACTTTATTAGAGAACTTGTGAGCAATGGAGAAGTTCACTTGAAGCCTTGTAAATCTAGTGATCAATTGGTTGATATATTTACTAAGTCATTAGCACAAGATGTGTTTGAGTTTCATAGAAGAAACTTGGGTGTTGTAAGCCTAGCTGAGACATAGATCAGAAAGCATGTTTGAGTTGTCATGAGTCATGTTTTTAGTTTATTAGTTGTAATTAAGGGGGGGTGTTAAAATAAGATAATTACTCCTGCATGAGGAGTTAGCTAAACATAGAGAATCAATTAATTGAGTGATTGAGTGGTTGAGTGTTTGAGTGTTGAGTCAAGTCGAGTTAAGTGATAGACGACTTTGAGTGTGTGATTGCATGTACTTGCATGTCAAGATATTTTAGGCAATTAGCTAGTTGGAAAATGTTTAAATACCCTTCACCAATTTCATTGTAATCATCATGTTTTGTGTGATCAATAGAAGAGAAGCAACTCATGTTTTATGTGAATTCATGCTTTGTCTCTTCCATCTTTCCAACGAAAAACAAAAAAAAAAATATCAAAAATCAAAAATGTTGAAAATATATAACAATTCTTTTAAATTCTGTAGTAGATAGTCTACAATTAAATGCAAAAAATTTACATCATTTCATTTCTTTGTTAGACTATGTATGTCTACTGACTCTAAATAAACTATTCAACATAGTACAATATGAACAAAAACATGAAAAATAAACTATTCAACACGTGCAACAAAAACACCAAAAAAATGCTCTCATTTCAACCTGAAAACCATGTATGCAAGTGAGAGACTATATACATTGTACACAAATAAACAAAGAAAGACCATAAATTATCCAGCTGTAGTTGGTAGATACCTTAAATGTCCTCCTCCATTGCCGGAAAGGCTCGCTTTGTTTTGGGGTGATAATAGTTTCGTAGACTCAAAGTGGGTGAGTCTGATAAATTGCTCATTAAGCTCTAGGCTTTACTCACCATGAATGGTTTAATATGCATGCACAAATGATCACGAATTTTAAAATAATAAAATTATTAATTTTTGAGAGTAAAGGCAAAGGACCCAGGTTATGACGCTACGCTGCATGTTAAAGGCAATACACATTTCAACTGACCATAAAAAGATGGTTGAACCCCAGAACCAATAAAAAGACACAGTTGAACTCAAAAACTAATGCCCGTGGCAGCCCATGTCAAAATAAAACTGTCCAAAATAAAACATAGTGTAAATTCCAAAAAGTGCACTAAATACGAAACAGAGTAAAACAAAGTGTTTGCGGAGTAAGAGTCAGAAATGAAATTTTAAAATGTGGTGCACAACAAAATACTTCGATTTACAATTCCATGGGACAACTCCCTTATGATCGTAAACCAAGATGTTTACATAGATTTACAACTTTCTCTATTTACACAGTAAAACTCTATTTTGCGAGCCCAACTATCTTCGTTCCTCAAATTTAGCTTCACACATTGGAACTGGTTTGCTGCAAATTCCACCTATCTTCACTCCTCCAATTTAGCTTCAGACATGCGAACTGGTTTGTTGCAAATTCTAAAATTTCATATCTCATGAAGTAACCAAAATACATATATTGGTACATTAATTTCATGAGAGGACATACATTAAAACTAAACATGGGTGCAAATAAAAAAATTCTGAACTTTCATTCACTGCATGGTACATACTCTAGTTGCACAGTAAAAGCCTCATACACTGCGTACGTGGTACGTACTCAAGTTGGGCAGTAAAATCCTTGCGTTTACTATTTACGAACTCTACGTAGATATTTCTTTGATGTTAATTGTTTGATGCAGGCCTGGGATTTCAAATTCCTTTTGCCTGTCAAATTAAAATTTGACGATGTTTTTGTATTTTTTTTACTCTTGGGTTTACGTTTTAATCAAATATGTGAGTGTCACAAAAAACTCTATTTTAACAGTTTTTGTAAATTTATTCCACAACACACAATAAGTCATCAAATTGGAGGCAGATAATGACTGCTATTTATAATGATTCTTGTTAGATTGACATTGCAGATTTGTAGTCTATCATATTTATAGCTCAAATTTATGGTGGGACCATTTAAACAATAAAATCTTTGCAAAACTTACAACCCATGGACTATAAATAAATTATCTAGTGAGACTATAAATAAATCGTGGACTATAAATAAATCATCTAGAGAAAATATAGAAAATTTATGCAATAATAAAGAGTGATTATACTTCATTAAAAGTCAAACTTTCTGGAGAAACTACAAAAAAAATTATCCATAGGAATATCTCAATACACAGATCCCCTATTAAACATAAACTAGAAGAATTTTCAAAGCTCAAGGATCCTTCTTGACTTTGTATCTATCCATATCTCATATACTGCATGCCAATCAACATTAGATGATTAAGGTCCATTCAAAGATACTCTCATTAGAGCATCTAGTGTATCCAACCCAAGCCTCGATTTTCTAATGTCCTTGATGATGTTTTTCTTAGAAAATCCCCTTTCACAGTCCACTGTACTTGCAGGAATAGTGAGGACAGCTTGCCATAATTTCATCATATTAGGATAAGTTTTCTGCTATTGTTTTGTGTTATGAAAGACTTTTCATGCTTCTTACATACAAAACCCCTTACAAGCCAGATTTAATGAATCAACAAAAGGGTGCAACTCTCTTTTACAAGCTTTAACATCAAATAAAGCTACAAATCCAACATTAATTGATATGGTATGTTGCAAATGTTGAAAAAGCTTTAAAAACCAACGCTTTGAATTTTTCTCACGACTAGGACGCTCTTTTGAATAATAACAAGGGCTGGACAATTTCGCTACATTAAAAAGATGAAGGTATGGAAATCTTTCATTCAAAGAGTCTATGAGAGTCTCTATATAACCTTCAGTGAGTTGTTGACAACTCTCTTGTGTACCTTCAATACAAGGTTTCATAGATTGTTTCCTTTCTTCATTGGATTCAATATCCATGGTTGAGATAGAGATGTATCATAACTCATGTCTATCTACAACTTTCCCTTCATCTTTAATATCAATGTATCCATTTTGAGAATCATTTAAAAAATTTGAAAGATAAGTTGTGCCTTCCGCAAATGTATCGTTTCTCAAAAACCATCAAAATAATGTGCTTATAGTTACTTCAAGAGCCAACCCAATAGTTGTAATGTCTACATTTTCTTCTTGAAAAATCACATTCAACTTGTTCAATTCCCCTAGCACATCAGCAATAATACGTAAACAAAATTGGATAGAATATATTCTCGTCTTATCATACCAAGATGAAGTTTTTTTTTCATTTTTCCAAAAAGTTAAAATTGCTAGCATAAGCTTCACAAGCCTTATAATAACTTACCCCTAGATAACCATCTCACTGAATGTATTTGTAGAACATCAAGAACATCAATTTGCATGACTCTAAGCAAATCATTAAGTTCGTTATTTCTCTTTGGAGAGTTTTGAACCCATGAATACACTTTGTTTGTAATTTTTTCAATAAATAATAACTCAGGTAATTTCTTAGAAGCATCTGTTGCTGCGAAAGACTCACGATGAGCCACATAATGAATTGTAATAAGGTTTGGATTGTTCTTTTTCAAAAATGAAACAAAGCCATTTTCATGTCCAATCATTGCTGAAGCTCCACTGTAGAAACAACGATCAAATCTTTATATTGAAGGCCTCTAACATCTATTAATTGATTGACACTATCATATATTGTTTTTCCTTTTCCATCTACTACATCTTTGAGCTTCATAAACTGCGAGATAGGTGGCCCGAGACCCTTTGAGTCTAAATATGTTGCATAAATAACAAGGTGTTGCTCTAAGGTTCGATGAGTGCTTTCATCAACCATCAATGAGAATAAAGGACTTTCCAACAATTTTTTTTATCTGAATCTATTCAAGATGTTTTGATATGCAATATATAAAATCATTTGTAGACTTACGATTAGTGTATGAAGAGTACTCTTGAGACTTTGGCATATTTGGAGTTTTTGCATCCATTAGAAATTTGCAAAGCTTCTCATACTTTGATAGAGATAAATCTTCTTGACAAATGAAATATGATATTTTCATTGTAGAAATCACTCTTTCCTTGTTAGCATCTCTCACCTGTCTAATATGATATGGAATTGGTTTCATCTTTCCCTCTAATGCATTAATCCATCTTTCCTTAGCATCTTTATGCACTCGTGATTTTTCATGAGTAACAAGAGCATCATGTTGTAATGTGGTGCAACCATTCCCTAAACCCCATGGTCCATTCATCCTATACTTCTCACAATAGTTACACTTCATAGTTATTTTATCATCAAACCTCACATAATTCAACCAAACAAACTTATCTAACCATTCCATGAGAAATTGTCTTTTTGTTTGCACTTTCATTTCTGAATTATCACCAACCTCTTCTTCAACTTCATTTGTTTCTTCATCTACATCATGTTCAGAAGAACTTCCAAAAATTTAATGGAATTGTTGTTCCACATAAGCATTATGGGTTTCTTCAAGTGTTTCTGAATTCTGTTGAGTCTTAGAAGTTTTCCCTTTTGTCCATCCATACATTTCCCCAATTGTAACTTGTATCTTTCTATTTTGAGACATTTGTAGGTTTGTGACCACCTGTATAAAATATATATATATATATATATATATATATATGAAAACTAAAATTCATTAAATCAAAAGTGAATATAATAGTTGACAACATTGTAGAATAAATAAGCAGAACGTAAATATACCTGAAAATGAACTTCAACCTACTAAAATTTGCATCCCAAATATGCAACACACCAAAAAAAGACTCCAACACTAAATATAAACAAAAGAAATAACTAAATCGAAACTAGTAAGAACTTTCAGGACCTTATCTGACTGAGAATGGTCATTGGAACTTGGGGTCAACCCTATAAGACCAGCTTTCCGTTTTGTTTGAAACAGGTATATTTCCTATTTATATTTATGTATATTGGATCATGGATGTCAATCATCAAACTGCATTTCACTCATCACAAAGCTAATCAAGTATGTCATCCTGGTACGTATTTTGGTACTGATTCACAATTCTGGATGGTTTTGTCTGCACAAATTTCCATAGTAGTGACTCCTAGAGGGCTGGGATTACCATGCTTTAAATAGCAAGAGTGGAGATAAAAATCAGTAAATTGGATATTAATATCGACATTAAATACAACAAATATTAAACACTATACAGTAAGTTAATTTGGCTCATTACCTTTTTAACAAATAATGAGCAAGAACAAATATTAAATACTACCCAATAAATCAATCTGAATCATTGCCTTTCCATTTTCTCTTATAAATAAAATAATATTCAATAAATAAAATAATAATAATAATAAAATAATTATTAATTTAAAATTTACCCATCAAACACAACCATACGTTAAGCACCAAGAGTGGAATAAAAACCCTTATCCTTAGATGCCAAGCATGGCCATACAATATGATACACCATTACCCTCGTACAAAATTAATAACAGAATTTTTTCTCTGGTATATATCAAAACAAAATGAATGTTAAAGGGCCAGTTAGGCTTCACCCGACCTTCATATCGGGCTTGGGTTTAAAGGTCATAATACGCGGGTACCCATAACAGAATTTTTTCTCTGGTATATATCAAAACAAAATGAATGTTAAAGGGCCAGTTAGGCTTCACCCGACCTTCATATCGGGCCTGGGTTTAAAGGTCATAATACGTGGGTACCCATAACATTTATCTATAGTTGTAGGCGTTGGAAGCCAACTCCATGTCTCCTCGCTTAGACTGTAAACGGCTATATCCATACCTCTGCCAGATGTGAAGCACATGCAATCCCCCACACCTACGCACTCAAACAAATCAAAATACGAATTCCTCTGAGAAACTTGGCACAACAATGAAGGCATCCTCGCAAATCGAAACCCTTTTCTTTGAAAATTTTCTATTTTGCACTTGTTTTCATGGTGTTAATATTTAAAGAGTTTTTCAAGGTAATATGAGAAAAAAAATCACCATATTTGGTAGTCAACACGTATCTGTAATGGTTTGGTGCTTTATCCAAAAAGGTTTTTACCATTAAAATGTCGCTGACACATGATTGCTCTGATTCATTCAGATCCGAGTAGAGTTTGAAGAATTGTAGTCAGTTAGACACACAATGGCAACCTACTTGGAGATTGGAAATGGTTGGCAGATCCCACACATGTCATTTACTCTCGACCTCTTGCAGACCGACACTACAAGTGATGATAAACAGAGCCCTAGAATTTCATTCTCCCTCAATCTCTCGCAGATGGACGAGATTTCACCGGTGAAATGGAAAAGAGAAGATGCTGCAAATGTTAGTTATGGGCCACGATGCCTTGGTGAGTTAAAGCCCAGATTTTAGGTAGAAGATGGTAAAGAAGAAACGAAGGTTAAACGAACAACTGATGGAGGCAAACTGGGCAGTCCTAGAATTCCAGCATAGAGAATGAGAGGGAGTAAGAGCGGTCAATGAACTACTAGAAGAGTTGGTGGGAACGGTAGATTCATGGTTCGAAACATGGAGACTTGAGAGGTGCAGTAGTAATGCCGCAAAGGCTGCTAGCTTGGACTCCCCACTAAGCAAGCAGATGGCCAAGGGATCATTGCTCACCAAGGCTAACAACTCCATGGGAGTTGAAGGAATGAAGGTGAGTCCGGTGGTGAATGTGTCTATGTGCATTGGCTATGGAGGAGGCGGGTGGATTGGCGACGGTGGAGTCTTTGGCTTCTTCTCCAAAAGAGAAAAGAAACAACAATCAGCATATCATCTTCATCACTCTCATGCCACTGTTGCCAACAGGAAGAAAGGCACTTGAATCCCATTGCTTATTATTATTCTTTATGAATCAGTTGATTTGTTTTGTTGGATATACCAGACTTAAGAGAATGATTTCTGTATTTGTGAATTTGTAGCTGAAACATATCATGCCCACCATAAATATTTTTAAAATAGTATTCAACCTAACCCTATTTAACTGTCATGCTTATGCTATGCATTACACTTAACCTCAAACTCTAGATGGGAATCGAAAGTACCAAATTATTTTATAGGAGAAAAGTATTGGAATACCTGTGAAACTTGAAGTGGAGAGTTGAGTTGTTGAGCATCCAAGTTTGGTCACAGATTCCACTCAGACACGGTCAATCCGCAAGAGAGGAGCACGTTGCACCACTGCACCACAGCCGATTCCCGAATGTGCAGAAGTTGCCTAATGTGCAAAACTCAAAGACACCTTTTCTGCGACACTGCAATTTGCAACAATTCTCCAAATTAGCCAACTGCCAGGGTGAATAGGAAAACCGTAAGCCTTAGAAATTAGGGTGAACACTGAATAGGTAAATCGTGATTCATAAGCACTAGTAGACTCTAGTAGATTATGATTTGCAAATTACAAGTCTCGTCGGATTAAATTTGAGTGGCTATGAGTGGCGGATTATAGCTAGATAATTAATGGTAAGTACTAGGTAGTACGCAGTGGGATAGTGACGCATTTAAATGCTTTTAGTTTAAACTACGTTGTGTACCAGTACTACTGTTAGTCCGGTGGTCCCAGTCTCCAGACTCCTAAGAAATAAGGTATCCTAAATGTTTACATTTAAACAAGTGAAATAGAGGCATTTTGATGGTTCGCAGGGGTGTATCACACGTCGGATTTGACGTGGAAATTTTTTCTGCTCCTATCAAATCCGTTCTTCAACCAAAAATATGTCCCACAGGACGTCAAATTCCAGGCCTGGTTTGATGTATTTGAGGAATGGGGAGTTTGTACCCTGCGTCAAAAAGTCATTTACGTTCACCTCCATTAAAATGAAACCAACATTTGTTGATTGATTTGTTATTTATTGTATTTATTTAGATTTGATAAGTGTGATTAATTCCAACATTCCCACTTAATTATAATTGTCGATATTGATGATTCCCAAATATTGTTTTAGATGAAACTCTTGTCAATAGTTTGGTGAAGATGCATGCGAACTAGTCTTGTGACTTGCAATGTTGCAAAACAATTTCTCCATTGTTGACTAACTCCTAATAAAGTGATTCTTCTTGTTTTGTGAAAAATTGAATTCTTGGACTGCATAAGTGCAAAGTTGTTGTCACAATAAATTGTTGTCATTCCTTCTTGTTGATGCCACAAATATTTCAACATTCTTCTCATCCAAATGGCTTGACATGCCAGCCCTGTTGTTGTGGCATATTCAACTTTAGTTGTTGACAATGACTTTAATGGTTTTTTTTAGAAAGCCATGAAATCGATCCCGAACCCATATGGGAAACTGCCTAATTTTCTCTTTTTTCATCGACACTTCCTACCCAGTCAGTCACTATCAGTGTAGCCAATGAGTCACGTGTTGCAGTGTATAAAACACCATATCCTTTATTTCCACTAAAATATCATAGAATTATGTTGGTTCCCTGCCAAAGTCTTTCCCTTGGTGTCTCCATGAATCTTGAAACCAAACTTACTGTAGACCTTAAAGCTGGTCTACTTGCAATCAAATACATCAAACTGCAAATCATATTTTTGTATAGTGTCAGACTGACATTGTTGCTACAATCTTCTTATTTCAAACCCATC
Source organism: Pinus tabuliformis (assembly GCA_031772625.1). Classification (NCBI taxonomy): domain Eukaryota; kingdom Viridiplantae; phylum Streptophyta; class Pinopsida; order Pinales; family Pinaceae; genus Pinus; species Pinus tabuliformis. Next base: position 928,244,088 of record CM062806.1, read on the forward strand.
ATAGTTATAGTTGGTGCATGCTTCTTGTCCTGCATTTTGAACCTCTTTAAGATGTTTGAAACATACTTTGTTTGAGAAATAAAAATGGCATTTTTGTTTGCTTCACTTCTATGCCTAGAAAATACTTTAACAACCCAAAATATATCATTTCAAACTCACTTTTCATAATTTCTTTGAAATCAACAATAAGGAGATCATCACTCTCTTTAAAAATCAAATCATCTACATATAAAACAACAATAAGAAGCTTATCATCTCTCTATTCGATGTAGAGAGAAGGTTCACCATCACATTTGCTAAATCCATTATCCAACAAACAAATGTTTATCCTACTCTACCATACGCATGGTGCTTGTTTAAGCCTATATAGAGTTTTCTTCAATACACACCTTGTCTTCTCGGCCTTGAACCTCATAACCACGTGGTTGCACCACATGTACTTCCTCTTACAACACTCCATTCAAAAATATTGATTTCATTTCCATTTGATATACCTTCCATCTATGTTGGACTGTAATTGACAACACTGTCCACACTATCTCCATTCATGCGACTAGCACACGTCTCTGCATAATATTTTTTGCATTGTTGCTTGTATCTGTTGACAACCAACCTTTCTTTATGCCTTTCAATCCTTCCTTCAACGTTGTTTTTGATCCTATAGACCCACTTTAAACCTATGACTTCGTTTCCTTCTGGAAGATTTACTAATTCCCAAGTGTTATTCTTTCTTATCGCCTGTATTTCTTCATCCATTATTGCTACCCATTTTCCTTCCTTGAATGCATATTCAAAATGGATTGGATCATTTACCTGACAAAATAAAGAAAAAAGTGAATTCATACTTGTGTTATTGTCACCTTCATTTTGCTCATAAATTTCACTAAGATTTCTAAATTTTTGTCTTTTCATGCTTGCCAAAGATAGACTTGATATGTCAGTTGATGTTGAACTTGGAGAAGACGGAGTTGTTGATAAATGTTGTGCACTTGGAGGGGTATTTCCTTGATTGCACGAAATTTTACTATTGTTTGTTGATGGTGTCACTTAATGAATGCTTTGCTGGCCTTGAATAGGTTTAGGAGGAGTCACCATTGAGGAATTACTTCATGTTGTCAATTCCTCTTTGTTTTCTTATGATAGACTTGTTACCACATTAATTGTCTTCTCCAAACTTCCATCTCATGCTTCCTCTTCTATGAAATGCACACCTCTATTGATTATTACCTTCCTTACCTTCTTGGTTAATGGATTATAGATTTCATATGCCTTGGATTCGTCACTATAGGCAACAAATATGCATTCCTCTCCTTTGTTGTGTAACTTTTTTCTTAATTCATCCAGGACAAGTGCATATTCCACACATCCAAACACTCTAATATGAGTGAACTATGTTTTCTTCCACTCCATGCATCTTCAGGAACCATATTCTTGACACTCTTGGTTGGACACTTATTTATAATATATGTTGCACTAGTGACATCTTCATCTCAATAACCATTTGGAAAATGGTTTTCCTTCAACATACTTTTTTTCATTTCAATAATCACCCTATTTTTCCTTTCTCTGACACCATTTTGTTGAGTTGTACACCTTGTTGGAAATTGTTTGTGAATTTCATGCTCCCTGCAAAAACCTAGGAAGTCATTTGAGATGTATTCGCCACCTCTGTTAGTTATCAAAACTTTGATGTAGTGTCCACTTTGCTTCTCAACAAGAGCTTTGTTTTTATGGAAGATCTCAAACACTTCATTTTTCTATCTCAGGAAGGAGACGTCTTCCTTGTGTAGTCATCTATAAATGTAAAAAAATAATAATTTCCACCAATTGATGGTGTCATCATTGGTCCACATAAATATGAATGAACAGTGTCCAAAGGTGCTTTTTCCCTTATTTATTTTCCTGCTAGAAATTACTCTCTATGTTGTTTACCCAAGATGCATCCATTACACAATATTTCTGGTTTTTCTATTAGTGGCAATCCCTTTACCATGCATTTCCTATGTAGCAAATTTAAACCTCCAATGTTAAGATGCCCAAATTTTAGATGCCATCACCAATTTTGATCTTTGACCTCTACTTGAACTAGAAAGTTTGTTTGTGTGGAAGTTGCAATTTTTCTTTCATCTTCATGTGATTTCATTGATAGTTGTGCTTGCGTACCTTCTTTCTTCAAATCTCATTTTATTTTGATGGGAAACATTCTATTTCTTGTCATTTGAACTTTTTCAATCCACTGTTTTCTTGAGAATTTATCCAAAATTGTGCATTCTCCATTTTTGAAAAAGACATTGTATCCTTTTTGCATAAGTTGTCCAATAATTATGAGAATGTGCTTCAAACCAGGAACAAAATATACTTCTTCTCCCCTTCTTGGTTAGAATATTAACTCTTATTTTACCCATCACTGCCACTTTGTTATTTGTCCTTAATGTAACCTCAGATTTTACACTTTCGTCCAAATTAGAAAATATTTCTATGTTACATGTCATATGATTGCTACATCCTAAGTCTAAAAACCACACATCCTTTTTCTTTTCTTGTTCTACATTACATGCTAAAGACATAATGTCTTGGTTCTGATTTTCTTTTGTGAAGTTTGCTTTTCATTCATTACTAAGATCATGTTGTTTTTTTCTACATTTGCTTACAAAATGTCCATGCTTCTTACAATAATGACATTGAACTTGAGATTTATCATACCTCTGACCTTGTGCTTCATTTTGACTTGGATTTTGATGGCCGCCTCTTCCACCTAAGATTGAAGAGCTACTTCTTCCACCTTTGTGTGGACTTTTTCATCTTCCTCTAGCACTTGATTTTCCTCTCCCTATGCCTTGACCAAGTGAAACTTGTGCCTTGAAGGCATGCTCCATTGAAGAGTTTGTTGCTATGCTCAACCTATGTTTATGAGAAATCAATGATACATGAAACTCGTCCATTGGAAATTGTGAGAGATCCTTTGTCTCCTCTATGGCGGAAACAATAAGATCAAATCTTGTTGGTAAACTTATTAAAATATTTTTAACTATTATTCTTTCTTCAATTGCTTCACCATGAGATCTGATTTGAGTAACCGGTCGAATAAGTTGTGTGATACTGATTTGAGTAACCGGTCGAGTAACTTGTGTAATAAATGAGTCTATTGTCTCAGACTTCTTCATGCATATAGTTTCAAAAGCTTTGTTGTCTTCACCTTTTTCATTCCTTGATATGTTGTCTCAAGAATATCCCATGCTTGCTTGGACTTTGTTGCTACTGCAATCTTTGGAAATATGTTATCATGCACTGCTTGAAAAATGTATAAGTGGGCTTTGAAGTCCTTCATATTGTCCCTCAATAAATCTCTTTCTACTTGTGTCAACGCATGGTATGTTATTGCATTCGGTGGCTTGTGGAACCCCTTTTCTACCAAATATCATATATCTTGAAATGGAAATAAAACCTTCATTGTGATTCTCCAATAATCATAGTTATTACCATTAAATTAAGGAATTTGTGGATTTGTTAACTTTTGCCCAAAAATATCATTTTTGACTAGTTAAAAACTTATCTCCTTATTAGTAAATGTGCTATGTAAAATTTGTTGTCAAATGAGAACTTTGACACATGATTTGATTTGACACCGCTAAACAAATTTCAACTTATAGTAGAAGTATAGAGCTAAACTGCAGAGATAATGCACAGTCCAGGTCAAAATAAAGAGTGTAAATTCTAGAAATTACGTGCAATATGAAACCTAGTAAAATAGAGTGTTTCGGCAGTAAAACTCGGAATTGAAATTTCAAAACATGGTGCATAACAAAATGAGGGAAACAATACATTTACCACATAAAATGGAGACTTCAGCTATTTCAGAACATGGTGCATAACAAAATGAGGGAAACAATACATTTACCACATAAAATGGAGACTTCAGCTCTTTACAACTGTAAAACCAAGATGTTTACAGAGATTTACAAATCTTTGTATTTACATAGAAAAAACACAATAAAACTTTATTTAGCTATTTTCGCTCCTCAAATTTAGCTTAACAAATTCAAAGTTGTTGGCTTCAAAACTAAAACTTCATATCTAATGACATAACCAAAAAACATACATTGGTACATTAATTTCATGACCAGACTTACATTAAAACTAGACATGGTTGCACAGATTTAAAGTTGTTGGCCACAAAACTAAAAATTCATATCTAATGACATAACCAAAAAACATACATTGGTACATTCATGACAAAACTTACATTAAAACTAGACATGGGCGTTTTTTACATATAATAAGATTTAATCCCTCTCCACTCTTAATAAAACGTACATTGGTACATTCATGACAAGACTTACACTAAAACTAGACATGAGCGCTTTTTACATATAATAAGATTTAATCCCTCTCCACTCTTAATAAATTTATAGTTAAAATAAATTTATAATAATTATAGTTTCAAAAAATCATAACATTATAACACAATATCATCATAAATGTATATTACTATCCTAACTCTCCAAAACATCTTGTTATTATTGAATTAAATTTATAAATATAAACAATGACATTGCAATGTATTATTGAGTTTTTATTTAATTAACTTATATTTTAGTTTTACTAAATATTTAACAAAAACAGTCGAACCATTTAATACATCATTTGAAACAAATAACTTCTATAAATATTTTTATATCTCTAACATTTTACATCATTTTTAATAAAAAAATACAATTTTATAATATAATAAAAAATATAATTTTAGATAATAATATATATATATATATATATATATATTAAATTATTAACCATAATTTTACTTTACACTATTATTCATAAATTTATTTCTTCTTCCATTAACCTAGAGATTTTACTCAAAATTATTATTGATAGATTTAATTATTATTCAATGAACGTCATCATATTTTTATTTACGAAAGCGAATAAAAACGATATGAAAATGTCTAATTAATACACTGAAGGATTTTTATATTGGGTGTGTTTGTGGTGACTTATTATATGTGAAAGATGTTATGGGTTGAGTGAATATGAGTTATGGTAATATGAATATGTGTTCTATGAGTTTCGGTTATAGTTTTTTTTTTTTTTTTTTTTGAGTATATGATGTTAGTATTTCATGATGTTGTTTTATGGTATTATAATAAAATTTATTTATAAGTTAAGAAATTCTATGTTAAAGTAGAGTAAATTTTTATAGTTAAAAATCTTGTTACTTAATAATAAAGTATATAGTTAAAAATCTGTTTGATATTAAAGTGAGTGAATCTCTATCATTTTAAAACTTTCGTTAAATGTTTATATATGTAATTCTTATATTAATTTTTATTCAATAATAATAATTTAAAATAAAATTATAATTATTATAATATACAAATTTATTTTTAAATATAAATAAAGTTTCATGATTAAAAATATTATTATATATTTTTAATATATATAGATATATTTTATAATTAATAATTATAATTTAAAATTATTTAATAATAATAATTATAATTTAAAATTAAGTAATAATAATTTTTATTTTTATTTTTTAAATACTTTAAAATGTATGATGAAATAAGTGTTTATTATAAATTTATAAACTCTTAACTTGTTATAGAACTTTCCATTAGATGATTTTTGAACAACTTTGAATAGTTTGGCTACTGAACATGTTTATCTCCTTTTAATGGTTCATCTGTGGTGCAAACACTCGGTGAACTCTACTCCAATTCAGAGGTGTCTTAACTACGTGACAGAGAAGGATTGATGGGATTGCAACTCATTTATGTAAGCAGGGGGAGCTCGGTAAGAGTCCGGTAAGAGTGGGAGAAGGGATTACATTGAGTGAATCTTTTTCTATCCATATTTTGTATAAGGTTAATTTAACACTGTAAAAGAAATTTAATTAGAAAGAGGAAGTGTTTAGAGAATATTATGTTTTAATTTAGAGCTTATATTAATGTGTTTATATTAAAGTATAGAACAAGTAACGATATATTTTGTGGAGTGTTTAAAAATTATATAGATATTTAGTAAAACTAGGTGTTTTGTTTGATATATGTAAAAGAATTAGATATGGTATATTTGAAGGAGGGGCATCATATTATGGACTTTTATTTCATTTAACAAGGGGGTTCATAGCTCAAAACTCATTATAGATGGGCATCATATTGTGGACTTTGTCATTTCACTTAACAAGCAGGTTCACAACTCAACACTCATTATAGATAGATGCAGTGCACAGTGAAGGATGTGTAGGTGAAAGGGTATGTGTTGAGATAAGAGAGTGTGGAGAAAGAGACACAAATATAACACAACTTCGAAATAGGTTTCAGAGAACTAAAAGACTAGAAAATGTTATTTCTGACTATGAAAACATAGGGAATCAAACAATAGATGCCTATGTCAGAGTTGCATAGATTGTGCATGATTTATTTAGAGAGTACATAGAAAATATAGTAAAAAAATAACAAAAAGTTGTATAATGCAATAATAATCAAATGAAAATAAATCAAGCAAAAATGCACGTCTTAGAAAAGTTATCATTGTCTTAATTGAAACAATTATAATCACTAAATATACTTTGACAATCATGATTAGAAAGATAGTTAGTAATAATGTATGTGGTTGTTGCTCTTCGTTAACTGGTTCAATACCACTTAAAATGTTTTTCTCTTGTACTATTTTTTCTCCATTTTCACCTTTTTATGGTATTTCAAATTAGCATTATGTACAAGGTAACGAGCTTTGATTGTGAAGAATGAGGGAGTACGAAGGAAGCACAATGAAATATTTATCTACACTTTTGTACTTTGCAAAATAAAATTTATTCAATTCCAAAAGCTTGTTGTTAGCATTGTATTCTTCATAAATATATGTCTGAGATCCAAAACTATTTTCAAATGTTCGTTTTTATTTTCATCAATAACGCAACATTAGATATAATACAAAGTCTTAAAGCATATGTTCTAAAACCTATAGAATACATTATCAAAAAATTGATCGAGACTCAGATTCAGTTTCGATAATTATTTCCATATTCAAATGCAAATCACCATAATTATAATTCAGACATATACAAGATCATATTCAAAACATAGGCATAAAAAAAAACATGATGAACAAAATAAAAAAAGTAATACCGAGAACTCTTTCATTATACATAGGAAGGTTGTGTAGGAAGTATGGGTGCATGGGTGCAAAGACTATATCGAGTCAAGTTGTATTCTTATTACTACAATTATCTATTTTGTTTGATATATGCAAAGCAACTGAATATAGTAGATTCGAAGGAGATGGGGCAAGTTCTGGAGTGGAAAGGCTTTTTTTAGTTTTTTGGAAACATAATTAATTAATATGCATATGTATAATTATACCGAGCTTGCAGAGGAACTACAATGAAATATTTCCCTAGATTTTTCAGAAATTTAGTCCTGGTATCCAAAACTATTTTTAAATGTTCATTTTCAATTTAATCAACTAAAAAAATTAGAGAAAAAATTATCATAAAATTGATATAGACTCATATTCAATAACAACAATTGTATCCATTCAAATTCCAATCACCATAGCCATAATTCAGATATATACCAGATCATATTCAAAACAAAGTCATGAAAAATAATTCTAAACAGATTCATAACTGTAGTAAACCTTAAAAGTAAATGCATTTGTCCCAATTGGAACTGGGATTGAGCTCTTGTGAACCATAATACGAAAAAGGAATATGTAATGAAATAAACAATTTGAATATAGTAATTAGCTAAGGTCATCATAACAAAATCAACAAAGTTGAATTATATAATTTTAGTAAACAGAAAATTGAATGTTGAAGGATTTGAGAACAGTTACATTATGTAAAAGTGTCCACCATGATTGTGTTTTTCTTAGATTTATATTGGGTTCATGATTTGTTCTACATAATTGTTCACCATATTTTTAATGAAATCTATGTTAGTAGCAACTCTTATCTCCATTTTAACATTTTTCTTAAATATCTCCTTTTCAAATTTTCTAGCTTCTTCTCGCAACTGCGCATCCAAGACAAAGTTCTTGTTATTGACTCTAACAAAAAGAATTAACCATTTGGTAATTTCTTCTACATTAAAATCAATTATGTCATCAAACTTTGTTTCTATTAATTTCTTTAGCTTGTCAAATTAAGTTTTTAGCGTGTCTCCTGAAATTAACTCACAATTATGAATGATGCATGGACTGTTCCAGTGTTGTACAATTTGTAATGTTGTCAAATATGCATCACCTCTTCTACTGACATCACATTCATAAATCATTTCCCCTAGTTACAAATTCTTTCACACCATCCAACTTCTAGTTGCTTTATTCGATTAGCATCTCGAAGTCCTTTATTAGTTTTCTCTATGTTAAAAAGTAATCCAAGCCTTTGACTAAAAGTAACTAATCATTGTCAATGAGTTTCCTCTCTAGCTGAAGATTACTATTAACCAAACTTACAAATGTCTTAATTTCCAGTTGAAGCGTGCTAAATCAAAATTTTCTTTCCATGCATGATCAATAGTTTCTAACCTTTGAAATATGCCCTTGATGATATACGATTTGATTGCATTAAGCAGATTGACAACTTTATTAGATATAACTTACAAATGTCTTAATTTCCAGTTGAAGCATGTTAAATCAAAATTTTCTTTCCATGCATGATGAATATTTTCTAACCTTTGAAATATGCCCTTGATGATATATGATTCGATTGCATTAAGAAGATTGGCAGCTTTATTAAATCTTTTCGGTGTTGCAGCAAACAAAATTGACAATGGTGGTGTCTTTGTTGCCAATGGAGTCATTAACAAAGGACCTAGATTTAGAGTGTCCACTAGTTCTTTTAATCTTTTTTTTAGTCTCTGATTTTCTGCAATATATTCATCAATAAACTATGTAAGTGTATAATCAATAGATTGATGGAATACCATGAGATTATTGACTTCAATTATGGAAAGATCAATATTTGTTTGTTCTTGATTAATGATCTTTTTATTATGAACTTTCACTTTCTCAATTCTCAATCTTTTACTACCCTTGTCATATTTTGCATTATGCAATGTGACAAGATGTTCATAAAAAACAATGACCTTTTCTGCAATCTACTCCATTAGTTGTTGATACTCTACTAAAAAATAAGTATCCCAATCAGGTGGTGCATCATTGTCATTTTTCACGTCTATAACTTGTTCAATGCCTTCTCTATTTGCGGAACTTTTTGATTTGGTTGTTTGAACCTATGCACTTTGTATGGAGTGAATCTTTGAAGAGACTCTTCATAATCTCAATGACCTGATAACTCAACTTGAACCAGTTTTCTAGTTCCAGGAGCCTTTCTCTTTCCTAGACTAGAGGATGAGATTGCACTAGTACCAGGTTTTGAAGCTCGAGATCGCTGTCGAGGATTTATGACTCTTTACTTGTGCTTTTGTTCCCTGTTAATGTTGGTTTCTTGAGTAATTTTTTCAACATCCATTACTAGTATTTGATTTTTGGTTCTCTATAAGTCTTGTAAATGATCAGTTGTGAAAACATATTTTGAATTAGACAAATACTTAAATAAATTATTTTCTTTCACATTATGAGATACAAAAATTATAGTGGTTCTTTCTTTGGATGCAATTTAGGTTATTAGGCTAAGTTTTCAAAGACATGGTATCATAATAAATTTATTATTGGTGGACAAATTGACTAACTCTAAAGAAACTTGATTGAAAATGAGATTAGCTTAGTCGATTATACAATCTGTTTTGTATAACTAAGAAAGAAAATAGATAATGCATTTTGAAACATTTGTTGTGCTTCCTATGTTCATCAGGCGTGAAAAGAGCCAATAGAAATACTTAGATTGCTATGTAAATAAATAAATATCTTGGAGAGAAAGATGGGAAAGATCCTGAGAAATTTAGAAAATGAATTGTGAATAATAATGACTCTGCCCGATTGTGAGCTCAGGAAAGTATTTGCTTCACACAATTTCAAGCACTTATTGACTACAACATTTTTCAATCAAATGTTGCAAATGTCGTTGTTTCTTTACTTTTATGTTGACATATTCAGATATTGCCGACATGCAAATGACCAGTGAAAGTTCTTATCTATATAAGCAAATTGGTTCATTGTACGATCACAAATAATTATTCGCTCCAATCCCAATCACCAGTTGTAACTATTTCTCTTGTGGAAATTGCTACATAATACAATCTCAATAAATAACAATTAAAGATGATGGGCCCCATTTGGGGTTCGAAACGTCGACATAAAGAACATAATATTGTGGATAATCTGGATCATGCTACTCCAAAAAACTACCACAGAAGCTTAAAATATAACATAACTTCCCTGTATGGAGGGGATACATGGAATGAGATCTGTCTTCTCGAAATCTCAAGGATAAAGATTGAAATAAGAACTGTCGACCTGCAATAACAATGTAGAGACAATAAAATCATTCCTCCATTTATATATACTCTCGTCGGAAGATTCTTCTTTCATAAAACTATCATTCATATTCTATCAATTTTGGTCCTGATGATGGACCCCCTTTGGGGTTCGAAACGTCGACATAAGGAACATAATACTGTGGATAATCTGGACCATGCTATTCCAAAAAACTACCACAAAAGCTTAAAATCTAACATAACTTCACTGTATGGAGGGGATACATGGAATGAGATCTGTCTTCTCGAAATCTCAAGGATAAAGATTGAAAGAAGAACTGCCGACATCCAATAACAATGTAGAAATAATAAAATCATTCCTCCATTTATATATACTCTGGTCAGAAGATTCTTCTTTCATAAAACTATCATTCATATTCTATCAATTTTGGTCCTGATGATGGACCCCTTTTGGGGTTCAAAACGTCGAAATAAGGAACATAGTACTGTGGATAATCCAGATCATGCTACTCAGACAATTAAAGATATCAAAGCTAATGTTTACAGGAAGTAATGGAAATAAATATTGATATTTTGAAACCATCTTGTCCACTTACTCCACATTTTTCTCTTGTTTTAATACTATTAAAATACATGTCATTAGAAGCAGAAATTAACGATATAAAATAAGTATGAATTATTTGTGATTATGACAATTAGATTAGAAATTGTCAAGAATAACTGTAAATAGAAAAATGTCTAAGTACAACTGCAAATAAATATTATGCGCAGACATGCTCACCTACCTCTATCATGAAGAGATTTGGTGGCTAAGTTGGATCCCACGATTATGTCGATGTCGAGTTGTTTTATTTGATATTGAAGTATGAAAAATGTTGAACCATTTGATTTATGAATAAGTTGACACATGATTTTGAATATCTTGGTACAAAGCTAACTTTCGTAATGCATTCCAGGTGGTTGTGTACACATTTCCCCATGATTTATGAAAAACAAATTCTCCAACTAATGCTATAAATCATGAATTAATAGTTTATTCCAACAGATCTACGTTCTATTTGTTTATCTGTTTGTCTGAAATCAAATACTTTTGTAACACACTTCACATTTGTCACTTTGCTTCTTCAAACCTTAACATTATTCCTTTCACCCATTGTCACGTTCACATCATATCTATATGTGCTCGATTACTTAAATCCCCCATCAATAAAAGTAAGTGAATTAATCATATGAGTACAAGTAACTTATTTTGTTTAACTATATATTTATCGATATGTTAAATGCTCTCAATAAATAGAAATTGAAAATACCAAAGTGGAAGTTTATGAGAGGTAGTGGAAATAAATCTCAAAAGTCCATAATTATTTCATTCTTCTATTTCACTAACCGTTATTTCTTTAATTTCGTCGATATACATGTACTAAGTAGCAAAAATTTATGAACTAAAATAATGATGAATTCAATGTCAACATGACTATTGTTGTACCAGATCTTAGTACAATGACACAGAAATATTGTGCACAACAACAATCAACTAGGTCTAATATAGAATGATTTCATGGTTATGTTAATGTTCTATAAGTGGTGTCACATTTAGTTCCTGAAATTTTCTTTGACAGATACTTGACACAATATGCACAATGTACTGATTATACATCTTTTAGCCAAAAAATGCTAAATTGGCTTAAATTTAATTTTTTAATGATGAATGCAGAGTGATATTGCACATTATTGTTTTGTTTATAATTACTAATCATTACACAATGAATTAAATTAAATTTTATTAATCACTTGAATAATGTTTTGATTACGTGTCAATTAGGTACTACTTACACTATCACAACCTCGAGATCTAATCGAATATGTGTTGGCAGCATGCATGTTAAAAATAATCTTGATGAACACTTGGCCAATGCAACTACGAACATGTTTCTTGTTCAAAACACATTAAAAAATATTCATAAAACTGAGATGTTTTTATTTGTGATTTGTGCTAGAAAAAAAGTGTGTGTAATAACAAACACAATCTTTCTACCGTAAATTTCTGTAGCTCCAGATGCATTGTTCCTTATCACAACCCCCCCACACACATTCCTTCCACACAATAATTATTTTTAAATGGTCGAAAGCACTTAATATTAATCACTTCACACAATGTATCAATGGAAGAAGTTATGCAGAGTACGTCAACTCTTCAATTCCCTATGGTTTCACACTTAAAAATAATTTTCACCTATCTTTTGATCCTCTAAGACCATGCAATTTTGATTTTCTTCATCCAATTACAAGTCTCCAATTCCTGCCATTTTTTCCTCTAGATAAAAATGAAAATCAAGCGTCTGTTTAGAATCACATATGTCATTTTTTACAAAATACACATCTCCTTCGAGATCATATTCAATGCACTCAACAAATGAATCAATTCTTTGCACTAAATGCAGCAAATTGAAAGTTTCTTGCCATGCATGTTCAATAATTTATAATCTTTGGCATATATTAGTGTAATATATGTAGTCAACATTTTCATTATGTGGAATGTGACAGTGGAATCAAAACTTTTATTGTACGAAATGATTCTTTTCCTTCACTTATCTCCATACATAGATTTTGTCCACACCAGTTCACTTCGCACAAGTTGCCACCCAACAATGTGTTTTATAATTGTAGCGGAATATGAATATTTTTTTATACAATGCATGAAATACGAACATGTGGATTCATACACCATACTAAACATAGTTAATAGTTACGTATTAAAAGAATACTTTACCAAGTTTATTATGTTCAAAGATTGTTGTTTCTTTATACATTGTATATTATGGCTAACTAAATGAGCTAATGCATCTATAGGTATAGAATATTTTAAAAAAGGAGTTATTTTTCCTTTGGACATATTAGCAGGCTGATTTTGGTTTTCTATTTAATAGAAAACGACAACCTTTCTGACTGTATCTTTAATTCCAGTAGATAAACTTGCATATCATAACATGAGAGATACAAAATTACAGTGGGCATAACTAGTGGGCCATGTTCCCTTCATGAATTGACCAAGCCGACCATTATTAAAAAAAACTGAATTGCAGTGCGGTTCAATTAGACTAACAAATTTTTGTGGAGGTGCGAGAAATGTGGAGGAAGCTCTCATTTTAATTCCCTCGCACCTCCAAGAACCTGTAATTCAGTTACTCCAAGACTGTGCAGCCATATTTGCCACTCATCTGCTCATTATAATTATAAATGTGAGTGTTTTCAAGCTACTTCATTCATGGGCAAGGTAACATAATGATGGATTTATGACATGTCCCTAGGTAGATCATCTAACATAGATATATAGATAGATAAAGAAGGGAAACTCATATCGTCTCTAGAACAAGTATCCCTTACCCAGAATCGACGATCTATTTGACCAAGTAAAGGGTGTGGTGGTATTTTCAAAAATTGGTTTACGGTCTGGCTATCACTAGATATGTATCAAGGATGAGGATATATATAAAACAACATTTCGAATGCGTTACAGTGATTACGAGTTTGTAGTCCTACCCTTTGGACTCACTAATTGAAATTTGATGTTTAAATTGCATAATTTTTTATTAATATTTAATTTCTATTAATTTCAAGATTAAAATGAATTTAATTATTTCTATTTAGTAAGTTGTATAATGTCATTTTTGGTTTTTTTTTTTGCATGAATTTAATTGAAATTTGAAGTTTAAATTGAATAAATTTTTTTCTTTGTTAAGCTTGCCACGACCTTTCATTTTCTATTTATACTCGGAAAATTTACACCACATAGGTTGGCTAGGTGGCCTCAACTTTCCCAATGGGAAACCAAGTCTGTTGGCCACCTATCCTCATTGTAAGCCATCCAAAAACAATAAAGTTTCAATCTTTCTAACCAAGCTAAGTATGTCTATGTTTCATGACCAGACTCTATATGTCTAGCTATCCTTAAACATGCATGACGTAAAGTAAATGCTAACCGCATATAAAACAAAAAGAAACAAGGTAAACTGACTAGCCCTTCTACTCTTCCGATGTTGATTCCATAGATGCTGGATCCTTGACTATTGCTCCACGTATCTCAGCCAATTCTATGATGCATGAGATGTGCCTTTAAATTCTGATCAATCTAATGTCCTGCTTGTGGAGTTGAAACTAGATTCTCTACAGATCTTGTTTATAATTCAACATGCCTTGGAGCGAGAGAGCCATCCGCACCGAGATCGGTTCCATGGACTTCCCCAACAGGCTTTTCATTAGCCAGTAGACGTATAGAGTCTGCTTGAATTGGGTTATCCTTCTTCTCGTATTCCTTGGGTCTGGGACTAATGTCCTCCAATTATCCATCTCCTCCTCTATCTCATCACCCTGCTTAATTTCCTCCTCCCATTCTTCTAACAAATTCTGAATGCCTTCATCCATTCCTTCCCGGTATGCCGCAACTACTTCACTGATAAGGTGCTCCACTGATTTTCTTCTTCTACGATGTTCTGACGTGCTCGGGTCCTTAGCATTTCCAGGCTCCTGACCTCATCTTCCACGATCCCATCCTCTTGCTGGTCGAGCCATATCAGCACGGTTCGATACCTATTCACAAGAAAGAGATGTTATTAGCGAGCATTGTAGCATAATACTGTCATGTCTAGGATTTTCATTTCCATAATTCTCTTTGTTCTTGGCCTTGCCCCATTTACGATCAGGATAGGGGGCAGGGTGGGCAATGGGCCAATCATGAGACATGACCGAGCTCCATATCCCTTCTAGCTTTTCACTCCTCCCTCTTTGCTACCTCACATACCTAGTGTGGGTGATAGGCCCCTATCAAGGCCATACAAATGGGCTTAGCTTCAGCCTGAACAATTTTCTTCCGTGGTGTGTCATCCCATTCCCCTCTTCCCGGTAAGAAAGAGCCATTCCTCTTCCCTTGTCATGCCCATCCTCTCCCACAGGGATCCTAGCTAGTTTCTTAGTGCGGCTATTACTCCCAGTCCCCCATAGCTTATCGTGGTTGCAACCACTGGTCCATCCACCAACCCAACAAGTTAGCTTCCCTTTGCTACCCTTAGCCTCCAATGCTAAGCGGCTACCTATCCTTCCCCAGCAACCAACCCCCATCAAACAATAGAATGTGATTCCCTAGGTCACAATGCCACCCACAGTAAGGTCCTAAGTTCCATAGGCCAAATCAAATCCCAACAGGCTCAAAACAAAGACGCAAAGCCAAACTAAGACAACGCGATGTCTCCACCAATTTACCCTACATTTCACCCAATTTCCCTTCCTAGGTATCTCCCTCTCCCACCAGCAAGAATCAAACCAAGTCAACATTACAAAGGAGGCAAAGAGCCAAGCTACATACTCGTTTCCGCTCCAAGTTTGTTGTTGTTGTTGTCATCACCTGCCTTCTCTGTTGTTCTAGGTCCTTACTCCACAAACCATATTACAATTCTTACACATTTGTCTTACCTTAATTACTATGCATATCACCTCGCCCCTACCATCTCTTCCACCTTTCCCACCACCCTTTCATGTACTCATGCCAAGGGCCACCGCACCCATCGTGTTTAGTGTGTGGGGGGCGGTGGGATGTACATCTCCTCTACCCATCATTACTGTTTGCGGGCACCCCCATCCTCTGGTACGCACCCTGATAGGGGCGAATAATTTTTTTATTAAGCCTTAATTTTGATTGAAATAAATTGGAATTAAAATGTTAACGTTCTTACAAAGTTTTAATGCTTATCAACTATATTATATCATTGTTAATTATTATTAATTAATTTCTAAAGTTTCAAAATAGAATGGAATATAATGAATTAAATTAAAGTTTTAGTTAAAAATTAAAATAAATTTATTTATTCTAAATTGAAATTCTAAAATTTTATTCATACTTGATTTTAGATTACTATCGAAATATTTTAATAAATTTTTAGGTTTGCTATGCTATAGGGAAGCCCATGAAGGGAAAACCTAGTGATAAGAGGGTGGGGAGCATCTAGGAGAGGGTGGAATCAGAGGTTAGAGTGGGAATCCAATTATCACTAATTTTCCAACCCTCTTCGTGGTTAAGGTTGTTAGGGCGTTTTCCTATTTCAATAGCCTCTCTAAAATTCCTATCGTGATGATGATCAGTTTTGGCCACAAGACAAGAGTGTCAATACAAATATGATGATTGGTTTTGTTAGAGTGCTCTGCCAAAGATGAGTTTTTGAAATGCTTATGTTTAATATCAGCGGCATGCTCTTGAATCCTAGTGGAGAATGATCGCCTGGTCCCACCAATGTAGGATCTACCATAGGAACAAGGAACTAAATAAACTTCGTTGTGGCATTTAGGATCAATAAGATATTTTACCAATTTTAGGCATCTACTAATGGTGTTCATAGGCTTGAAGGTGGTTTTTATATTGTTCTTCTTTAAAATATGATAAATTTTATTAGTGGTGCCGAATATGTAGGGGAGGTGGACCTTACCAGCACAATCATCCATTGGTTGATTGCTTTTGGGATTATGTGCCTTCTTGAAAGCTTTGATTCCTTGGTGTCTTCTATAACCATTCTTTTCAAAAACATCCATGAGATGGTTCTTCTCTTGTTCAAAATGATAGTGATTTGAAATGCGAACTACCTTGGTTGCTAGAGTGTTGATAACCCCTAGTTTCTTAGCAGGATTATGGTGAGAGTTGGCATGAAGGTAATGCTCAGTGTGAGTTTTCTTATGATAGACCTGGTGAGATATTAAGCCATCTTGGTTTCTGTTGATTAGGATGTCAAGAAAGGGAAGACTACCATTCTCTTCTACTTCCATTGTAAACTTTATAGAATTAGATTGACTGTTAAGGTGCTTCTGGAAATTGTATAATTTTTCTTTGCCATGAGGCCAAATAAGATAAGTGTCATCGACAAATATTTTCCAAATATTAGGTTTTAATGGGGAATAATCAATGGATTTAGCTTCAAAATGTTCCATAAACATATTGGCAATGATGGGAAACAGAGGTGATCCCATAGCTACACCGTAAGTCTTCTCATATATATCATCTTTGAAGTTGAAAACAGTTGATTTCAAAAAAACTTCTACTAATTTAGCTATGTAAGGATCAATGACTTTATGGACGACTTCCATGGCTTCATCTATGGGAATGCTAGTGTAGAGATATTTTACATCAAATCTCACCAAGGTGTCATGCTGGTCAAGTTTTATCTGTTTGATCTCATTGATGAAGTGATTGGAATCTTTGACAAAGGAACTGGTGTTCCCCACCATGGGTTTTAGTTATTTAGCAATATATTGCACGATATGGTAAGTGGGACCTTCAATGGTGTTGACAATGGGTCTTATGGGGATACCTTCTTTGTGAATTTTAGGGGCTCCATAGATCCTGGGGTGTGGGGATTGGTTTCAATAAGATTTTTAAAGTTGTGATCCTTGCTTGATTTTATGAAATTATTAATATCCCTGGAGATCTTTTTTATGCGATTCCTTTTTAATTTAATGTAACAACACTATTGGTTTACAAGAAAGTAAGATAGATAATAGGTTAACGTATCAACATTAATAAATATTAGGAATAATTTAAAAAAAATTATTTGTATTTTCAAGCATTCAATTATACATAGTAATAGAAATTTAAAAGAAAAATTTTTAACACTTAAAAAGGAAACTAAACATTAAATAAAAATCTAAAACTAAAATCATTAACAAAATTAATATATATATATATCTATATATATATATATATATATATATATATATATATAATCTATATATATATATATATATATATATATATATATTAATATATATATTGTGATGACCCCGTGAAATGTAATTATTTAAGGTTTACTACGGTAAAAACTGAATTAGAATGATAATTGAAGGACTTATTTTCTTTTAAAGAGTATTCTGTTAATTTTACATGTGCACTAAAATGATTAAAAGAATTACTCATAAAAGTATTGGAGTTCCCAAAAGGGAACTGGAAAAATAAAGTTAGTTAACAAAACTGGAAATAACCACCTTTCCTAACTGGAAGGGTTTCCAGGGAAAATGGGAGGTGGGTTGACAGAACTTTGGGCTGTGGAGACAGGCAGAGGAAGCAAAGGGGAAGAAAACCCTGTATGGACTAAGTCTGGTAAGGACCAGATAGTCGAGCACAAAGTGCTGTCTTACTGAGGATAGTGATCCGGTAAGAAGAAGCTTGGGGGGAGACTCAGGTCCCGAAGGACAAGTCTCACGGTTGGGTGGATAACAAGCTTTACACAGAAATTCGGCAGGAGACTTGCTCAGGATTCACATTACCGGCAGAGACCAGGTAAGTAACTGAGCCCTCATGCATCTATAGTTATCTGTGTAACATTAGCAAGATAGTGTAACTGTATTTATCTGTGTAATGATTGTGAACAGTATATCTGTAATGGTCGATGCAATAAGTATTGGGCAGAAATTCTTGGAAATACAAGCATTATCACTACTGGATAAATAGACTTACAGCCGTTGTGACTCCGAACCCAGAATAACTGGGCAACAAATGAGGGAAACAGAACCCTGTAGTAGGTATCATACCTTGACCCATAACTCTCATAGAAAACAGAGCATCTTTTCCTTACAACCTCAAGTAGAATCTGCCCAGATAGTGCCAAGATGCAGAATTTAAAAGGAGATAAGAAGAGATTAGTAAATTCTTGACCCCTGAACCAGGTCGAACCCGCTGTATGTGTGGGGTTCTGGAGGTCCCCTTGCGTCAAGCGATAGCCTGAACCTCAACTCGTAATATCGGGAGAACAAACAAATTCGAGCAAGGATTCAAACCTTATGTAATATCTTTAATTTAATAATTAAGAATCTGAACAGTTAATACCGGAACAGACTTCTGTAAAAAAACAACAATTAATATATGTGCAAACCATCATTACGGAAATAGAGGGACATGCAGCAACGCCATGATGGCATTCGCATAATGCACAGCGAAAACCTTACAAACGCATCAAATGAAGTACAAAATATACATTTGTATAGAAGCTACAGAAGTATTTTCCAACTATTGATAAACTAGGAACAAATCATAGTTCGTAATCATAACTTAACTTTCAGAACCACACGGTCTCTTGCTTACAGAGAACCCAGATCGAATCGACCATACATCTACTGAACCAGATGCAGGTGCGGTATTTCATTATAATCTATACATATCTGTTGAGAAAATACATTCAAACATAGATAAAACCCTTATCTCATGCCGTAAACGAAAACGCTTAGTTCCAGAACGAGAATTACAATACGGAAACTGGGTAATGCTCAAACCTTATTATTCATGGAAAAACCTTGATTAACAGCATGCTAGTAAATGACAGCGTAATATGAACAAAGGGTTGTATTAAATAAATGGCCGCCAGGCCATATGGGTCCAGACCAAAAGCAAACGAGGCGGTTTCCCAACCAGTGCTTTAAACATAGTCATAAATATAGTACATTCGAGAAACAAAATAATATACAGTTGTTTCAATAAACCACAGGCGAAAATTACAGCCTCATGAACCAGAGGCTTTAACCCAAAACCGCTGCAAGCGAAGGGGTTAACCAGTATTCATAAATCAGACCCAAAACGTATGGAACCGGAACATGATAATCCGTCCATCGCCATCTGCGACCAACCGCGAAAGAGTAAGGTTGGGGTCTCATTTAGGCGCAGAGGGTAATCCCCCTGGCGACTAATGGTGAGACAGAAGAGATTCAACAGAGACTATGCACCCGGAACGAATATAAGTACCTGTGGTAACCTCGGCGGACTAACACCTGGAGGATGTTCACACTGCCGTAAACCCCGGAAGCAGCCATCTGCAACCTGTCATGCAATGGAGAAAATCATTATTCTACCCTCGTAACAGATAAACTTAGATTATATCAGAAACATTAAACTGACAGTAAAACTTACCAAGCCGGTTCGAAGATTTATATCCATGGAGCGGAAGCGCATCAGTGAGGGTGCATGTTGCCAGGAATGGCGGATGGTCTCGGCGCGGAGCTATGGAGCAGACTCCTTGCTGTGGCGAAATGGAGCGGAGAACTGTGAAGCGCCGAGCAATGCTGGCGAAACCTCGAAGAATCCGGAAAGACCAAGTATATAGCTTAAATTCCAGCAGTGGAGACGTGGAGCTATCTCCACCCTCGATCTTACCCAGAGACTTCACGCCGTTGATTAAGGCGGCAATACCCAAAAACGAAGAGCGGGAAAGTTCCCAACCTGGAAGCCATGCCCCATTCACGTGAACAGGCCGGCGGGGTTCAATGCCAATGCCAGGTGTCCAGCGTAGGTGGCGCCAACAAATGAGAAGCAGGACCGCCTTAATACGCTCAAGGCAATACAATATAGTTAATCATGCTATCGTATTCATGGTAGAGGAGCGCCATTAATGTTAAGCAATAGAATTTAGAATAAATCCATTAAATGGTAAACGTTACATTGCCATACCATATACTTCCAAGGGTTATATACATTAATGAAGTGTAGGCACTGTATAATATATATTAACGAAGTGTAGGCACTATATAATTTTATTTTTTTTATGCTTTAATATGTGGTTAGATATGTGACATATATATATAGATATATATATATATATATATATATATATATATATATATATATAATATATATATATATACACACATATATATATATTAAAAATTGTGTTAAAGCATTACCATTCTTGTCGGCTACCATTCATTCCCAACCCTACCCTCACTATTATTTGTTTACTCTATTGAGTTGTGACTTTTTCACTCATAGATTTATCCTGATGATGAACCACAGAGGATGGTTCGAAACGTCGATTCCAAAATACATGAATGTGATGACTCCGGAAGATATCACCATACAATATTAAAATTATATATATATATATATATATATATATATATATATATATGTTAATGTAATATCAAATGAGAACTCATTTATTAATAGTATTAAATCATTATGTAGCAAGGAAGCATCACATTCCAAAATTAGCCATTAAAAACTCGTTGTTAGGAAATTAGTTATTTAATTAATAAATTAATATATTTTTAATTTTCAAATTCCAATTAAAAGCTAGCTGTTATAAACTAGTCGTTAATTGTTTATATAAATATTTAATTATTTATTAATAATATTAAAATCTATATATATATATATATATATATATATATATAACTAACTTATGTATTAATAGTATTAAATTATTATATATGTGTTATTGATTATATTAACCAATTTTTATTTATAACATGTCGAATTAAAAACATATTAATAATACAAACTAAATAAATAGATTAATAAAAATAGAATAATTTATCAATAATATTAAATTATTATATATTATTTATTATAATGGGTTTATAAGAAATTATTTACTAATGATATTAAATTAATTTATTAATAATAATAAGTAATTATATATGAATTATTGATTTTAATAACCATTTTTATTTATAAAATGACCAAAGACAATTCCAAAATGAATTAATAATGTATAATAACCCTATTTCTATTCCTTAAATAAGTAAATCAATAAATAGAATAATAAAAATGTAATAAAATATTTACTCATTATAGAATAATAAAAATGTAATAAAATATTTACTCATTATAGAATAATAAAAATGTAATAAAATATTTACTCATTATAGAATAATAAAAATGTAATAAAATATTTACTCATTATTTAAAAAAAAAAGGTGGGGTATAATCAAGATAAAAGAGTTGGAATCTAGCTCTTACTTAATCTTCACTCATCATCCCTATTGAGATTGATAGCGTGTTTCTCAATATCAAAAGCCTCTCTTAGCTTCCTATGGTGGAAATGATCAACCCTCACAATGACCTTCGCGTCCTCAATGCAAACATGGTGCTTATATTTCTCTGCTTGTTCTGCAAGAGCTGAGGAGCGAGATCGATTGTGCCTGGTGTCTACAACATGCTCTTGGATTCTTTTTTTAATACAGCGGCTGATCTCCCCAATGTAGGGAACCTCACATGAACATGGGATTGAGTAGACTCCTTTCATGTCCTTGCGATCAATAGGGTCTTTAATGGATCTAAAAGAATTTCTAATGGTATTAAGGGGCTTGAAAGAAGAGGAGACATTATTCTTCTTCAGAATATTGGCAATCCTGTCAGTGGTCCCCTGGATAAATGAGAGTTGCACCTTAGATATTGAGCCATCACTCGGAGGCTTAACCCTTGACTCTTTTTTGGTTATTTGGAAAGCCTTGATACCTTGAGATCTGCTATAGCCATTATTTTTAAGAACTTCAAGAAGATGAGACTTTTCCTCTTCTATGTGCATCTCATCCGAAATTCTTAAATCACGAGTGGCTAGAGTACTTAGAACCCTAGATTTTTGCGCCATAAAATGATGAGAACTGGAATGAAGATATTGTTTCTTGTGATTTTTCTTGTGAAAGTCTCGGTGAGAAACATAACCATCACTCATTCTGGAGAGAAGGATGTCTAAGAAAGGAAGACACCCATTCTCTTCAAACTCCATTGTGAATTTTATGGAGTTTGATTGAGAAGTGATATGAGTAACCTACAACATATGGATTATTTTTTTTTCAAAAATAATGTAAATAAATTTTATTAATATTTAAGTTATTTTATTTTACTTAATTTAGTTATAAATTAGTAGACCCATCTTAAAATACTAAGAAAAAAATGAATTATAAATGAATGTCATAAATAATAATGAGGAACTTATCCTAGAGAGACTTATCAGAATTAGAATAATCTCAAATCCCTAGGAAATTGGTGCAAGAATATAATTTTTTAAATTTATTAAAAGTAATGATCATTTTGCTAAAGAAATTTTTCTTATATAATAATGAATATTATAAATAATAATAACCTTAGTCTCCTCAATGCATATATGATTATATTCAACATCCTAAATTTAGGGAAACCATTGAAATTGAGAGGAGATCGAGTAATCTAAATAGGAATGAAGGATAGAAAATTAGTAGTTGTTGGATCCCTGCGCTTTTCTCTTAGTTTTTCTCCATTTTTCTCAACTTTTTCTTGTGATTGATATTGAAATTTTATTGACTCCCTTGTCTTCTCCTTAATGGTTTCTTATGTTTTCATTTCCTTTTCCTTTTTATTTCTTTTTTATTTTACGTGGATTTTAACTTAATTTATGTTCTTCCTTTATTTCAAACATTTATATTTAAGTTGATTTTCTTATTTATTTAACTTTTGAATAAATTTCCCTTTATTTTAATAATTATCCCTAACATCATTTCATGAAATTTGTGGATCTTAACTTAATTTATGTTTTTCCTTTATTTCAAACATTTATATTTGAGTTGATTTTCTTATTTATTTAACTTTTGAATAAATTTCCCTTTATTTTAATAATTATTCCTAACATCATTTCATGAAATATGTTTATATATATATAGACATTAAGTTTCTCATTATTTGGAAGGAAGTCATAAGTTAGTTTTGTAATCTAGGTGTTTAATTTAAGATTTGATATATAATTTATATTTTTATATATATTCATACATATTTAATTATTTAAATATTCAAATCAAAATATGGATCATAGTTGAATTTGATTATAATTAAAAGATTAAATTTTTTGGTTTAGTTAAAATTAATTTATAATTTATGGTAAAATAATATTAATATTTATTGTTATTTTTTTTGAATTTATTATTTAAATAATATTTAGAAAAAAAATGAATTTAGACTTCTGTGATCCATATTAATTATAACAACATCTTTTGGTAAAAATCACATAGAAGATAATCTGGTGGACGCATTTCGAACCAGCCAATGTGGTTCATCTCTAGGCAATGAAATAAATAGATGAAGAGCGCAGCTAACTAGCCATTAGTCGTTTCTTTATGAACCACACTCGTTGATTTTCTTATAATAATGAGGAACTTATCATGGAAAAACTTATTACAATTGGAATAATTTCAAATCACTAGTAAATTGGTGGGCCTAGAGTGAAGTGAAATGAAAAACAAGAATTTAAACTTCTGTGATCCATATTAATTATAACAACATTTTTCGGTAAAAATCACATAGAAGATAATCTGGTCGACACATTTCGAACCAGCCAATGTGGTTCATCTCTAGGCAATGAAATGAATAGATGAATGAATTTAGACTTCTGCGATCCATATTAATTATAACAACATCTTTCGGTAAAAATAACATAGAAGATAATCTGGTCGATACATTTCGAACCAGTGAATGTGGTTCATCTCTAGGCAATGAAATAAATAGATGAAGAGCGCAATCGTTTCTTTATGAACCACACTCGTTGATTTTCTTATAATAATGAGGAGCTTATCATGGAAAAACTTATTAGAATTAGAATAATCTCAAATCACTAGGAAATTGGTGGGCCTGGAGAGAAGTGGCATGAGTATAATTTTTTAAACATATTAAAAGTCAATACAACCTACCAAACTCTTTAATACACTACAACAGTTGATAAACATTAAGACTAAGCACATTCCATTGAGAATCAATCTAAACCTTTACTTTAAAAAAAAAAAATTCTCATCCACTTTAAATTGAAATAAAAAACCTTATACAATAAAATTAAATAGTATTAAATTATAATTAATTATTAAAAAATTAAATTAAATATTTAATTTAAAAAATTTAGTTTACTGAACTTCTAGCTAACTTCTTTTTTTTTCCCATATTTACTTCTATCTAACTTCATTTTATCCCATATGTATCCAATAATTATATTACTTAAAAAAATTAAAATCCATGATTGATAAAACAAAATCTTTCACTGACGATTAGATAATGAAACTGAAACTTTCTTTTGAAAATATAATTTCAACTATGCAACAGTTGAGCCATGCAGCAGCATGAAGACTATAGCCGCGCACTCCACCAAGGATCGGGAGGCAGAAACACTCAAAATTTAAAATTGCAGGCTTAAGGATCCACTTTAAAATCTCAACCGTTAAATCTGGCCGATCAGCGGTCCAGATCGTGTCGGCGTATCGGCAAGTCGGCATATCGGCGGGTTGGAGCATCAGAGGCAGGCAGCGCCAGCGATATGAAACATCGCCGATGGGCAATCGCCGATATCGCATCGGCACATCGCCATCGGCAATGTCATAGGGTCGGGGCTTTTAACATAAGTAATGTTGCGATGCGATGGAGCGGACCCGACAACATTATAAATAGTTTTTGATAAACTTTCAAGTCCGCGCTCAGGGCATTTTTTATATATATATATGATCGAAGGTATCGGTATTTAGTGCGATCGGCATATCGCAATCGGGGAAACCATGGGTGCAAAACTTTTCATATATGCGCGCTATGCGATGAAGCTCGGACCCGATGGGTTTCCGGAGCCAAACCGTATAATATTTGAAATCCGCCCAAAGGCAATTTTTGTGTTTCGCAGCGTTCATGTATGATTTCAAATATATGGAGAAACAGAGAATTGGCGCGGAAGCAGTTAAAGTGAGCATGGAGCAGTACAGCATAGCAGGCAGAAGCTTTAAATTTTCTGCATGGGCGAGAAGGAAGCAGGTTGCGTTTAAGCTGTTGCACATTGAATTTTTCAACAACCACAGTAAATATGAAACTCAGTCGAGGACGAGAAGGACAGCCTCGAGTAGTTCCCAGTATGGGACTCCATTTTTGTTCATTAAAAACTATTCAGATTTTGTATGCAAGTTAGCAGTGTGCATTGAAATTGTAGTAGTGATAGTGTGTAAAAAAAGAGGGAGAAGCGCAGCAGCGCAAGTGATGTATGTTTTACAATACGCAGCAGCGTAGACTGTAATAGTTTTTTTTGGTGAATCCCTCTGAGCAGAAGAGGAAGAATACTGTATTAGGCTTTTTCATTTTTTTATGAATACAGATCCTAGTTTATGGGAGTAATACTCTGTTCTGATAATTTCGCTGTGTTAAGATTCTGGAGAAAAACAGAGCATTGTCTCTGTGTGCATTTTATATTGTGTTTTTGGGATTTTGACAGAAAAATTCCCCAACACTTTCAACGTAACCAAATTTTAAAAGAAAACACGACTTCGACCAACAAAAAAAAATAATACGTATTTGTGCTTATTAAAAAAAACAACGGATTTTGAGTGCTTTGATTGGACGGTTAATGAGGTTGACTATTGATTTCAATACACGAGATTGCCAACTGGAATTTCAAATTTATTTTGCTCAGGATGCTTATTTCTTTGTTCGTGTCTTTGGCTTTATGTTTTATATATTTAATTATATTTAGAAGAGTGAATCTTATAAGTGCGATAACTCATAGGTTTAACTCTATGACACTGGGATGAAATAATGTTTCACTTCTTTAGTTAAATAAAAAAAATACTGTGAAGAAATAGTATTCCAAAATAAAATACATTCACATTTATAATATTTTCTCAATAAGACACACTATCATAAATTCTAAATTCTGCTTTTAAGAACTTTTTAATAAAAAAATTATTAAATAAAAAGTTTAATATTTTCTAAATAAAATACATTATTATAATTTAAAATTCTACCTTCGAGATGAAAAAAATGTTAACCAAATGTTGTAACATTTTCCAAATAAAATACATCATTATAATTTAAAATTCTACCTTTAATAACTCCTAAATATTAAACAAATAATTTAACATTACCCTAATTTGAATTTCTACCTTGATAACTTCGAGATGAAAAATTTCTGCGGCTGAAAGAGAGCTCGTTAGGGTAGAAATTCAGCAGCAGAATTTTTTCATCTCGAAGTTATCAAGGTAGAAATTCAAATTAGGGAAGTGTGTCCATGGAAAATGTTAAATTATTTGTTTAATATTTAGGAGTTATTAAAGGTAGAATTTTAAATTATAATAATGTATCTTATTCGGAAAATGTTGTACTATTTGTTTAACAAATTTTCCATCACGAAGGTAGAATTTTAAATTATAATAATATATTTTATTTGGAAAATGTTAAACTCTCTATTTAATAATTTTTTTATTAAAAAGTTCTCAAAAGAAGATTTTAGGATTTAAAAAATTCTCAAAAGAAGATTTTAGGATTTAAAAAGTTCTCAAAAGAAGATTTTAGGATTTATGATAATGTGTTTTATTTGGAAAATATTATAAATGTGAATGTATTTTAGCAGAATTTGGAATTTCGAATTTATGATAATGTATCTTATTTGGAAAATATTATAAATGTGGATGTATTTTATTTTGGACTATTATTTCTTCACCGTATTTTTTTTATTTAGCTAAAAAAGTGGAGGATTGGATGAAATAATCGGATTAATAATCTCATTTCTAACCGATCCACTGAAGAATAGTGACTAGAAATTAGAAATAAGTGTTATAAGTAAACAGATTGTCTAAATTAGTCTCTTTCTAAATCACTTGTTAAAATTTATAACAGTGACTTAAATGTTTACACGGTCAAATTTAAGGTTTTAAATTTTTCCACAAACTACTTTAACCATCCAATCCATTGCATGATCATTGAACTACTTTGAATAGTTCCGTCGTGGGACCTGTGTATCCACATTGAATGGTTCATCCATAATACAGACACTCCTTGCAGAGCCGTAGGAACTAAGTGACAGAAAGGGCGTCATTTCGTCAGCGCTGAGCAGTGTGATCCAGCCTATCCAACTAATAAAGCAGCAGGAATATGTTGCTTTCACTCCTATCGTTCTCCTGAGCTAAATGTCAATATCACCAATGCTTCAGTGGGCAATTTGGATGCTCCTTCCTCTGGCCCTTCACCGATATGAATTCTCCTTGCAGGTCTCTAGGGACTCTGATCCTTCTACGCCTTGAATGCTCTTTCGCTATCAAAACAGTAATCTGCCACAGTAATGCATGCACTGAAAACTGGCTCTCACAAATTCGGCCAACAGAAGGAAAAGACAGTTCTAACAAAGGGGATTAAGAACCGGAGAATAACCAGACTTAGAATCTGTCGTACACGCTGCAAAAGAATTACGAAGAATACTTGCAGTACGATCAAATGCTTAATAATACAACAATAGTTTGACTGACAAGAAATAACAATAGCTTAATAATACAACAAATGAATTAATATTTGTGCGGCGGGGTATTTGAGCTGTATGAAATGAAAAGAGTGATTAAACAATCGACATGCATTAAAACCACTTCGACATGTATTACATCTCTTTTCATTAATATCAATTCACTTTCACATACTAATTTGTTTTTAAAACGGCGTTGTGTACGGCCCCACAGTTATTTTTAATTTAATTGGAATCTCGTCTTTTATTTTTTTGAAAAATCAGTTCATAAGAGAGTTTGAATATTTTTCTTAGTAGTAAAAATAGATTTTGTTATTAGTAAAAATAGATTTAACACTATCAAAAACCTCTTGTACTTAAATAAATAAATTCCACGAACGCTGTTTGAACCATTGTACTGGACCATAAAAGTTCCTTTAAAACTTTAACTCCTAGTGTTACTGACCATTGATCTAATTTTCATTCATGGTTACTTGTTCTCAACTTATATTTTGAGCTACAACTGGCGGTTATCATTGCTTCCCTACCACTACCGTCAACATGCATCCCCCACGATAGAGCCGAAACAGTGCATCTGATCTATTGCCCGCTCCCGACCACTACAATATCGAATCTAGTATGGGTTGAAGTAGCACCTCTCCCAGGCATGGTTGCTGCTTCTTTTCAGATCCGTTGCAATGGCCAACTGAGGTGTTATTTCAACCCCGACCAGACTCCAGTTGGGTTGAGATCAAACAAATTTGCTGCAAGCTGGAGAGTTGAAGGGCGGAAAACTTACAGGTGCATTCAGTATGGATTTCAAATTCCTGTTTTTCATTCATAACCATTTTGTTCCGATCTTTAACTTCATTTCCTCGCCATGTATATTCACCAATGGATTTCAAATTTCTGGTTTTGTTTCATAGTCATTTTGTTACAGTCTTTAAATTCTTCTCCAAATACCTGGTTTCGTTTCATAGTCATTGCCGTCAAATCTGTAAATTCATATCCTTGCCAGATTTAATCCCCAACCCCGCTATAGAGAAGCTGTTCTAACAAGGATTTTGTGGGGATGGGGATTAAAATGCTCAGAAATAGAAAGACTTGAACTGTTTTATTTACAGAGGAATTATTTTCTTATGTTGGATCGAATTTGAACTCCAACGGAACGACTGTGTGAGAAGAAGAATATTGCTAATTGCCATTGTAACGATTTCACTGTTAGATCAAAAACCCTTACAATTAGTTTCTTCTCTCCTGTTATAACTTCAATCAAACCAATTGTTTGCTGTAGGTGAGGTGTAATTCTTAGGACCAGTAGCATTGAGTTTTCTGAGCTAAAGCCCATACATGAATGCCATGAGGATCAAGCATATTCATATGGGAATATAATAGTTATATTGAGTGCACCCTTTACTTACGGTAGGATAACACTCCCTTAAAATGCAAGTGGGTGCCCATGATTCTCGCTATCACGCTACTATATGGGCTACAAGTAACAATATTTATTTTCTTTTATTTAAATTTTCGGCTGCATTAAGGTTGATCATCTTGTTTCAGGTAGAGCCATACCAAATGCGCGGTAAGCTCTCACTTACTTATAACCTAATGAATCACAAACCAGCGTTATTATTTCTCCACTGCCAATAGTAAATACCACTACTATCAACATGCATGCATTCTCTTGGAGAGGCAAAACCCGACATGTTCTGAGGGATCGCTCCCAACCATAGCAAAGTTGGCCAAACATTGTAAATCTGGCTGGCTTGGCTGAAGTAGCACCTCTGTCTAGCTTGGCCGCTGCTGATTATAGCTGTATGCTGCAATAGACAAATGAGACGTCCTTAAACCCTTACCACACTCCTATGTTATTCAGCTAGAGAGCTGGGTAGCTTCCGTGCCTGGTGTGCATTGGTGTGCATTGAGGGTAGATTTCTAATCATGCTCGTGATTCATAGTCATACTGCTATATGAAAGAGGGGTCAGAATTTCCTAGCATAAAGTTTGGAGAATTTGAAGATTACCAGATACTTGAATTCTAGGAAAAGAGCGAGCGGACCTGCCTTCCCTCCATCATGTCCAAAATTTGGAGATGAAAATAAATCCTCTTCCCAAAAGATAAGATATTAGATATGCCCTTCCCATCGAGCCTGGACAACACCAGAAGAGATCAAGGAATGGATTCTCAAAATTGGGCTCTGATTAACCTTACGATATCACTTTGTCTGCATGGCCAACTCCGAGAGAGATCAAGGTCCAGATCCCTAGAATTCTGCTGCTTCGTCTTGTAGGGAGATTTAATCCCATCCTGTACATAATGGCAATAACAATTTTGTAGGGATGGGGATTAAAATACTCGGAAGTTTCCCTTGCATGATGCTATTTAAAAAAAAAAATCTTCTGATATTAGATGGAATGTTGACTTCACCGAAGCACAAGCGATGAGCGCGGTCTTTTATTAGCAAGTTTTGAGGGCCAGCCATGTGGCGAGAAGAATTTAGAAAATAATGCCTATCTCCAGTGTTTCACCGAAGAAATATTCTCTATCTTCCTTGGTTTGTGACAGTGATTTGCTATTTTTAATCATTGTCAAATTGTAAGTACTCTCTTACACGCATCCAAGGTTGGGATGATATCTCAATATTTATCATCACTGCATGAGACAACACTGACACTAAATATTTATCCGTGTGGAATGCAAGGCACAAATTATAGAGTTTGGCTATTAGGAAGAAGGTTTAACTAATTGCATTTACATCTCCGATAAGTCAAATCATTAGAAAATTGTTAGATATGGTGTAAATGGATAAATGATCGATATCACTGTCTTCGAGGCATAGAGGCTTTTTGTATGGAATGTCTTTTATAAAATTTGTAAATTTTATGATTTTAAGATGATGGGTCAAAGATTGTCACCCATAACGTATTTGGAACTTTGTTAAAGCTTTCTTGAATTAATTAAGGTTCGGTAACATAATATTAAAATACCATGGAGGGAGATTTTTAACATTGTCATTATGGTTCAATATTTCAATTTAAAAGATTCCATAACATTATGATAGAGAAAATATCAAATTAAAATAGAAAAAAAAATTATTTTATAAATATTATTATAAAAATACAAAATATAATTTATAAATTATATTATGAGAAGAAGAAGGAAGAAAGTTTAAAGTTAGATGATGAAGATATAAAATTGTCAACATGGTTGAAGAAATTTCGAATGCTATAGGAAAATCTACTTAAAACAAATTTCATTTTAATTGTACTAAACAAGTGAAGCTATTTTATAGTTTAGGATGGGTAAAATTGATGTATGTATTTTATGTGGTGTTATATTATTTATATGTGATATTAATAAAATAAAATTAAGGGAAAAAATTATAATTAACATAATTGCATCAATAAAATGATTAATATGCTCTAATAAATTACATTTTTTATTTATAAAAATATAAATTTACAAATGAAATGTAGAAAATGGTACTATGTGATGTGAAAAAAACACTGACGGCATGAGAAAGGAAAGAGGGAATGGCAGCCTTCACTTGCCTTTTCTTGGAAACATGCCCACTCTAAAAAGGCGTGCTTATATGTCTGGCATTACTTTGACATGGCATATTGATGATGATATGAATTTTTTTTAATAATTCTATTTTTCAATAAATATATTTACAGAAAGAAAAAAAGGAAAAAACAGTATTTAGAGAAAATGGGTATCAAAGGTCGAAGATGTTGAAAATATATAACAATTCTCTTAAATCTTGTAATAGATAGTGTATAATTGAATGCTAAAAATTTAAATCATTTAAATTCTTTGGTAAGCTATCTATCTATGTTAGCTCACTCTAAATAAACTGTTCAACTTTTTTGGTAGACTATCTATCTATGTTCGCTGACTCTAAATAAACTATTCAACATGTGCACTATGAACAAAAACACCGAAAAGATGGTCTCATTTTCAACTCGAAAACCATGTATGCAAGTGAGAGACTGTATACATTGTACACAAACAAACAAAGGAACACCATAAATCATCCAGATTTAATTTGTAGATACCTTAAACGTTGTACAACAAAGGTCTTCCCCCATGGCCGGAAAGGCTCACTTTGTTTTGTGGTGTTAATTCCTCATTAAACTCTAGGCTTCACTCACCATGAATGGTTTAATATCCATATACAAATGATCACAAAATTTAAAATAATAAAATTATTAAGTTTTGAGAGTAAACGCAGCGGACCCAGCTTATGACACTACCCGGCAGGTTAAAGGCAAGATAAATTTCAACTGACAATAAAAAGACAGAGTTGAACTCCAGAACCAATAAAAAGACATTTGAACTCCAAAAATAATCCGCGCGCAGCCCAGTTCAAAATAAAACTGTGTAAAATAAAACATAGTGTAAATTCAAAAAATTACGGTCAATATGAAACAGAGTAAAGCAAAGTGTTTGCGCAGTAAAAGTCAGAAATGAAATTCTAGAATACTTCGATTTATAATTCCATGAGGACAACAAAACATTCACCACATAAAATGGAGACTTCAGCAACTTTACGACTGTAAACCAAGAGTTTTACATAGATTTACAACTCTCTCTATTTACACAGCAAAAACACAATGAAACTCTGTTTTACGCGCCCACCTATTATCGCTCCTTAAATTTAGCTTCAGACATTCAAACTGGTTCGCTGCAAATTCTAAAAATTCATACCTAATGAATTAACCAAAATATATATATATATATATATTGGTACATTAATTTCATGATAAGACACACATTAAAACTAGACATGGGTGTGCACATACTTAAAAAATAATTTTCTGAACTTTTATACACTGCCTGGTGCATTGGTACATACTGTAGTTGCTCAGTAAAAGCCTCACGTTTACCATTTACCAATTCTGCATATATATTTCTTTGATCTTGATTGTTTGATGTATGGGAGGATTGAGGAGTTTGTACCTTGCTTCAAAAACTCATTTACGTTCACATTTTGTTAAACACACATGGGCAGCAATAGAATATGAAAGATAAAACATGAGAGTGCAATTTTTATTAACAAGAGATATACATTTATAGTACATTATGTGACCGTTGGGTTCTACATCCCAAGGTCTCTTGGACTACTTTGTCTATTCGGCTTCCACACTAACCCATTGAGGATTAGGTGTCCAACATTCCCCCCTTAATCCGAAAGGTTATGTATGAGTCCAAGAAGAGAGTCGTAATACAAAATGTGCAAAAAATGCATGGCAGCACTAGGCTGAATGTGCTCTCTGAAATGTTGGTATAAAAGGCGGTGGTTTAAGGATGACCACCAACACTGGAACGCTTAGTGAAATTTCCGGAACTCTTCCAAAACTGGCAAGAAGCTGAAGTCTTCTGCTAGAGGAAGTGCTCCTATTGTTTTGAAGAGGGAAACCTTCAACCATGAAAGGGAGGTCTCACCTCGCATAAAAGGGAGAACTTCAACCTGAAAAGGGAAGTCTCAACCTGTGATGGTTTAAGGATGACCAACAACTCTGGAATGCTTAATGCAATTCCTGGAACTCTTCCAAAACTGGCAAGATGTTGAAATCTTCTGCTAGAGGAAGTGTTCTCAATTTTGTTCCTGGAATTCTTCCGAGACTAGCAAGAAGCTGAAGTCTTCTGCTAGAGGAAGTGTCCCATATTACCAACTGAAGGCATGTTTAGGGGCATCTTTGTTTCTAGCTACAACTCTGAAACTAGTGTGGCAGGTTGTGGCTCAGGCTCGCTTGATGTGACTTTGAAGCTTGTAGATGACCATCATTTCCCCCCCTGTCAGATACAAGGTGAGATGATGGAGAAAACTCAACTGCAAGACTGTTCAATACTCTAGAACAAGTTCTGACATGTGATTGAAATATCTTCTTGGTTGTTGATGCCCATTGCCGAGAAGCGATCCATCTAAGATGAATCTTTGTTCTTGCAGGACGTTTGTTTCTGAAGCATCTGTGTAAAGAATGGGTGGTTTTATGACAATGCTTACATGGATGAAGATGAAAACAGTGATCTTTCAAATGGCCAACTCGATCACAGTGTTGGCATTTCACAATCTCTTGTTGTTGTTGTTGCTGTGGAAGAGGAGCAGAATCTAGAACAGCTGGATGTGAACTGTCATGAATGAATCTAGCACTCTGAAACTGAATGGGCTTTGAGTAGTCTGGAATATGAAAGTTCAAGCCCTTGTCATATCCAAGACCAATTTTGTGCTTGTTGTGGACAAGCTGTTCCCAAGGTCTGATGATGGGTTTGGGAAGTGCAGACTGAGTTTCTGCATCTGCATGTACAACTGCTACTTTATTGGGTACTAAATCTGAACCAACTGTAACATTATTGACTTGCTTCTGATGGGTTGCAGTCTCAATGTTTTGAACAGAAACATGTTCAGAATGATGACTCCTCTATTTTAATTCTTCTTGCTGTAGCTGAGTTTCAAGCTGCAAAAAATCAATTTTCTCTTGTGCATTTTGTAGACAGACTTGAATGTCTGTGAGAGAAACTTTGCTGACTTTTAATGTATCATGATTAGTAGACAATATCAGAGTTTTAAGGAACTCTAATACTTCACTGATTCTGGCCATTTTTTTTTCAATGTCTGATTTACACCTTAAAAACTGATCACAACTACTACTCAGTGCAGAAAAGTAATACCCACTTACAATACACAGCAATATCCTTTATAAATGTGAAGCAAATGAATCAAGGAATCAATGCATATATGTGTAGACAGAGACTATAATGAGTTTTAATACCACAACTGGGGTAGCAACAACTGCAAACTTGCTTGGATCCTTCAAGTACTCCTTCCCTTTTGAATCAAAAATGATGGCTAACAAAACTTCAACAATTATAACACCATGTCATGGACAGGACTTGAATGCTCATATGCTTTGACTGGGGTACGAATCAATATTCTCTGATCTTGCCACTTTCTTCAAAGAAAACAATAGTCCACTTCAATATTTGAGATACCAGATTTGCATGAAAACAATAGTCCACTTCAACTTTATGTAATAATTGCATGAAGATATTTGTAGTGATGTACGCTGCTACCAGAGGTGCCACTCTGCAACTAGTTCATGATTCGCTATAGGACAAGTCCACGTCCCTTTATCAATAATCCCCTTGACTCCAAATGAACTACGGACAGACAATGTCCTCTTTTCCTCAACTTGAGATCTCGATCAATTTTCCCAATGTTACCAGCGATTCCAAGCCTATAGGTGAAGTCCTGTAGCAATGAAGGACTGGAAACTTGGAGCAACTATAGCTATAGTGATAGCTCGTGTCTCTGCCCTGTGTAGATTCCTTTACCAAAATTTAAATGATTTTCTGCAAATAGCTGCTATGCAGGCTCCTGGGATTCGCTCCAATTTTTTTTTAGAGAAGACAAAAATGATCTTTATAAACTTGCTGACAGCGCTTAATGCTATGCTGGAAACAATGCGTCCCTCTTATCTAGCAGAGAAAGATGACCAGGAAAGCAATATGAACTTGGTCTGGAAGCTAAGTTGGCCTTAAAGGTTTGATATGTCCAGCACGACCCGATTTTCGAAGCGTTGCTTCAAAGATTTATGTACTTGAAGAATGGCCTGTCCATTCAGCCATGTTCAAAAATTCAATCTCCAATGGTAGTCCGAACTTGGTCTCCGAGTGTTGTTGACATCTCAGAACTCAACCAATTTAACATAAGCTCAGCCTCTTCAGAGAAATATTCTATAAGGAATGTTTGCACCCACAATCAAAAGTAGATTTCATCCATCTTCTACGACTGATATTCAGTGTGATTCTACCTTCTTGATATTAGAAATTTGTTCCCCTATCTACAATCTGGGAAAGGGATTCAATCTGGTTGTTGAGTCGAACGCCTTATGCTACCTTGATTAACTCCTCGATTAGACTATTCCTCTGGCCACCAGCGCCAACCCCTTCCATTTTGAAATTTCAATGAAAGACAATCTTTGTTGATACATCTTTAGCAAAACTGCACTGAAACTCAAAAGACAGTCGATACATCTTCAGCAAAACCACACTGAAATTCAAAAGACAGTCGATACATCTTCAGCAAAACCGCACTGAAACCATGTTGAGCGGCCAATCCGAGTTCTCCAACAAACGTACAATGTAAATGCACCAACCAGGAATTAAACAACGAATGGCAGATAAACTCAACGAATCGACCAACGTACATATAAACTCAATGAACTAGCACAAAGAATGGACACATAGTCGCAATTGAACTCGGCTTTCACCAGCACTATGGGTAGAAAATAGCAACATATTCAACCTCGACGAGTGACATTCATTCTCCACGCATGCACAGACACGCTTACAGATAATTAATGGCTGCAAGTTCTCGGAGAGGGATAGAGAACAATGAGCAGCATCAAAACTCGAAACTCGAAAAGGCCTCCCATTGCTTTCTTTGTATTCTTAGATGAGTTGCGAAAGGAATACAAAAATCAAACCCTAACGTGAATTCAGTTTTCGCCGTCGGGAAAGCAAGAGCAGCATCAGGATAATTCAACGCATGTTAGGCCAGTGTTATAATGTAATGAGCAGTGTGATAATGTTATGAGCAGCGTTCAGCACACAACATGTCAGACAGGCAAGCGGACTCTGGTATGGCAGTTCAAGGTATGGACAGTGAGTCAGAGACCAAAAATAGAGACCTGCGGATTCCAGAGGTCAGGAATGTCAACGATGGCAGGATAATGGCTAAAATTGGTCTTTCATCAACACAGAATACAATTGCAACAACCGACTACGTTTTTTTTTTATATGATTGACACACATGGAGATCACCAGGCACAGGGACGTTCAAAACGTTTTGAATTCCTTTGACCGGTGTACAGAGACACAATGCAGGGAAAATCAACTATCCATTCCAACACATGGAGATATATGCATTCAAATGCCATGAACTACACTCAGACTTCAAGCTCAACGCCAACGCATGAATCAATGAGCAATATGACTGCACCCAAAATTCACAACGCACATAACATTAATGGTCAGAGTAGGTAGCTTGAACAGAAATGAGCCAACGCGCCAGGACTTTTAACTCTCAACGTTTTTGCACAGCCTTCAACACATAGCAGAGATCATATTTATAACCACATTCCACAGTCCAAAGCATACACTGCATATTTAAATATGGATCAACGCATCTGGCTCAATAAGACCAACGCATCTGCCTCACAGTATTTCAATGCTTTCGATACACCAAATTGTGGTATTCATTCAATGCACCAAAAATTATACATATGCCAACACAAATATAT
This sequence comes from Pinus tabuliformis, assembly GCA_031772625.1. Classification (NCBI taxonomy): domain Eukaryota; kingdom Viridiplantae; phylum Streptophyta; class Pinopsida; order Pinales; family Pinaceae; genus Pinus; species Pinus tabuliformis. The sequence goes on from CM062806.1 coordinate 928,281,802, forward strand.
ACAACGAATTCAATCATATATAAATATTTAGACCAACACATATATAGAGTTTTGATTAGGAGCAAGCATATAAACTTCAAAATGTGTACCACTATTTCAATGCTCTATTCCGAGTAAAGCTTCAACACCAATGCATGAATTAATCAACCAGCAATATCATTGCACCGAGATTTCACGACCCACATAACATTAATGGTCAATGCATAGGTCTGGTGAAAGAAACACAACAAAAGGCCACAAGAAAACAGTGACTCAAATATGAGCAGGGCCAGAATTCGCCCGCTCTGATACCATGTTAAACACACATGGGCAGCAATAGAATATGAAAGATAAAACATGAGAGTGCAATTTTTATTAACAAGAGATATACATTTATAGTACATTATGTGACTGTTGGGTTCCACATCCCAAGGTCTCTTGGACTACTTTGTCTATTCGGCTTCCACACTAACCCATTGAGGATTAGGTGTCCAACACATCCTTTAAAATGAAACCAAAATTAATTTGATTGATTGATTTTGATTTGATAGGTGTGATTAATTTCAACATTCCCCCTTAAGTATAACTATTGAGATTGACAATTCCCAAACACTCTATTAGATGTCTCTTGTCAATAGGTTGGTGAAGATGTTTGCAAATTACTCTTGTGATTTGCAATGTTGCAAAACAATTTCTCCATTGTTGACTAGCTCTTAATAAAATGATTATTTGTGTCAATATGCTTATTTCTTTTGTGAAACATTGACTGCGTAATTGCAAAATTGTTGTCAAAACAAATTGTTGTCATCCCTTCTTGTTCATGCCACAAATCTTTCAACATTCTTCTCATTCAAATGGCTTGACATGCCGCCCTTGTTGCTATGGCATATTCAGCTTTCGTTGTCGACAATGACACTATTGGTTTGTTTTGGAAGCCCATGAAATGGCTCCCGAACCCATCTAACATAGCCTAATTTTCTCTTTCTGCCATTGACACTTCTTACCCAGTCACTGTCAGTGTAGCCAACCAGCCTGAATCATGTGTTGTAGTGTATAAAATACTATATCTTTTAGTTCCATTAAAATATCTTAAAATTATTTTGGTTGTCTGCCAAAGTGTTTCCTTTGGTGTCTCCATGAATCTTGAAACTAAACTTACTGCATACATTAATTCTGGTCTACTTGCAATCAAATACATCAAATTGCCAATCATACTTTTGTATAGTGTCGGATTGACATTGTTGCTACAATCTTATTTACTCGGTTTCAAACGCATCATAGTTGGAGTTGGTGCATGCTTCCTGTCATGCATTTTGAACCTCTTCAAAATTTGTGAAGCATACTTTTTTTGAGAAATAAAAATGACATTTTTGTTTTCTTCATTTCTACGCCTAGAAAATACTTTAACAACCCCAAATCTATCATTTCAAACTCACTTTTCATGACCTCTTTGAAATCAACAATGAGGAGATCATCAGTCTGTGTAAAAATAAAATCAGCTACATATAAAAGAACAATAAGAAGCTTACCATCTCTCTATTTGATGTAGAGAGAAGGTTCACCGTCAAATTTTCTAAATCCATTGTCCAACAGGCAATTGTTTATCCTACTCTACCATGCGCGTGGTGCTTGTTTCAACCCAAATAGAGCTTTCTTCAATACACACATTGTCTTCCTGTCCTTGAACTTCATAACCACATGGTTGCACCAAATATACTTCATTTTACAATACTCCATTCAAAAATTTTGATTTCATGTCCATTTGATATACCTTCCATATATGTTCCATTTATGTTGCACTGTAATTGACAACATCGTCCACACTATCTCCATTCGTGCGACTGGCACAAATGTCTCTGCATAATCTTTTCCATATTGCTGCTTGTTTGCGTTGACAACCAACCTTGCTTTATGGCTTTCAATCCTTCCTTCAATGTTGTTTTTGGTCCTATAGACCCACTTTACACCTATGACTTCTTTTCCTTATGGAAGATTCACTAATTCCCAAGTGTTATTCTTTTCTATCGCCTCTATTTCTTCATCCATTATTGCTACCCATTTTCGTTCATTGAATGCATCTTCAAAGTGGATTGGATCATCTACACAACAAAATTAAGCAAAACGTGATTTCATACTTATGTTGTTGTCACCTTAATTTTTCTCATAAATTTCACTCAGATTTCTAAATTTGTGACTTCTCATGCTTTCCAGAGATGGACTTGATATGTCAATTGAAGTTGAACTTGGAAAAGATGGAGTTGTTGATATATGTTGCGCACTTGGAGGGGTATTACCTTGACTGCACGACACTTTCCTATTGCTTGTTTATGGTGTCACTTAATGAATGATTTGTTGAGCTTGAATATGTGTAGGAAGAGTCGCCACTAAGCAATTACTTCATGTTTTCAATTCCTCTTTGTTTTCTTAAGGTAGACTTGTTACCAGATTAATTGTCTTCTACAAAATTCCATCACATGCTTCCTTTTCTATGAAATGCACATCTCTGTAGATTGTTACCTTCTTGGTTAATGGATTATAGAGTTTATATGCATTGGATTTATCACTATAACCAACAAATATGCATTTCTCCTCCTTGTTGTTTAACTTTTTTCTTAATTCATCCGACACAAGTGCATATCGCCATACATCCAAACACTCTCATATGAGTGACAATATGTTTTCTTCCACTCCATGCTTCTTCAGGAACCATATTCTTGACACTTGATTGGAGACTTATTTATAATATATGTTGCGCAAATGACATCTTCATCCCAATAATCATTTGGAAAATGATTTTTCTTCAACATACTCCTTTCCATTTCAATAACAGTCCTATTTTTCCTTTCTATGACACCATTTTGCTGAGGTGTATACCTTGTTGGAAATTGTTTGCAAATTTCGTGCTCCCTGCAAAAAAAAAGGAACTCATTTGAGATGTAAATGTCAAGAAATAATGCGTTAGAATCTGCTTGTAACTTTTTATCCATTTTATATATAAAAAGTTCGCTTTTTTCTCCGGAAAAAAATGTCAAGAAATAATAATTTTCACCAATTGATGGTGTCGGCATTGGACCACATAAATATGAATGAACAATATCCAAAGGCATTTTTTCCCTTATTTACTTTCCTGCTGGAAATTACTCTCAATGTTGTTTTCCCAAGATGCATCCTTTACACAATATTTCCAGTTTTTCTATTAGTGGCAACCCCTTTACCATGCATTTTTTATGTAGCAAATTTATACCTCCAATGTTAAGATGCCGAAATCTTAGATGTCATCACCAATTTTGATCTTTGACCTCTACTTGAAAGTTTGTTTGTGTTGAAGTTGCAAGTTTTCTTTCATCTTCATGTCAATTTATTGACACTTGTTCTTGCGCACCTTCTTCCTTCAAATCTTGTATTATCTTGATGGGAAACATTCTATTTCTTGTCATTTGAACTTTTTTAATCAACTATTTTCTCGAGAATTTATCCAAAATTGTGCATTTTCCATTTTTGAAAAAGACATTGTATCTTTTTCTCATAAGTTGTCCAATAATTATGGGAATGTGCTTCAAACCAGGAACAAAATATACATGTGAAATATAATTCTTCTTCCTTTTCTTGGTTACAATATTAACTTTTATTTTACCTATCACTAACACTTTGTTATTTGTCCCTAATGTAACTTCATATTTTACACTTTCATCCAAATTAGAAAATATTTCTATGTTACTTGTCATATGATTGCTACATTGTGAGTCTAAAACCCAAATTTCCTTTTTGTTTTCTTGTGCTACATGACATGCTAAAAACATAATGTCTTGGTTTTGATTTTCTTTTGTGAAGTTTGCATTTCATTTATTAATAAGATCATGTTGTTCTTTCTGTATTCACTTATAAAATGTCCATACTTCTTGAAATAATGACATTGAACATGAGATTTATCATACTTTTGCTTTTCTTGTGCTACATTACATGCTAAAAACATAAAGTCTTGGTTTTGATTTTCTTTTGTGAAGTTTGCATTTCATTTATTAAAAAGATCATGTTGTTTTTCTTCCACATTCACTTACAAAATGTCCATAATTCTTACAATAATGACATTGAACATGAGATTTATCATACCTCTGGCCTTGTGCTTGATTTTGACTTCAACTTTGAATTGGATTTTGATTGTTTCCTCTTCCACCCGAGATTGAAGTACTACTTCTTCCTCTTCCTATAGCATTTGGTTTTCCTCTCCCTATACCTTGACCAATTGAGACTTGTGTCTTGAAAACATGCTCCATTGAAGAGTTTGTTGCTCTACTTAACCTATGTTTATGAGAAATCAATGATACATGAAGCTCATCCACTAAAAATTGTGAGAGATCCTTTGTCTCCTCTGTGGCTACAACAATAGGATCAAATATTGTTGGTAAACTTCTTAAAAAAAAATTAACTATTTTTCTTTCTTCAATTGTTTCACCATGAGATCTTATTTGAGTAACCACTGGAATAACATGTGTAATAAATGAGTCTATTGTCTCAAACTTCTTCATGCATATAGTTTCAAAATCCCTGCTCAACATTTGGAACTTTATTGTCTTCACCTTTTTCATTCCTTTATATTTTGTCTCAAGAATATTCCATGATTGCTTGGACTTTGTTGCTGCTGCAATCCTTGGAAATATACTCTCATGCACTGCTTGAAAAATGTGGAAGAGAACTTTAGATTTCTTCCTATTGTCTCTCAATAAATCTCTTTCTACTTGTGTCAATGCATTGTATGTTGTTGTATATGGTGGTTCTTAGAACCCCTTTTCTACCCAATCTTATATATCTTGAAAGAAAATAAAGACTTCATTGTGATTCTCCAATAATCATATTTATTACCATTAAATTAAAAAAAATTGTGGATTTGTCACTTTTGCTGGAAGATGTCATTATTGACGAGTTAAAAACTTATCTTCTTACTAATAAATGTGCTTTGGTAAAATTTGTTGTCAAATGAGAGCTTTGACACCTTATTTGATTTGACACTATTGACAGTAAAAGAAGAGAGCCCAACTTATGAAACTCCCAGATAGGTTAAAGGAAAATCAAATTTCAACCGATAGTAAACAGATCGCTAAAAGAGTGTAAATTCTAGAAATTATGGGCAATATGAAACCTAGTAAAATAGAGTGCTTGGGCAGTTACTAAAACTCAGAATTGAAATTCCAGAACATGGTGCATAACAAAATGAGGGAAACAAAGAATTCACGACATAAAATGGCTACTTCATCTCTTTACAACTTTGGGAGACTTCAACTCTTCACGACTGACCAAAATGTTTGCAGATATTTACAACTCTTTGTATTTACGTAGAAAAAAATGCAATAAAACTCTATTTCATGCCCTACCTATTTTCTCTCCTCAAATTTAGCTTAAGATATTTAAACTTGTTGGCTGCCAAACTAAAACTTCATATCTAATGACATAACCAAAAAACATACATTGGTACATTAATTTCATGACAAGAGCTACATTAAAACTAGACATGGGGGCACACACTTAAAATTTTAAACATGTGCACACATAACATATTTAAAAAAGGAGTTGTTTTTAGTTCGATTTTTTGGAAGTTTTTATGGTGGGTTTTTCCGGTCTAATTTCTCTAAAATCCCGAGGAATTTATTGAAATCACAAGCTTATGGGTAATCATGTCCAATCAAAATGCTCTAAAAGTTTAAAAGTCGCACTAAAGACAACTCCCTTAAAAAAACTAATTTTTTGAACTTTGGGCTGTACATACTCTTTAACATTTTAAGCAGTAAAAGTTTGACATTTACTATTTATCAATTCTTTATTTATAAAAGGTTTGAATCTTTTTATTAACTAATTAATATATATATATATATATATATATATATATATATATATATATAAATAATATGGTTGAACTTAGTAAAATATTTCAATATTTAAAAGGAAAAAGTAAAGAGAAATGTGTAATTCATTTAATTTTTAATAATAATAAAAAATTATTCAAAAATATTAATTAAACTATGAAAAATTATTCATGATGTATATATAAAGAAACAAAAAACCATTATAGATCCATCAAATATTAAAAAAGATTAAATCTCCATCCAGCATTAAAAATATTAAATCTTTTGACATGCAATTTTGTGTTCAAATTTTTCATTATAAAAAAAGAAAACAAGTTTACATATAATGATATTTAATCCCTCTCCATTCTTCATAAATTTGTAATTAAAATAAATTTATATTAATTATAATTTCAAAAATTCATAATATTATAACACAATATAATCATACATGTATGTTACTATCACAACTCTCTAAAATATCTTGTTATTATAGAATTAAATTTATAATTATAAACAATGACATGGTAATATATTATTGGGTTTTTATTTAATCAATCTAAAATAATTGTTTTTTTAAATTATTTAAAAAAAAGTCTAATTTTACTGAATATTAATAAAAAAATTCAAAAATATACTTTTCAAAATTTTATTTTTGTTGAATCCTATCATTCAATACATCATTTAAAAAAATAACTTTTATTAATATTTTTTTATGTTATTTATTATTTTATATAATTTTTAATAAAAAATATAATTTTATATATAAAATAAACCAATTTAAAAATAATAATAATAATATTTTTTTTCCAACAATTTTTATTAACATTTTTTTTTAAAAAATGTCTATTAACCAAAATTTTACGCATAGATTTATTTATTCTTCCATTAACCCGAATTTTGCTCTAAATTATTATTCATAGATTTATTTATTCCTACCACCAACTAAGGGTGACATTCATCGTATCACGTTGTCATTGCTTAACACAGTTTTTCAATCAACGTCATCAAATTTTTATTCATGAAAACGAATCAACACTATATGAAAATGTCTAATTAATACACTCAACGGATTTTTATTTTGGGTGTGTTTGTGGTGACTTATTAGATGGGTGGAGTGAATATCACTTGTGGTAATATGAACCTGTGTTATATGAATTTGTGTTATAGTTTTTTTTTTTTTTTTTTGGTATATAGTGTTAATATTTTATGATGCTGTTGTGTGTTATTGTAAAAAAAATATTTATAAATTAAGAAATTCTTTTTTTTTTCAGTGGGGGAGAGAATCCCCCTGAAGAATCATAATACATCTTATATCGCAAGCGAGCAGATTCATCATACAATATCGCCGAAGCGAGCAGAATATGTCATCATCCATCACATAACGTCATCATGAGCAGAATATGTCATCATCCATCACATAACGTCATCATGACGTCATCATGAGCAGAATATGTCATCATCCATCACATAACGTCATCATGAACGAGCAATGCTGCAACATCAGCTAATGCGCATTGCGCAAGATTCGAACGTGGTTGGGGTGTGCGAAGGCCAACCGCCCCAACCACCACATCATGCACACCGGGTGCACAGATTAAGAAATTCTATGTCAAAGTAAGAGTACATTATTGTAGTTAAAAATTTTATTACTCAATATTAAAGTATATTTGTAAATTAAGAAGCTCCATGTTAAAGTGAGAGTGAATGTTTACCGTTTTAAACCTCTCTTTAAGTATTTATATATGTGTAACTCCTATATTAATTTCTATTCAATAATAATAAAAATTTAAAATAAAATTAGGATTACTATAATAAACATCTTTATTTTTAAATATAAATAAATCTTTATAATTAAAAATATTATTATATGTATTCTAATATATAAAAATATCATTATATATTTTATAATTAATAATTATAATTTAAAATAAAATAATATTTCTTTTTTAATATTTTTAAATTTATTATAAAATAAGTGTTTATTATAAATTTATAAACTCTCGACTTGTTACGCAATTACAACTTTCCATTACATGACCTTTGAACCACTTTGAATAGTTTGGTTGAAGAACATGTTTATCCTCTTTGAATGGTTCATCTATAATGAAGACACTCGGTGAAATTTACTCATATTCAGAGCCATCTTAACTACGTGACAAAGGACTGATGGGATTGCAACTGATTCATGTAAGAAGGGGGTATGCCGCAGCGGGGTAAGAGCGGGAGAGGGGGAGAGGGACTATATTGAGTGAACTTTCTTTATCTATATTTTGCATAAGGTTAATTTAACACTGTAATAAAAATTTAATTAACAAGAAGTATTCAGAAAATGTCATATTTCAATTTAGATCATATTAAACCGTGGAACAATTAACATTGATACATCTTGCAGAGTGCTTAAAAGTTATATAGATATTTAATAAAAATATTTGTATCAAAAGAACTAGATATCGTATATTTGAAAGAGGGGCATCATAATGTAGACCTTGTTATTTCACTTAACAAGCGGGTTCACAACACAACACTCACTATAGATAGATGCGCTACCAGTGTAGAGTGAAGGATCTGGGGTGAAAGGGTAAGTGAAGATAAGAGAGTGTGGAGTGTGGAGAAACAACTTCGAAGCAGGTTTCAGAGAACTAAAAGACTGGAGAACATTATTACTGACTGCGAAAACATAGGGAATCGAACAATTAATGCATGTGTCACGGCTACATAGATTGTGCATGATTTATTTTAAGGACTAAATAGAAAATATAGTTAAAAAGAGAACACAAAGTTGTATAATGTAATAATAATCAAATGAAAATAAATTAAACAAAAACGCACTTCTTAGGGAAGTTATCATTTTTTTAATTAAAACAATTATAAATATTAAATATACTTAAACGATTATGATTATAAAATACTCATTATCTTAATTGAAACAATTATAAACCATAAATATATTTAGAAAATAATGATTAGAAAGATATTCAGTAATAATGAGTGTGGTTCTCGCTCTTGACCTAAATATTTTTCTCTTGTACTACTTTTTCTTCATTTTCATTTTTTTTTTTTTTAATGGTATTTCAAATTAGCATTATGTACAAGGTAGCGAGCCTTGATTGTGCGGAATGTAGTACGGAGGAAGCAGAATGAATGCTTTATTTATACTTTTGTATTATGTAAAATGAAATTTGTTCGATTCTAAAAACTTCTTGTTAACATTGTATTTTTCATAGATCTATCTTTGAGACATAAAACTATTTTCAAATGTTCATTTTTATTTTGATCAATAATGCAACATTAAATATAATATATTATTATAAAATTGATGGAGACTCATATTCAACATATAATTGTATCCAAATTCAAATGTAAATCACCATAGTTATAATTTAGATATATAGAAGATCATATTCAAAACATAGGCATAAAAAATAAACATGTTGAACAAAATAAATAAAAAAGCAATATCGAGAACTATTGCGTTGTACAGAGGAAGGTTGTGCGAGAAGTGTGGGTGTAGGGAATATACTAAGTCAAGTTGTTTTCTTATTAGTACAATTGTCTGTTTTGTTTGATATATGAAAAGAAACTGAATATAGTAGATTCGAAGGAGACGGGACAAGTTCTGGAGTGGTAAGAATTTTTTCAGTTTTCTAGAAACATAATTAATTAATATGCATATCCATAATTATAGAGAGCTTTGATTGTGCGGAATGCGGGAGAGAAGAGGAGCTACAATGAAATATTTCTTCGGAATTTCGTATTCCACATGATGAAATTTATCCAATTATAAAGACATGGTGCTAGCATTGCATTATTCAAAAATGTATGCTTGATATTCAAAACTATTATCAAAGTTCATTTTCATTTTAATCAACAAAACAACATTAGATATAATACAAAGGGTCAAAGCATATGTGCTACAATGAAATATTTCTTCGGAATTTCGTATTCCACGTGATGAAATTTATCCAATTATAAAGACATGGTGCTAGCATTGCATTATTCAAAAATGTATGCTTGATATTCAAAACTATTATCAAAGTTCATTTTCATTTTAATCAACAAAACAACATTAGATATAATACAAAGGGTCAAAGCATATGTTTGAAAAATTATAGACAAAATTATCATAAAATTGATATAAACTGAGATTCAATAACAACAATTGTATCCATTCAAATTCCAATCACCATAGCCATAATTCATAGATATATATACGAGATCATAATCAAAACACAGTCATAAAAAAATAAACAATGTTGAAGTATCTAATTTTAGTAAACACAAAAGAAAAAGTTGAAGGATTTGAGAACACTCAGAGTATGTAAAAGTGTTCACCATGACCGTGTTTATGTTAGATGTCTATTGGGTTCATGATTTGTTTAGCATATTTGTTCACCATATTTTTAATGAAATCTATGTCAGGAGAAATTGTTATCTCCATTTTGACATTTTTCTTAAATGTCTCATTTTCAAATTTTCAACTTCTTCTTGCAACTGCATATCCAAGACAAAGTTCTCGTTATTGATTCTAACAAAAGGAATTAACCATTTGGTAATTTCTTCTGCATTAAAATCAGTTATGTCATCAAACTTTGTTGCCACTAATTGCTTTAGCTGGTCCAATTTAGCTTTTAGCGTGTCTCTTGAAATTAATTCAGAATTATGTATGATGCATGGACTATGTAAGTGTTTTAAAATTTGTATTAATGTCAGATAGGAATCACCTCTTCTACTGGCATCACATTCAGAAATGATTTCCTCAAGTTACTAATTTTCTCAGACCATCCAACTTCTAGTTTCTTTATTCGATTAGAACTTGGATGCCCTTTCTTATTTTTCTCTATGTTAAAAATTAATCTAAGCCTCTAACTAAAAGTAACTAAATCATTGTCAACAAATTTCTTGTCCAGCTGAAGATTACTATTAACCAAACTTACAAATGTCTTAATTTCCAGTTGAAGCATGTTAAATCAAAAGTTTATTTCCATGCATGATCAATAGTTTCTAACCTTTGAAATATGCCCTTGATGATATATGATTTGATTGCATTAAGAAAATTGGAAGCTTTATTAGATTTGTGTGGTGTTTCAGCAAAAAAAAATTGACAATGGTGGTGTCTTTGTTTCCACTGGAGTCATTAACAGAGGACCTAGATTTAGAGTTTCCTCTAGTTCTCTTAATATTTTTTCTAGTCTCTGATTTTCTGCAATATGTTCGTCAATAAACTGTGCAAGTTCATGATCTATAGATTGATGGAATACCATGAGCCTCTTGGCTCCAATTCCATAAATATCAATATCTGTTTGTTCCTGATCAATGATCTTTTTATTATGAACTTTCACTTTTTCAATTCCGATTTTTTTTCTACTTTGTCATATTTTGCATTTTGCAATGTGACAAGATGTTCATAAAAAATAATGACCTTTTTTGCAATCTACTCCATTATTTGTTGATTCTCTGCCAGAAAAGAAGTAACCCAATCAGGTGGTGCAACGTTGTCACTTTCCACATCTATAGCTTATTCAATGCCTTATCTATTTGTGAAACTTTTGGATTTGGTTGTTTGAACCGTAGGCGCTTTGTATGGAGTTAATCTCTAAATAGACTCTTCGTTATTTTAGTGACCTGATAACTTAGCTTGAACTAGTTTTCCAGTTCCATGAGCTTTTCTCTTTCCTAGACTAGAGGATGAGGTTGCACTAGTACCAAGTGTTGAAGCTGGAGATTTCTGTCTAGGATTTACGCCTCTTTGCCTCTATTTTTCTTCCCTGTTAATGTTGGTTTCTTGAGTAACTTTTTCAGCATCGATTACCAGTATTTGATTTTTAGTTCTATGTAGATCTTGTAAATGATCAGTTGTGAAAACATATTTAGAATTAGACAAAGATTTAAATAAACTATTTGCTTTCACACTATGAGATACAAAAATTACATTGGTTCTTTGTTCAAATGAAGGTTAGGTTATTAGGGTAAGTTGTCAAAGATATGGCATCATAATAAATCTATTATTGGTCGACAAATTGACTAACTATAAAGAAACTTGATTGAAAATGAGATCAGCTTACTCAATTATACAATTCGTTTTGTATAACTAAGAAAGAAATAGAGAATGGATTTTGAAACATTTGTTGTAGTTCTCGTGTTCATTAGACGTGAAAAGAGCCAATAGAAATCCTTAGATTACTATGTAAAGAAAGAAATATCTTGGAGAGAAAGATGGGAAAGATCATGAGCAGTTTAGAAAATGAATTGTTGAGTAATATTGACTTCGCCCAGTTATGAGCTCAGGAAAATATTTTCTTCACACAATTTCAAGCACTTATTCACTACAACATTTGTCAATCAAATGTTGCAAATGTCATTGTTTCGTTTCTTTTATGCTGACATATTCAGATACTGCAGATACGCAAACAACTAGTCAAATTTCTTATATATATAAGTGAATTGGTTCATTGTATGAGCACAAATAGGTTGTTTACTTTATCTACTACCTATTTTTGCTCTCAATCCCACTTAACTTCATAATTCTCTACTACAATCCCAATTACCAATTATTACTATTTCGCTTGTGGAAATTGCTACATACGACACTCTCAATAAATAGCAATTAAAGATATCAAAGCCAATGTTTACAGGAAGTAATGGAAATAAACTTGATATTCTAAAACCATTTTGTCCACTTATTCCACACTTTTCTCTTGTTTTAATATTATTGAAATGCGTGTCATTAGAAGCAGAAATTTATGATATAAAATAAGTATAAATTATTTGTGATTATGACAATTAGCTTAGAAACTGTCAAGGATATATGTAAATAGAAAATTGTCTAATGATAATTTCAAATAAATATTATACACAAACGTGCTCACCTACCTCTACCATGAATAGATTTGGTGCCTAAGTTGGCTCCCAACACTATGTTGATTTCAATTTGTTTTATTTGATATTGAAGTACGAAAAATTTTGAACCAAATTTGGTTTATGAATAACCTGACACACAATTTTGAAGATCATGGTACAAAGCTAACTATCATAACACATTCCAGGTTGTTGTGTACACATTTCCCCATGATTTATGATAAAAATATCTACAACTAATGCTACAAAACATGAATTAATAGTTTATTCCAATAGTTCTGCATTCACTGTGTTCATCTATTTGTCTGAAACCAAATACTTTTGGAACACGCTTCACATTTGTTACTTTGCTTCTTCAAATATTAATGTTATTCTTCTCATTCGTCATTAGGTTCACATCATATCTATATGTGCTCGATTACTGAAAGCCCTCGTGAATAAAAGTAAGCGATTTAATCATATGGGTGAAAATAAATTATTTTGTTTAACTATATATTTCTCGATATGTTAAATGCTGCCAATAAATAGCAATTAAAAATACAAAAGTGGAAGTTTATGAGAAATAGTGGAAACAAATCTCAAAAGTCCAAAATTATTTCATTCTTTTATTTCACTAACAGTTATTGCTTTAATTTCGCCGATATGCATGTACTAAGTAGAAAACAATTAAGAACTAAAATAAATACGAATTCAATGTCATCGTGACTATTGTTGTACAAGATCTCAATACGGTGACACAGAAATATTGTGCACATAAGCGATTAACTAGGTCTAACATAGAATGATTTAATGGTTCTGTTAATGTTCTATAAGTGGTGTCGCATTTTGTTCTTGCAATTTTCTTTGATAGATACTTGACGCGAGGTGCACAATGCACTGATTACACATCTATTAGCTGAAAAATGGTAAAATGGTTTAAATTTATTTTTTTAATGATGAATGCAGAGTCATATGCACATTATTATTTTGTTTATAATTACTAATCATTACACAATGCATTAGAATAAATATTATTAAGCACTTGAATAATGTTCTGATTACGTGTCGATTAGGTAGTACTTGCACTATCACACCCCTCGAGAACTAATCGAATATTTATTGGAAACATGCATGTTAAATAAATTCTTGATTAACGCTTGGCTAATGCAACTATGAACACGTTTCTACTGTAAAATTCTACACCTTCGCATGCATTTTTCCTCACCACAATCTGCCCACACACCTTCCTTCCACACACTACTTAGTTTTAAATGATCAAAACCACTTAATATTAATCACTTCACACAATGTATCAATGGAAGAAGCTATGAAAAGTATGTCAACTCTCCAATTCCCTACGGTTTCACTCTTAGAAATAATGTTCACCAATCTTCTAATTCTTTGAGACCATGAAGTTTTCATTTTCTTCATCCAATTACAACTCGTCAATTCCTTCCTTTTTGTCTCTAGATCATAAAGAAAATCAAGCTTGTGGCTAGAAGCACACAAGTCACTGTTTACTAAATACACATCTCCTTCGAGATCATGGTCAATGCACTCAACAACTGAATCAATTCTTTGCACTAAATGCTGCAAATTGAAAGTTGCTTGCCATGCATGTTCAATAATTCGTAGTATTTGGCATATATTACTATAATATATACAGTCAATATTTACATTATGTGGAATGTGACAATGGAATCAAAACTTTTATTGTATGAAATGATTATTTTCCTTCACTTCTCTGCACATAGCTTTTGTCCACACCACTTCACTTCACACAAGTGGCCACCCAACAATTTGTTTTAGAATTGTAGCAGAATGTGAATAATTTTTGGTACAATGTATGAAATTTGGACATGTGGATTCATACATTCTACTAAACATAATTAATAGTTACGTATTAAAAGAATACTTTACCAACTTTATTATGTTCAAAGATTTTGGTTTTTTGATACATTGTATATGATGGCTAAATAAATGAACTAATGCATCTACAGGTATAGAATATCTAAAAAAAGGATATCTTGTTCTTCAGACATATTAGCGAGTAGATTTTGAGTTTTTATTTAATGGAAAATGATAGTCTTGCTAACTGTCTCTTTAATTCGAGAAGATCAGCATGCATGTCATAGCATAATCAATACAAAATTGCAGTGGGCAAAACTAGTGTGCCATCTTCCCTGCATGAATTCACCAAGCCAACCATTATTAAGAAAACTTGAAGTGCAGTGCGGTTCAATCAAACTGATAGGTTTTTGTGAAGGTGTGAAAAATGTGGATGAAGCTTTCATTGTGATTCCTTCGTGCCTTCACGAACCTGTAATTCAGCTACTCAAAGGTTGCACAACCGTATCCGCCACTCATCGCTTGGTCGTTAAATTATAAATGTGAGTGTTTTCAAGCTACTTCGTTCATGGGAAAGGTACCATAATAATGGATTTACAACATGTCCATAGGTAGATCATCTATCATATATAGATAGATAGAAAAAGAATGACAACTCATATCATCTCTAGAATATTACGCTTTGACACTACAAATTAAAGTTTTTGTTCCTTTCTCCACAAACTTGTTCTCCCACACAAAAATATTTGTTCATGTGCATTAAAAGGACATTTAATTTAATATTGCATAAAAACAATTATTATTTAATCCGTAAAGGTGAAGTCACAAATGCACATAGTATTTAGAAACATTCTGCAAAGAGAAAAGGTGTCACATTTTGCTATTTGAAATACGTAATTGATCATACAATGTTCCTATAGATATGAAAAAACGATTTATGGGGAATGAACTTGCATGGGAAATGTGAACTGACTCGTTTCCATAGAAATCACAACCTGCCACTATTTTTCCTCTTAAACATGTTACAAAATATTTAACTCAGAGATAAAATTGCCATCCGGATTTTTTATTGTCCCAATGTCTTAGATGCAATATTGACAGTGTACAATAGTTTGCTTCAATCGAAGGCTTAGGCAAGATTCATTGTGATAGTAAATAATGTGATGGGAACCACGTGAAGAAACGAAGGAATTACCATCCCTGGTATGGTAATAACAATTGAATTGAAAGAAAGTAGGTGATATTATCCCTGGATCAGCTTCTGGTAGTAGAAAAGAGCACACGGACCAACACCTCAACCCATTGGGTATCAGGATGATATGATTGAAATAGGATAATGCTAGTAGGAATTGGTATCAATTTGAGAGGTGGAACCTCTCAAATTTAATTGAAAAATATTTCACACACATTCCACTTAGAAGTGTAGCAATTTGAATTTTCAAGTAGTAATGATGAAGCCAATGTCATGCCACTATATGGGAATGAACAATTGTTGCAAGTTTGCAAGAGTTATAAAACACAAACCAAGGGAGGGAAGCTAACATCACTGATAAAGGAAACTTCAGAGTCTAAGAGAGTTCGACAAATTAAAATAGTTTGTGATTGTGACAAGAAGGGTGGTGTAAGAATGGCATGATGGATAGATGAAGCTACACTATTAATAGCGAGAGAAGTTAAAGGAATGGAAACAACAAATAGCATGCCTCCAGGAAGAGCCTGTAGTATTTTCCGATCTAGTATTATGTGGTTATGGAAGAAGACACGGTGTTGGGAGAGCCAAATATGACAGAAGGGAAATAGGGGAATTCATGTATCTTTGATGTCCCTACTAAGCCAGGTGGCCCAAAAAAGAGAGGGCTCCTTTTTCTCAGGAAGATGGTTTACACAACAGGTCATAGTTGCACAAGTTAAGTTAACTTAACATGTGTTATGGGAAGACCTAGTGATTATGGGAGGGCCATATGATTTCAGACAGTCATTGCAATAGTGGTTGTAGCAGTGGAATGAGGTTTTCTCCTTAAGAACCCCTACCTTGGGGTTTGGAAAAAAAAAAAAAAATTACACCAACCCTCTAGGTATCACAAAGAAGTTAAAGAGGTCGAGGTCATGCCAATCCCTACCAAGGAAATAAGAAGCCAAAGAAACATGAAGTAGGAAAAGGTTAGTGATGAACATAGAACTTAGTCAACCTCAGTAAGCACAAATGTTCGCAAACACATGGATATAGTAGAAGGATTGAGTGGCTTGAAACAAGCTACAATTTTTTTGGGGGGGCCTATTTGAGGCCAAATTTTTTTCAAATTTTTGATATTATTATTGCAGAATATTGCAGAGAAGAAACTGCCACATACTTTCTATAAAGGAAAAAATTGCAAGCTTGATGTTCCTTAATTATATATAAACTTTGATTTGAAGGAGGCAAACCTTTGGTGTGTTTTCCTTTTAGATATGCCATTTTGTTAATTGAATTAATGTAAGTTTTATAAAATTAAAACATTCTTCTTAATGAAAAGTTTTGAAGAAATTGAAATACGATGTTTCTTCTGTAATAGTGACTAATAGTTTCTAGTAAAGTTTTTGGTGTAAATTAATGTTTCTTATTTAGAAGGAAATGGTAATAATTATTTTATCCACAAATATGAAATAAAAAATTTACATAGTATTCTGAAACCTTGAATACCAAGAAACCACTATTTTCTAGTCTGAAACTAACCATCCTTATAACGACAACATGTTACATCATGAATTAAGCTTTTTGTTCCTAGTTGAATTAATTTTATGTTTGCGAAATAAATTTCCCTCTCCAACCTCATTTCTTGCACATGCCTCATCCTCTGCACATTGTTCATTTCTTATAAATTCACAACTTTATGCAAATGATCTCTCACACAACTAAATATGTAAAAGTTTTAAATGGAAATGAGCTTTAAATGAAATATTAAGAGATAAAAAAACTAGAAATTCCTATCTTGTTGTTAGTGTCAGAGCACTAACTGGAGAAATGATCTGCGACTCTTCCCAATGATGTAAGAAATTTTTCAATTTCATTATTATTTAGTTTAATAATAGTGTGGTTTGCAAGAGTTCTAGTTACTATTTTTTATTCTGAATCTCAAAATGCCATCAATTTTAGTGTACTTCAAGATTAATTATGTTGGCTACCGCTATCATATTTTGACAATATGAACATTTTAGTGGTTATTGTGAAAGAGAGAAGTGATAATAAAAGAAAGCATGACAAAGAGCATGGGGTTTTGGCTGGGAATCACTGCAGCTTTAAGTCTTTTTATTATTTCCTCTATTTTGATGGTGATATCCAACAAGGCGGTCATCAACAAGTTTGATTATGTAAATAACGGATACGATTTTCCACTAAAAATGTTCACAAATTCAATTATGTAGATAATGAATACTGGCATACATAGGAAGGGGGAATGATGATCAGGGGAACGGGTGTGGGGAGAAATTGTGTATGGTAGAGTTTTACATTTGTAGTAGTATAACGCACCTTCTTTATATATATCTTAATTAGATCGATAATAGTATAGTTTAAACACTAAGATATAATTTCTTTATATATCACGTTCAATACACTAGACAAATGACTTATTTCTTCGTACTAAATGCTAAAAACAAGTTATTTGTCATGCATGTTCAATAATTAATGTTGTTACCGCATTAAGGATAAATGTTTTTATTATACAGAGTGTGGAAGAAAAATGAACATTTCCGTTATGTGGAGTATGAAATTAGAATCAAAACTTTTGTTGTACAAAAAGAAAACTGAAGCATCCATACTTTAATCAATGTATATATTATGCCTAACATACCTTATAATATATGTATTATGAAAATGTGAAATATTTGTTATTTCTAGTTTACAAACCACTCTTTCTAGTTATGCCTATTACATAGGCATAACTAAAGCTTTTGTTCATAGTTGAATTGATTACGTGTCTATGCAATAAAGCTCCCTTTTCACCCTTGTTCTCCTATACATAGCCTGTCCTCAGCACATCCTTCATTCCACACAAAAGAGTTTAAAATAAATTTCATTGTTCTCTCACACATACCCCTTCCTCAACACATCCATCATTTCGCAGAAAAGAGTTTAAAAATAATTTCATCCTCGTGGAAAAAAAGTTTCCTGTGTAACCCCGTTCTCCCACACATACCCTGTCCTCCACATAGTAAAATCTTTGCACAAGAAAGCTCCACACAATGAAACAATAATATTAATTAGAGATTTGTTCACCCCTGCCCCCTCCCCCTGCAAACCCCACCTATATAAAGGACCTACATCCATGTCAATTCTTGCATCATTGGGCAGAGGAGTAGCATAACAATGCCAGTGTTAGTGTCAGAGCACTCAATAATGAAATTTCCAGTCGCAATTTTTTTTTAAATGAATTATCCATGGGGCTTCATTGGGTGAGTAATACCATACCACGTTCTTTCATATTGGGGGATATATATTGAGAAAAAAATGACATAATATATTGAGCATATAATAGGGGGTAAATGATTTGTATAACAATGCCAGTGTTAGTGTTAAAGCACTCAACAATGAAATTTCCAGTCGCAATTTTTTTTTACATGAATTATCCATGGGGCTTCATTGGGGGAGTAATACCATACCACGTTCTTTCATATTGTGGGGTATATATTGAGAAAAAAATGACATAATATATTGAGCATATAATAGGGGGTATATGATTTGTATTTTATATTAGCTGGTATAAAAAATGGAGCTCAAATTAATGAAAAATATAAAGGGGTATAAAATATGTAGTCAAATCAAAGGTATTGTTTAGTATGATACAAACACACATAATATGTTAGAGGTTCATTGAGTGAAGCCCCCATGAAATTGTCAAGCACTAGAAAATACTCAAAATAAAACATCTACAGGGGGATTATGTGCCATCAGGGCTAACTCAACCAATCGAAAATTAAAAATAAGATTTGTAGGAAATTAGAAAAATAATTTTAAATTTATGAAAAAATAGAAATATTATAATTTTCCCAAAACTTTAATTAAAATTTCAAAAACACAACAAAATAATCTAGAGTCAACACACTTTGACCACGAGGCATATGTTATAGTCTGTGATCAAGCGAACACTGATAACAAATAATACATGTTGTAACTTATCAATTTCTAAAATTTCCATTTGGATTAAATAAATGTTAATTCACTTTTAATATATATATATATATATATATAAAATAGAAAACACATAATAATTATATATATTAGCATACATTTATAAATATATTAGAAATTCAAATGAAGTTAGAAAATAAAAATAAAATAATTATAGGAATAAATTTATAAATAGATATTTTTATTCTTATATATTATTTGATGTTGATCTAATCCATATATATTTTAATAATTACATTATTAAATTATTAAAAAATACTTCTACACTAATAAAAGCCTTCCAAAATTGTATTTGTTAAATCAAAATTTTTAATAAATTATTTAATAAAAATTTAAAAAATACTTCTACACTAATAAAAGCCTTTGGAATCAAAGTTTTTAATAAATTATTTAATAAAAATAACCCTCACTTTTTATAGATATATTTTATTTTTACAAAATAAACATTTTTACACTATAACGCTTATAAATCCCAACATCTTGCATCACTTTCAATATTGTAACATATAATCACTTTCAATATTGTAACATATAAAATCTATTTGTTACGTTTAAATCTAGATATAGACATCCCCCACACACATATATATATAACCAACAAAAACAAATTCAAATTAAAAACAAAAACAAAACTGTGTTTTAAGTATTATTATAACATTAAAAATATATTTAATAATTTAATAATTTATAAGAAATTATGGTGGTGTCGAGGAGCTATCTCAGTAATAATCTACTCTTCTAATCTTATTAAAATCTTATTAAATATATCCCTTAAAATTGAACCCAAATAAATAGATGTACTTCTAAACACTCAAGATACTAATCTTAGACCTCGAGATTTTCAATTTATGCACTGAGCTTTGTAGAGCGTGTTTCTTTTATTTTGGGAATGTTTTGTTGTGAGTTATTATTTGCCAAAAAAAATTTGTGCGGGGAGCCAATGACGTGTTTCAACAACTTTGTACATGCATTTTATGATTAATGCATTTTATGATTATATCTTTATTGGAATTTCCGGATTATATTTTGTTGTTTGGAAAAAGTATTACTATAAATTATATTGAATTTTTAAAAATTATTATTTTAAATATAATTTTTATTTATTTATTAAATTTATATTTATAAATATTTTAATAATAAAAATTAAAATTATGATATAATATTAGATATTATGTAGTTTTATTAAAAGTAATATTTAGTTGTAAATTTATTTTATTATTATTATATAAATATATATGAGAGATATTTTACAAAGAATATGTATAGGTGTAAATGTTTTTAAAATTTAACATGAATATAAAGATTTACTATTAAAAAAATTAATGGAATATTTATCCTAATTAAAAATTTAGTATATAATTTAAAAAATATATGTCAGCTAATATTCAATATGTTTACTCAAATAAAATTTTAATCAATACAATCACCACTTATTTGTTTGGTTTAGTTCTATTTTCATTGTTTCTATTTAATAATAAAGTGTATTGAAAATGTTTACTTAATTAATTTTTTAACCAATATAATCACTACCGGTTTGGTTTGGTTTTGTTCGGTTTCCATTGTCTCCATTTAATAACAAATTATGACAAAGTATACTAGCTATTCCCATTCCATTGTCTTTATTTAATAATAAAGTATATCGAATATGTCTATTTATTTAAATTTTTAACCAATACAATCACCACCTGTTTGGTTTTGTTCTGTTTCCATTTTCTCCATTTAATAACAAAGTATGACAAAGTATACTAGCTATTCCCATTCCATTGTCTCTATTTAATAATAAAGTATATTGAATATGTCTACTTAATTAAAATTTTAACCAATATAATCACCACCTTAACAATAAAGTATATTGAATATGTCTACTTAATTAATTTTTTAACCAATATAATCACCACCTGTTTGGTTTGGTTCTGTTTCCATTGTCTCCATTTAATAACAAAGTATGACAAAGTATACTAGCTATTCCCATTCTGTTATCAAGTCATTCAATTTTGTTTCCATTGTCTCCATTTAATAACTAAGTATGACAAAGTATACTAGCTATCCCCATTCTCTTATCAAGTCTGCATATTCTATTATACAAGCTATTCAATTTTGTTGTTTCCATTGTCTCCATTTAATAACAAAATATGACAAAGTATACTAACTATTCCCATTATGTTATCAAGTCCGCATATTCTATTATACAATGTATTCAATTTTTTTAATGCTCACATTCGCTATGTTTATATTTTAGGTTTTAGTTACTATATTTTAGGTTTCATTTAGCAATATCAATTTCAATTTTTAATTCCTAGGTTTTGATTTTAGTCACGAGACTAAATCCCATATTGATAATAGTATACAATGATGCTTGCTATCAATCTAAATCATTAGGATGAGGTTTAATTCTGGCATCTTTCTTTGAAACAAGAATGAATTGCTTCTTGCTTATGTACTGCATCAACCAAGGCATTTGGATGATTCATCCACTTGTACTCCTTCATTTAATCCCATTCTATTTAAACAACTTTGTTCTTTGTTCAATGATTGAAAACCCTAAATAATTTATGTTTTTAACAACCAAAACCCCTATCATCTACCAAACAAAAAAATTAATTTTAAGCATAATCGAACCTACTCTCTACTTCTATACTTCTATATTGAGACCATAGAAATATACTAATCGAAAAATGATGAGAGTTACAATTGGAACTAAATATACAAGATAAATATTACCGAGATATAATCAAGTCAAATATTGTGTTTTGGTCAAAGAAAATTGTATTTTGAAATATGCCATTAACCACATCTCCATAATGATAATAGTATACTATAATGCTAGCTATCAATCTGACAATAATATCCAATGGTGATAACTATAAATTCAAATTATTAGGTAGCTTTTCATGTAAGTAAATCGATTTTTTTATTTGATTCAAATTATTAGGTAGTTTATTTATTTATTTATCAATTTTTTTTGTAAGTTTGGCACCACTACATCTTCATTATGTCCAATATATCACCCTGATTGGGGTGGGGAATTGAACAGGTGAATTCACATCAAGGAATGCCTTAACAGAGCAACCGATCACTCTCTATCCAAGACCCCGTTGACTATTTATTTATTTATTTATGATTATTATTATTATTATTATTATTATTTTCCTAAGAAAATATGGGCAGATCCACTCGAAGGGATCACATCCCATTGGCAAAACTAGTCAGATCCTAACTTTGATGGCGTCGAGGACAATTGACCATGTGAGCTCCCAATGATGAAGCAACATGACCTCGAATAATTGAGATGTTAGGTCCCTATACTACTAGTGTAACCCTTGACTGTTATTAGTACAACCCCCTTATTATATTATTGTGCCCATGTAGTCCCCATATTGTTATTAGTGTGCCCCATAGAAGCCCACTATCGTTATTATTATGCCCTTACATTATTATTGTTATGTCTGCTCTGATTATATTATGACCCCTTAGACTCCTATATATAGAAAGGAGATCTTGTCATTCGTATCATCGAAGAATTATTCCTTTGTGTAATGTAAAGGAGGTTGCCCCGTCAAAGAGGCTGGTTTCTAAGGCATTTATCTATCTTTTCTATCTTTTTGTGAGCTGGTTCCGTAACATTTGGTATCAGAGCTTGGATTCTAGGGCTTCGCTGCTCCAAATAGGTCATCGTGGCATTTTCGCTATAACGTTTGTTCAGCGACGTTTCAGAAGCGAAAAAAAAAAAAAAAAAACATTTGAGACGAAATCTCTTTGAACCTCGGGTCCAAATCTCAGATCTTGTCTCGCTATATTTTTGGAATTATGATCCAAGGAAGTTAGGGTTTGTGCAGGATCCTGAATTATATCTCAAACGGGCGACCTGGGGAAAATCGTCATAACATTTTTTCTGACCATCCGATTGAATTTTCGTAAGAAGTTACAGAAAGAGGATGGGCTGTAGTTTTCTGTGTATCAGTTTCAGATCCTAAGGTCAAAAGAGTGACACGTGGCACTTCCTACAAGCTCACTCTACTGAACGAGTCTATAATTAGGTCATCGTGGGAGATTTGGCATAACTCTTCATTGGAGAATCCAATCTTAATCAGACTTGCGGGGTTAGAAAGAGGACCCAAAAGACTACGGGCAGGGTGAAATTTCATAACTTGGAGATCTGAAATTACAGAGTTACAGTCATTTCAAGATCGAGCTCCTAAAATCAAGAAAAGGCGATATGAGGAAGTTTGATGGCAATGATCTGTTAAATTGGATACTACAGATGGAGCAATATATTGATCTACATGAGGTGCAACTGTTACAAAAGGTATGTATTGCATCTTTATATTTAGAACCAAATCAATTTTTATTGTATGAAAGGCTTTGTTCTTGTAAACCACTTGTCACGTGGTCAATTTTCACAGGGGAAATGATAGCACATTATGAGGATACAAAGAGAAACACCTTTTTTAGCCAATCGATAAATCTCAAACATAAGGGTTCAATGGTAAAGCACATTGAGGAATTTAAAAAATTGAATATAAGGGTAAATGATATTCCAGAGAAGCAAATGATTGATGTCTTCATAGGTACCTTAAAGGATAACATTCAACATGAGGTTCGTCTTTGGGAACCTGATTCATTGGAGAAGGCATTTAGGTTGGCAAGAAAAATTGAAAAAAAAATTATGGAAACAAGGAATCCCACCACTGACGACTATAATTATGGAATTGTTTTTTCTCCTCGCCTTCCACAACCTACAAGGTTTACACCACAACAATTGGAAGAAAAAATAGAAAATGGGCTTTGTTACAATTGTGATAGAAAATACACTAAACGTCATAAGTGTGCTGAGAAGAAATTATTTTACATAGATTATGAAGAGGAGGAAGAAAAGGATCAAGAAACATCAAAAGAACATGATATACACCAAGAACCAACCCCGGAGAAAGAAGAAATGAATCTGACCATATCTTGTAAATCATTGACAAGAATTACCACTCCTTAAACTCTTAAGGTAGAAGGACATATCAAGAAGAAAAAGGTTCAAGAAGTGAAATATCACATTGAGAAAGAAGAAATGAATCTGACCATATCTTGTAATGCATTGGCCAAAATTACCACTCCTCAAACTATCAAGATAGAAGGACATATCAAGAAGAAAAATGTTCAAGAAGTGAAAGATCACATCGAGCTTCAAGAAATAAATCCAATAATATCTTGTAATGCATTGCAAGAAATTACCACTCCTCAAACTCTCAAGATAGGAGGACATATCAAGAAGAAAAATATTCAAGCAGTGAAAGATCACATCGAGCATCAACAATAAGTTCTCCAACTTTTAAAGGATATAGACATTTTGGTGCAGAATCGAATGAAACAATAGGCAGATCAACATCGCAGTGAAAGAAGTTTTGATATAGGCGATTGGGTATTTTTACGGCTACATCTCAAGCAAGCTATTTATGAGAAGGAAATGTTGGCAATACTACATGCACTTAAGAAATGGCAACCTTACCTAATGGGAAGACACTTCAAAGTAAAAATGGATCATGATAGTCTTAAATACTTTTTAGAACAAAGATTATCTTTAGAAGAACAGAAAAAACGGGTGACAAATATGTTGGGCTATGACTTTGAAATGATCTACAAAAAAGGGAAGAAAAATGTTGTTGCAGATGCACTCTCAAGAAAGGATGAGGATGTAGAAGCATTGTTTTGTGCTATTTCTATTATCCAACCAGATTGGAGAAAGAAGCAAGGGATGAATCGAAGAAGGAAGAAGAAGTATGGCCACTCATTCTAAAGTTGCAGAAGATCCCAGTTCAAACAATATTTCCAGAACTTGACGAGGAAGGAAAAATCATATTGGAACCTGGAGCAGTCACAGAAACAAGAACCCAACAGCTACGAAATCGATCAATTTCAGAGTATCTCATAAAATGGAAGAACTTACCTGCTGAAGATTTCACATGGGAGGACAAGAATTTTATACAAAAGCATCAAGAACTACTGAAATGTTGAGGACAACACTTTTTCAAGGAGAGGGGCATGTTAGGTCCCTATACTACTAGTGTAACCATTGTTTGTTATTAGTACAACTCCCTTATTATATTGTTGTGCCCATGTAGTCCCCATATTGTTATTAGTCTGCCCCATAGAAGCCCACTATTGTTATTATTGTTCCCTTAAATTATTATTGTTATGTCGGCTCTGATTATATTATGACCCCTTAGACTCTTATATATAGAAAGGAGGTCTTGTCATTTGTATCATTGAAGAATTATTCATTTGTGCAATGTAAAGGATGTTGCCCCCTCGAAGAGGCTTATTTTGAAGGCATTCATCTATCTTTTCTATCTTTTTGTGAGCTGGTTCCATAACATGAGATAACCCGCAGGGATATATTAGTAAGTTTCTTGTTGAAAATGTAGCGGTGGAAGATCTTTTGACTTGTGCCTTAGCGGGTGGAGACCACAAATTTGACTTTGTCTAACATGGATGCTAGACTTCACTTATGATGAGTTTATTTCCTATTTACTGGAATGGTCATCAGGTTTGCATGCATAGACTTGGAGCTTCAATCAGTTGGATTCTTCTTTAGTTATACTACAATATGATGTGGCAATGACAAGTTGAATTAGAACAAGTTAAGAATTCATTTTTTATTAGAGAGAGAATGAATTCATGTTTCAATATTTTCCAACTCATTGAAATAAGTCTAAATTGTTTTCAATATTTTCCATTACCCTGAAATAAGTTTAAAATATTTTCAATATTTTCCATCGCCGTGAAATAAGTTTAAAATGTGAAAAGCCTTTGTAGAACATCAAATTCCAGGCCCGGTGTTTGTACTTGACTTGCTATGCGGTGACAACTATCCAATCCATTAAACCACTCTGAATACGGGTAGTGGTGAAAAGCCTTTGTAGAACTGAATACGGGTAGTGGTGAAAAGCCTTTGTAGAACATCAAATTCCAGGCCCGGTGTTCGTACTTGACTTGCTATGGGGTGACAACTATCCAATCCATTAAACAACTCTGAATACGGATAGTGTAATCAGGTTACATTTTCGGTCACAAAATAACTGAAATTCTAATATGTTTTTGACAAAATCTCTGGAAATATTTTTGAAAAATATTTTAGAAATTTAGATTTAGATTAGGGTTTTAGTATTTTGGTTGCAAATAGGTTTTTGAGGTTGTTCTTGCATTTATTTCCACTTTTTATAAATATTCCAACATTCACATATTTTTGAAAAAAAAACCAAATTCCCACAACAAAAAAAATAAATAAAAATAAATAGATAGCGGTGGAGACAAAATTGTCACCTCGAAAACAACGCCCATCGAATACAACAATACCGACACTATGTGCACTCATTCCACTAAGTGACAGATGCATTCCACTATTCCGCAGAGCCGTATAAATTAAGTGACAGAAAAGGGCGTCATTTCATCCACAGGTATGATCGAACGTATCCACCCACTCCAATAGGTCGCTTTCCCTCTTATCGTGTACGTCACCAATGCTTCAGTGGCCGGATGCCGATGTCTAACCAGCCTGCTATAAGGCATTAAATGCCTGATTACCTGCATACTCTATAACAAAATAACACATACTCTATAACAAAATAACACATCGCGCGTATTTTTTATTTATCTAGCCAATTGTCATCGATATGAATTCTCCTTGCAGCCCTCTAGGGACTCTGATCATTGCTCACCAGTAATACTCTTCGATAATAATAGAATACATGAAAACAGTAATCTGCCACAACAGGTTGATCCAGAGACCTGTCTTCCAAGTTGAAAATTGGCTCTCACAATTTCGAGCAACAGAAGGAAAAGACAGTCGTAATAAGGGGGAATTACCAACCAGTGCGCACGAGAATAACAGAGGATGCAGGAATAAGCGGACTGAGAATTCCCCGAACACGCTCCCAAAAAACTATGATGAATATTTGCAGCACGAATAAACGCTTAATAATATAACAATGATTTGACTGACATGCATTAAAAACACATCGAAGAGTATTATAGAATGAGCTCTTAGCCATGTTAAATTATTTTATATATATATATATATATATATATTATTTTACGTAACAATCTTGCATTCGTTCGGACTCTTAACGCGATATTTTATTTTCAATCTTCACGTATTTCAATTTTAGTAATTTTTAGTCACAATTTTTCATTGTTTATGGCTTTTTCTTGATGTTGTTCTGTTTATATTTATAGGGATATTACTGTTGAGTTGTTTAAATTACAATATTCTAAATAAGATTGGAATTTCAAAATAGATTTACTTGTATAATTAAGTTTTCACACTTTATATTCATAATTAATGTTGGAGGAATGAGGCGGAGGAATGGCCGGACGACTAAAAATGGCTGGAATCTGGATAAAAAAATTCAAAAAATCTTGTAAAGGCAGTCTTTGAATCATGTTGTTGATGGTGGAAATAGTTTCAGCACCATCAAAATTCCACCATCAAAAACATCTGGGACACCTAAAATTTTGAAGTTTAACAACTATAACTTGGATTTACAAAAAACCTTACCGGATTTTCTCTAAATATTACCAAAATTTCTATTAGTTAGACTACCCAAGATGAAATAATCGGATTGCCAACCGTGAAATAATCCTCCACTTCTTTAGCTGAATAAAAAAAATACTGTGAAGAAATAATATTCCAGAGTAAAATACATTCACATCTATAATATTTTCCAAATAAAACATATTATCATAAATTCTAAATTATGTTTTCGAAAACTTTTAAATAAAAGTATTATTAAATAAAAAGTTTAACATTTCTAAATAAAATACATTATTATAATTTAAAATTCTACCTTCTAAATGAAAAAATTGTAAAACAAATGTTGTAACATTTTCTAAATAAAATACATTATTATAATTTAAAATTCTACCTTTAATAACTCCTAAATAATTTAACATTTTCCAAAGACACATTACCCTAATTTGAATTTCTACCATGATAACTTCGAGATGAAAAAATTCTGCTGCTGAAAGAGAGCTCGTTAGTCTACGATCTTGGCCACAAAAAGAGAGCTCGTTAGATTACGAGAGGGTAATGTGTCTTTGGAAAATGTTAAATTATTAGTTTAATATTAAAGGTAGAATTTTAAATTATAATAATGTATTTTATTTGGAAAATGTTACACCAACAATTTTTTCAACTAAAAGGCAGAATTTTAAATTATAATAATGTATTTTGTTTGGAAAATGTTAAACTCTTTATCTAGTAATTTTATTAAGGTAGAATTTTAAATTATAATAATGTATTTTATTTGGAAAATGTTACACCAACAATTTTTTCAACTAGAAGGCAGAATTTTAAATTATAATAATGTATTTTGTTTGGAAAATGTTAAACTCTTTATCTAGTAATTATTTTATCTAGAAATTTTCAAAAACAGAATTTAGTATTTATGATAATGTGTTTTATTTAGAAAATATTATAAGTGTGAATGTATTTTATTTTGGAATATTATTTCTTCAGAGTCTTTTTTTTATTTAGCTAAAAAAGTGGAGGATTGGATGAAATAATCGGATTAATAATCTCATTTTTAGCCGATCCACTAAAGAATAGTGACTAGAAATAAGTGTTATAAGTAAACAGATGGTCTAAATTAGTCTCTTTCTAAATCACTCGTTACAATTAATAATAGTGACTTAAATGTTTACACGGTCAAATTTAAGGTTTTAAATTTTTCCACAAACTACTTTTCACGTTACAAAATTTCTCACCGTGAAATACGATATGTTACAATGCCAGCCGCGGCTATGTTTGGACTTGACTTGTTAGGCCGTCATAACCATCCAATCCATTGCATGACTATTGAACCACTTCTGATAGTTCTTTCCGGCAATTCCTATTTCTTACCCCATAGAAAAATTAATGCACTCTGACATGCAAGGGGAATAGCAGTTTCATTGCATTTATATTTCCCTCAAAGTTAACTTTGGCACTTTAGCAGCAAGGAAACTGCTATTCCCCTTGCATGTCAGAGTGCATTAACTTTTCTATGGGGTAAGAAATAGGAGTTGCCGTTCCTTCTTGGGACCTGTCTATCCACATTAAATGGTTCATCTATAATACAGACACCCCTTGCAGAGCCGTAGGAACAAAGTGACAGAAAGGGCGTCATTTCGTCAGCGCTGAGCAGTGTGAGGAATATGTTGCTTTCCCTCCTATCGTTCTCTTAAGGTAAATGTCAATATCACCAATGCTTCAGTGGGCAATTTGGATGCTCCTTCCTCTGGCCCTTCACCGATATGAATTCTCCTTGCACGCCTCTAGGGACTCTGATCCTTCTACGCCTTGAATGCTCTTTCGCTATCAAAACAGTAATCTGCCACAGCAGGGTGATGCTCCTTCCTCTGGCCCTTCACCGATATGAATTCTCCTTGCACGCCTCTAGGGACTCTGATCCTTCTACGCCTTGAATGCTCTTTCGCTATCAAAACAGTAATCTGCCACAGCAGGGTGATGCAGACAACTGTTTTCCATGTGCATGTACTGAAAACTGGCTCTCACAAATTCGGCCAACAGAAGGAAAAGACAGTTCTAACAAAGGGGGATTAAGAACCGGAGAACAACCAGACTTAGAATCTGTCGTACACGCTGCAAAAGAATTACGAAGAATACTTGCAGCACGATCAAATGCTTAATAATACAACAATACTTTGACTGACAAGAAATAACAATAGCTTAATAATACAACAAATGAATTAATATTTGTGCGGCGGTTCTTTGAGCTGCCTGAAATGAAAAGAGTGATTAAACAATCGACATGCATTAAAAACACTTCGACATGTACTACATCTCTGACACAATTAATTTCCATCTATTTTCATTAATATCAATTTAATTCACCTACTATTTTTTTTTTTAAAACGGCGTTGTGTACGCCCACACAGTTATTTTTAATTTAATTGGAATCTCGTCTTTTTTTTTTTTTTGGAAAAATCAGTTCATAAGAGAGTTTGAATATTTTTTAATAGTAAAAATAGATTTAACACGATCAAAAATAACCTCTTGTACCAAAAAAAAATCAAAACATAAATTCCACGAACGTTGTTTGAACCATTGTCCTGCACGATAAAAGTTCCTTTAAAACTTTAACTCCCACTGTTACTGACCATTGATCTAATTTTCGTTCATGGTTACTTGTTCTCAACTTATATTTTGAGCTACAACTGGCGGTTATCATTGCTTCCCTACCACTACCGTCAACATGCATCCCCCCACGATAGAGCCGAAACAGTGCATCTGATCTATTGCCCGCTCCCGACCACTACAATCTGGAATCTAGTATGGGTTGAAGTAGCACCTCTCCCAGGCTTGGTTGCTGCTTCTTTTCGGATCCGTCGCGAGACTGAGCTGTTATTTCAACCCCTACTAGACTCCAGTTGGGTTGAGATCAAACAAATTTGCTGCAAGCTGGAGAGTTGAAGGGTGGAAAACTTGCAGGTGCATTCAGTATGGATTTCAAATTCCTGTTTTTCATTCATATCCATTTTGTTCTGATCTTTAACTTCATTTCCTCGCCATATATAATCACCAATGGATTTCAAATTTCTGCTTTTGTTTCATAGTCTCTTTGTTACAGTCTTTAAATTCTTCTCCAAATACCTGGTTTCGTTTCATAGTCATTGCGGTAAAATCTGTAAATTCATCTCCTTGCCAGATTTAATCCCCAACCCCGTTATAGAGAAGTTTTTCTAATAAGGATTTTGTGGGGATGGGGATTAAAATGCTCAGAAATAGAAATTGGACTTGCAGTGTTTAATTTACAGAGGAATTTGAACTCCTACGGAACGGCTGTGTGAGAAGAAGAATATTGCTAATTGACATTGTAACGATTTCAGTGTTAGATCAAAAACCATTACAATTAGTTTCTTCTCTCCTGTTATAACTTCAATCAAACCAATTGTTTGCTGTAGGTGAGGCGTAATTCTTAGGACCAGTAGCATTGAGTTTTCTGAGCTAAAGCTCATACATGAATGCCATGAGAATCAAGCATATTGATATGGGAATATAATAGTTATATTGAGTGCACCCTTTACTTACGGTAGGATAACACTCCCTTAAAATGCAAGTGGGTGCCCATGATTCTCCCTATCACGCTACTATATGGGCTATAAGTAACAATATTTATTTTCTTTTATTTAAATTTTCGGCTGCATTAAGGTTGATCATCTTGTTTCATGTAGAACCATACCAAATGCGCGGTAAACTCTCACTTACTTATAACCTAATGAATCACAAACCAGCGTTATTATTTCTCCACTGCCAATACCACTACTATCAACATGCATGCATTCTCTTGGAGAGGCAAAACCCGACCTGTTATGAGGGATCGCCAACCATTGTAAATCTGGCTGGCTTGGCTGAAGTAGCACCTCTGGCTAGCTTGGCTGCTGGTGCTTATAGCTATGCTGCAATAGACAAATGAGACGTCCTTAGACCCTTACCACACTCCTATGTTATTCAGCTAGAGAGCTGGGTAGCTTCCGTGCCTGGTGTGCATTGAGGGTAGATTTCTAATCATGCTTGTGATTCATAGGGATATTGGTATATGAAAGAGGGGTCAGAATTTCCTAGCATAAAGTTTAGAGAATTTGAAGCTTACCAGATACTTGAAGTCTACAAAAGGTAAGAGGGACCTGCCTTCCCTCCATCATGTCCAAAATGTGGAGATGAAAATAAATCCTGTTCCCAAAAGATAAGGTGTTAGATATGACCTTTCCATCGAGCCTGACCAACACCAGAAGAGATCAAGGAATGGATCCCGAAAATTGGGCTCTGATTAGCCTTGCGATATCACTTTGTCTGCATGGCCAGCGATATCACTTTGTCTCTGCATGGCCAACTCGGAGAGAGATCAAGGTCCAGATCCCTAGAATTCTGCTGCTTCGTCTTGTAGGCAGATGTAATCGCATCCTGTACATAATGGCAATAACAATTTTGTAGGGATGGGGATTAAACTACTCGGAAGTTTACCTTGCAGGATGTTTCTTTTTAGAAAGAAATCTTCTGATATTAGATGGAATGTTGAATTCACCGAAGCATAAGTGATGAACGCGGTCTTTTATTAGCAAGTTTTGAGCGCAAGCCATGTGCCGAGAAGAATTAAGAAAAATTGCGTACCCCCAGTGTTTCAGCAAAGCAATATCATCTATCTTCCTTGGTTTGTGACATTGATTTGCTATCTTTAATCATTGTCAAATTGTAAGTACTGTCTTGTATGAGACAACACTGGCACTACTTAATATTTATCCGAGTGTGGAATTTAAGGCATAAATTATATTATTTTTATCTTCCTTGGTTTGTGACATTGATTTGCTATCTTTAATCATTGTCAAATTGTAAGTACTGTCTTGTATGAGACAACACTAACACTACTTAATATTTATACGAGTGTGGAATTTAAGGCATAAATTATAGAGTTTCTCTTTGGCTAAAGTATTAGGAAGAAGATTTAACTCATTGCATTTATACCTTCAATAACTCAAATCATTAGCAAACTGTTGGAAATGGTGTAAATGGATAAATGATTGATATCGTTGTCTCTCTTCTAGGGATAGGGGCTTTTTGCATGGAATGGCTTTTTATCAAATTTGTAAATTTTTCGATTTTAAGATGATGGGTCAAAGATTATGGCCCTTAACGTATTTGGAACTTTGTCAAAGCTGTCTTCAAATGAAGTTTTGATAACATAATATTAAAATAACATGGGCGGAGATTTTTAACATTATTATTATACTTCAATATTTCAAATTAAAAGATTTCATAACATTATGATAATGAGCGGAGAAAATACCAAATTAAAATATTTGATTTTATAAATATTATTATAAGGATACATAATATATTTTATAAATTATATTATGGTAAGAATATATGGATGTCTAAAAATCATACTTGTTAAATATTATTATAATAATATATGGATATGAATACGAAGGAAGTAATAAAGTTTAAAAGTAGATGATGAAGATATAAAATTGTCAACATGGTTGAAGAAATTGTCAATGTTAGAGGAAAATTTACTTAAAATATATTTCATTTTAATTGTACTAAACAAGTGAAGCTATTTTATAATTTAGGATGGGTAAAATTGATGTGTATTTTATATGGTGTTATAATATTTGTATGTGATATTAATAAAATAAAATTAAAAAAATAAATTATAATTAGCATAATTATATTAATAAAGTGATCAATAAAATAAGTTATGTTTTAATAGATGATATATTCTATTTATAAGAATACAAATTCACAAATGAAATGCAGAAAATGGTACCATGTGATGTCAAAAGAGATTGATGGAATGAGAAAGGAAAGAGGGAATGGCAACCTTCACTCACTCTTTCTTGGAAACATGCCTACTCTAAAAAGGCATGCTTATATGTTTGGAATTACTCTGACATGGCATATTGATGATGATATGAATTTTTTTTTAATCACTGTACTTTTCAATAAATATATTTATGGAAAGATAAAGGAAAAGATTATATTTACATAATGATGTTAAAATAATATAATTACTTTTGCATGAGGAGTTAACTAAACATAGAGAATCAGTTAATTAAGTGATTGACTCGTTGAGTGTTGAGTGAAGTCGAGTTAAGTGATAGACGACTTTGCGTGTGTGATTGCATGTAGTTGCATATCAAGATATTTTAGGCAATTAGCTAATTGGAAAATGTTTAAATACCCTTCATCGTGTTCATTCTAATCATCATGTTTTGTGTGATCATAGAAGCTCAGCAACTCGTGTTTTATGTGAATTCATGCTTTGTCTCTTCAATGTTTTCAACAAATTGGTATCAGAGCTAGAGAAAACTATCAAAATTTTGTAAAGGCAACTTGCAGATTCCCAAGTAAAGGGTCGAATGTTTCAGCGTAGCCGTTGAGTGATAAGTCGTAGCTTGTTGAGCAATCAGGTCGAATTATTCTGGATAGAAGGAGGGTCGCAGCCCACGCCGCCAGCTGAAACCGTAATTGCGTCAACCACAATCGCCCGCACCTGTTGTAGCAGCCGGTATAGGAAGGAACGAGAGAAAAGGTGTCACGCCCCTACACCTGCGGTAGTCTTCCAACCGCTTGTAGCAAGGTGCGGCACCACCGAACGCGTTATTTTCACCAATACTAACATTCGTGGACTACGCCTACTTTCACATTAACATACTTAGCTTGTGTTTCGCAACTAAGTAAAAGCAATTATCCTTTATACTTAATGAAGCCCATACTCATTCACTATCATCATGCAATTAACCAAGAACATCAACAATTGCAATAAGTATAAAGGGGAGGGGAAACTCCCCGTAATGTGAGTCTGCCCGACAATTTTATTAAGAATATCAGTTTTACAATACAAGTGTGCCTTGCCAAACCAAGTCTCACACTTAGCCAAATATTACAACCGAGAGGCAAACCTGCCTTTACAACATCTTGTGCATCTCTTGCACAAAGGACGGTGCTCACCCGAGCCACCAAGAATCCTTGCCAAGTCTTACACCAAGAAACCAATCATAGAATCCACCCCGGACACCTCTGTCCAACCTTCGACCTGATCAAGACTTCACCAAGCGTGCAATCCTCCTTAAGGAAATGCGCATGAGATATGCGCAAGTCCTCCTCTATAACTGCGCACTTCTTCCTTTGTCTTATGCGAAGATCCCAAGAGTGAATGCGATGTTACAAATGAGCTCTCATGCTCTTTACTTATATGTGTTTTAACTAGTTTTATGTGTGGTCCTTCATGTGGGCGTTAGCCTCTTGGCCGACCCCCAAACTGGCATCCACACACCCATAAAGCGCCCTTGTACAGTCGGCTTTGCCCTCACGCAGCCTCCTTCAAGTCGCCATATAAATGTCGTTCAACACTTAGCCATTTCTAAGTGTTTCTGTTTCGTCGCATTGTTTCGTCACATTTCTTCCGCAGCCCGTCGCACGCCCGTGTCGTCGCGCCCGCCCGTCGTGCAGCCCTCGCCCGCCCGTCGTGCAACCTGCGCCCACTTCGTGCCCCCGCCCCCGCCCATGCGCTCGCGCGCCCGCCCGCGCGCCCGTCGACCGCCCGTGCACCCGCGCGCCCGTCGACTCGCCCGACGCCCAACCGCGCCCGCGCTCGGGTAGAACTCGAGGACCTTACATCCTCCTCCACCTGAAATCGTTGTCGTCCTCGACAACATACCATCCCAGTAGCCATCCACCAAGATCATCATCATCCATGATGTTGACTCCTCCACACAAAGCAAACATCCTTGCAACATATGTAGAGCCTCATCTCCATCATGCCTCGACTTAGTGACCAACTACCACCAAGCTCACCATACCAAGGTATGCACCTCAACGGTATGCTCTCCATCAGATATCATCTCGATCCATGATCATCGACCTCCTGTCTTCATCATGTGTCCTCATGTGAACTGCTGCCATGATACTCCAACACGATGCCAACACATCTCTGTACACTTCGCGACCCCATGTTTGAACTAGTCGGATGGCCAGTCCAACTACCACGCTCAAACCATGAGAGTGAACATCCTCATGCCACCATCAGTCGTTTCTCAAAACATCCTGCCACATCCTCGACTCATCAAGAATCTATCTCCATATTCCATGCTCAGGTCCATGGAACTCCATCCACCTCATCTGCAACATGCTGTCCATGATGTTTGGTGTCAATGTGCTACATGAAATCAGCCACATCTATCCCAACATCATCATGTGTGTCTTCTCCATGTGAAGAGATCATCTCCTCAAACCGACTCTCGATGTGCCACATCTAGGTCCATGAAGCACTTCTTCATCATATCTATAATGTGCCATCCCTCAAGTCTGCTATAGAAACAAGTATGCACTTGTCTCACCTGTCCATGTGCCAAAAGTAGTTGAGTCTCGGCTCAACCCATGCCCAAGTCAAGGCATCATCATCATCATTGTAACTTCATCACTCCAAAGTGTCTCATATCGATCCTCCACATCAAGTCACTCTTCCAAGCCATGCCCATACATGTATTTTGAAAGTATGCATCCCATACTGCATCAAAGTCTCTTGACCTCAGCTCCTCAATGCATCAAATCCTCTAAGTCCACCATGTATGAAGTCCCTAAAAGTCACAACAATCTCATGTCATCATGAGCTCCATGAGTCATCTCCAACCAACATCTCTATGTAGTAGGAATGCTCCATAATTTGCTCACAACTCCATCCAAGTCCATGATCTTGTTGTACAAGAGTGTACAACCTCTCCATCAACTCATAAGTAGTAAGTCCCCATGTCACACTAGCAAATCTATCTGCACAACATCCCTGCCTTGGCACTCTTCCTTGGATGTCCATGACACCTCTACAAGTGCACCCACATAATGTCCCTGCATAAGACTGCCATGCTTCATGCCTCCAACCTGACGTCCATGACTAAGTTGCCCATGTAGTCCAACCAAGTAGACCCATCACAACAATCGGTCATCCTCATCCAAGCTGCAATCTTCGGTCTAGTGAACTCGGTCACCCAACCATATCATCATTTCATGAGTCCCTCCATCATAGCTCCTCCGCCAAAGTGTCCACCAAGACTATCTCTTGGTCTCGGCCATGAGAAGTCCACCTAAGAATGTGCCCTCCAATCTGTCCATGAGTCATGTCGGGCACTTAGCCAATCTTCCATGTGGCTAAAGCATGACCCAATCCTCCACAATGATCATCATGTTCCTCCCTTGTCAAGGGCCTTTGTACCTTCTACCATAAGGTCACAAACAACCCCAACAAGTCCTGCAAAAATCGACAATCCTTGTTCCTCCATACAAGGTTCCATCATAGTCATCCATGGTGAGATGCTCCCTAGCACCGACAAACTGGCTTTGCCATTCCCTGCATACGGTCCATCCACCAAATGCCCAAATGAAACACAAGTATCAATACTTACTTCATCATCATGAGGCTCTTCCTCATTCATCCATGTCCGCAAACTGCACGATCCTGGTCCAACTTGATCATCCTCAAGTTCATCCTCCATCATGGTCATGTCTGCAACATCTTCAACTATCACGGCTTCCTCTTCCTTGATAGCACAATCTGCAACTTCACCTTGCTCCATTGTCCATCCAAGTTGAAGAAGCTCGTCTTCAACATTCTTTTCCAAGACTTCAAGTTCCTTTCGGATCCGGGGATTCTCTTCTTTCAACCGCTTCAACCTGTATAAGGTAAGCAAGAGCTTCCCTTCACCTTCTCCCAAACTTGCCATGCCTTGTCGTTCAGCTTGGTCCAAGCACTAAGCTTCACCTCTGCTAAACCTGCTTCCACTGTCACGAGCAACCCTGCTCAAACCGAGTCTTGAAACTACCTTCAAATGCTTCAACACCTGAACCTTGTTCAAGTCTCAATATCACCTGTCATCAATTTCCAAGTGTATGCACACTTGCTTCACCAGCTCCAACCGAGCTCTGATACCACCTGTCACGCCCCTACACCTGCGGTAGTCTTCCAACCGCTTGTAGCAAGGTGCGGCACCACCGAACGCGTTCTTTTCACCAATACTAACATTCGTGGACTACGCCTACTTTCACATTAACATACTTAGCTTGTGTTTCGCAACTAAGTAAAAGAAATTATCCTTTATACTTAATGAAGCCCATACTCATTCATTATCATCATGCAATTAACCAAGAACATCAACAATTGCAACAAGTATAAAGGGGAGGGGCAACTCCCCATAATGTGAGTCAGCCCGACAATTTTATTAAGAATATCAGTTTTACAATGTACAAGTGTGCCTTGCCAAACCAAGTCTACACTTAGCCAAATATTACAATCGAGAGGCAAACCTGCCTTTACAACATCTTGTGCATCTCTTGCACAAAGGATGGTGCTCACCCAAGCCACCAAGAATCCTTGCCAAGTCTTACACCAAGAAACCAATTATAGAATCCACCCCGGACACCTCTGTCCAACCTTCGACCTGATCAAGACTTCACCAAGCGTGCAATCCTCCTTAAGGAAATGCGCATGAGATATGCGCAAGTCCTCCTCTATAACTGCGCACTTCTTCCTTTGTCTTATGCGAAGATCCCAAGAGTGAATGCGATGTACAAATGAGCTCTCATGCTCTTTACTTATATGTGTTTTGACTAGTTTTATGTGTGGTCCTTCATGTGGGCGTTAGCCTCTTGTCCGACCCCCAAACTGGCATCCACACACCCATAAAGCGCCCTTGTACAGTCGGCTTTTCCCTCACGCAGCCTCCTTCAAGTCGCCATATAAATGTCGTTCAACACTTAGCCATTTCTAAGTGTTGCTGTTTCGTCGCATTATTTCGTCACATTTCTTCCGCAGCCCATCGCACGCCCGTGTCGTCGCGCCCGCCGGTCGTGCAGCCCTTGCCCGCCCGTCGTGCAGCTCGCGCCCACTTCGTGCGCCCGCGCCCGCCCGTGCGCCCGCGCGGCCGTCGACCGCCCGTTCACCCGCGCGACCGTCGACTCGCCCGACGCCCAACCGCGCCCGCACTCGGGTAGAACTCGAGGACCTTACAAAAGGTCTTTTGAGAAGCCATTAAAAATTCAAAAGTTTGTTAAGCTGTTTCAAAGGAGAACTATAAGACTTCATACGACTAACGTGAAGGTTTTTTTTAAGAGTAAAGTGAAGGTTTTTATGAGACATTTTTTAAAAAGTGTGAACGTGACTTTTTAATTAAAGTTTTATAACCTTGTAGTGAAAGTGTTTTGTTTTTATATCTAAGGAATTTTTTATGAAAATATCTTTTTATATAAAAATAAATAAGGTTTTGTGAGGGAAATAAATAAATAAATAAATAAATTTTGGTTTAAAAAAGAAGAAGAGAAATTTAGGATTTTTTCTTTTTGAAGAGAAATTTTTGTGGAAAGATGGCTTTGTCAAATTTCCAACGCCAATTCCCATTGTTTATAGGGAAAGATTATGATGTGTGGGCCATTAATATGGCGACCACGTTGCAAGCACATGATGTTTGGGATTATATCAAGTTTGGATTTTCATAACCTAATAACGAAGAAGAAGAACAAGCTCTCAGTAATATAGAAAGGGAACAATGGAAGAAAGACACGAAGAAGAATGCATATGCGTTGCAGCTTATTCAGCGGGGAGTGGACCGAGATGTGTTCCACACGATTATGATTACATCTTCAGCAAAAGTAGAATTTGATACTTTGGCGACAAACTATAAAGATATGGCCAAAGTCAATTTTGTTAAGTTGCAAAATACTAGGAGAGATTTTGAAAGTCTGTAGATGAAGGAGACAGACGACATTGATTCTTTCATGAATCAGATCATAACTGTTGTGAATTAGTTAAAGATTTATGGTGAAGATATAAACGATCAAAGAGTGGTTGAGAAGGTCCTCCGATCCTTGTCTACAAAATTTGATGTTGTGGTAGCAGCCATAGAAGAAGCCAAGTATTTGGGATCATTGACCATTGATGAGCTGATGGGATCACTTCTATTGCATGAGGCAAGGATAGACAAAAATAAGAATTCCAGTTCGAGACCGCTTTCAAAAGTCAGGTTTCTATTTCAAGAGACAGAGGTCGAGGCAGAAGTAGAACGAGAGGCAGAGGACGGAGCGAAAGATATGGTGGTCAGAGAGATGACCGAGAAGAGCATGAACATGCGAGTGGAAGCAACTACAAAAGCTTCAACAATAATCAAAGAGTTGACAAATCAAAGGTGAGATGTTATTACTGCAATAAATTTGGTCATTATGCTCGTGATTGCAAGAAGAAAATAACTAATCAAGGCAACCAGAGAGCTAATCTCACTACAGGGAGTATTAACTCCATGTTCCTAGCTCTCCATACCATGCATGAACCTTCTAGTAGTGTGTGGCTGTTAGACATTGGTTGCAGTAACCACATGACATGCAACAAGGATTTGGTTGCAAATTTCGATCAATCTATAAAAACAGAGATAAATCTAGGGACTCACAAGACTGTGGAAGTAGATGGCAAAGGAGTGGTCAACATTTTTACCAAGCAGAGGGAGCCAAGACAATCTCAGAGGTATATTATGCTACTAGCCTCAAACATAATTTGTTAAGTGTTGGTCAATTAACACAGAAAGGATATAGAGTTATCTTTCAAGGTCAAGAAGTTGTTATATATGACAAGCCCCCAAGAAAGCAACTGATAGGAAAGGTGCAGATGATGAGGAACATACTCTTTCCTCTAATTTTGAATTACGATGGTCAGGTGACTTCTTTTACAGTTGCATGTTCTGATGATTATTGTTTATGGCACTTTCGATTTGGACACTTGGACTTTTCTGGTTTAAGATTGTTGCAGCAGAAATAGATGGTCAGAGGATTACCTCCCATTAAAGAGCCTACTAGTACTTGTGAGTGTTGCATCTTGAGAAAACAAAACTATGATAGTTTTCCAAAGGGAGTTGCATACAGAGCAAAGAAACCTCTTGAGCTAATGCATACAGACTTGTGTGGACCGATGAGTACACAGTTGATTAGTGGAATATGCTACTTCCTCACTTTCATCAATGACTACAGTAGAAAGACTTGGGCTATTTAAATTACTTCTTGAAACAGAAGTTTGATATTTTTGCAAAGTTCAAAGAATTCAAACCCTTAGGAGAGAACCAAAGTGACCAACAGATGAAGGTATTGAGGTCAGATTGTGGTGGAGAATATGACTCAAAGGCATTCCATGATTATTGCAAACAACATGGAATCAGAAGACAATTTACAACAAGGTACACACTGCAGCAGAATGGTGTAGAACAGAGAAAGAACAGGACAATTATAAACATGGTAAGAAGCATGTTGAAAGGAAGAAACTTGTCTAATGAGTATTGGGCAGAAGCAGTGGCATGTGCTATTTATGTGATCAATAGATCTCCTACAAAGAGCATAATGAATAGAGTACCAGAACAAGCACAGTCAGGTATGTATTGCAGTGTATCTCATCTTAGAGTATTTGGATATATAGCTTATGCACATGTGCCTAAGGAACGTAGAGGCAAATTGGATGATAAAAGTGAAGAATGTATATTCAATTGTTATAGTGAGTAATCAAAAGCTTACAAATTATATAACCCTATCACAAAGAAGACCATAATTAACAGAGATTTTGTGTTCAAGGAACAAGAGTCATAGAATGGAACTGTAGACAAAACAGTTGATGCACAAGTGCCACTGATGGAAGAAGATGATGTAGCAGAAAAGGAGCAGCAAGAATCACAGGTGAAAACACCAAACAGAAACACACCAACAAGGACTCCAATATTTTCAGAGCAACATGGATCTTTAAGAAGATCAACAGATGAATATTCTCTCAACAATTAATCAGGAGATGAATCAAACAATGGTAAGAGAAAGATGAGAAGTTTGAAAGATATTTATGATGATTTGAATGTTAGTTCAAATTTTGCATTGTTGTCATTCCAACCTTCTTCGTTTGAAGAAGCAATCAGAGATGAAAATTGGGTGCAAGCCATGGATGAAGAAATTGAAGCTATTGAAAAGAATGATACATGGGATTTGGTTGATTTACCAAAGGAAAAAAATCTCATTGGTGTGAAGTGGGTGTACAAGACAAAGTTGAATGAGAAAGGTGAAATTGACAGATTTAAAGCAAGACTTGTAGCAAAAAGATTCTCACAGCAACCGAGAATAGACTTTGGAGAAACATTTGCTCCGGTAGCTAGATTGGATATTGTAAGAGCAATTCTAGCCACAACAGCTCAAAACAAGTGGAAAGTATATAGAATGGATGTGAAACTAGCCTTCTTGAATGGAATTATAGAAGAAGAAA
The DNA here is from genome assembly GCA_031772625.1 of Pinus tabuliformis. Classification (NCBI taxonomy): domain Eukaryota; kingdom Viridiplantae; phylum Streptophyta; class Pinopsida; order Pinales; family Pinaceae; genus Pinus; species Pinus tabuliformis. The sequence goes on from CM062806.1 coordinate 928,324,284, forward strand.
TTTATGTGCAGCAACCTCGAGGATATGAAGTTGAAAGTAACGAAGACAAAGTTTACAGGGTGAAGAAAGCGCTCTATGGACTGAAGCAAGTGCCTAGAGCTTGGCATAGTAGAATTGACAGTTACATGATCAAAAATGGATTTTGCAGAAGCAACATTGAGCCTACCTTATACACAAAGGTAAATAAGCATGGACAGATTTTGATTATTTTCTTATATGTTGATGACATGATTTTTACAGGTGATTTTGACATAGATGAATTTAAAGTAGCCATGATGAAATAATTTGAGATGATAGATCTTGGTCTCATGAAATATTTTATTTGCATAGAAATTGAGCAATCTGAAAAATGAATTTTTATATGTCAAAATAAATATGCCAAATATTTGTTGAAAATATTCAGGATGGAAAATTTCAAACCTGTCCCTACACCAGTTGCAACAGGTACAAAGTTAAGCAAGGATGATGAAGGTTCAGATGTCAATCCAACTCTATTCAAAAGATTGGTTGGCAGCCTCATGTATCTCACAGCGACAGTGATATGAGTGAGTTTGATTTCCATATTTATGGAGACTCCAAAAGACGCACAACATAGCAGGAACTAGAGATTGTGGCATAATGTATGCAAGCACAGAAAACAAGGATTTGATTGGATACACAGATAGTGATTTTGCAGGAAGTTTGGATGATAGGAAGAGCACTTCTGGTTTTGTGTTCCACCTTGGTTCAGATGTGATTTCATGGTCATGTAAGAAGCAGCCCATTGTGACACTTTCGTCAGCAGAAGTAGAATATGTAGCAACAACATCAACATCATGTCAAGCAGTGTGGTTAAGAAGAGTACTTGATGGACTCAAGAAGAAACAATAAGGATCAGAAACAATATATTGTGACAACACCTCAACGATTGCACTATCCAAGAATAGTGTGTTTCATCAGAAGAGCAAGCATATTGATACTAGATATCACTTTATTAGAAAATTTGTGAGCAATGGAGAAGTTCACTTGAAGCCTTGTAAATCTAGTGATCAATTGGTTGATATATTTACCAAGTCATTAGCACAAGATGTGTTTGAGTTTCATAGAAGAAACTTGGGTGTTGTAAGCCTAACTGAGACATAGATCACGAGGCATGTTTGAGTTGTCATGAGTCATGTTTTTAGTTTACCAGTCGTAATTAAGGGGGAGTGTTAAAATAAGATAATTACTCCTGCATGAGGAGTTAGCTAAACATAGAGAATCAGTTAATTGAGTGATTGAGTGGTTGAGTGTTTGAGTGTTGAGTCAAGTCGAGTTAAGTGATAGACGACTTTGAGTGTGTGATTGCATGTACTTGCAAGTCAAGATATTTTAAGCAATTAACTAGTTGGAAAATGTTTAAATACCCTTCATCGAGTTCATTGTAATCATCATGTTTTGTGTGATCAATAGAAGAGAAGCAACTTTTGTTTTATGTGAATTCATGCTTTGTCTCTTCCATCTTTCCAACAAAAAATAGAAAAAAAAAATTAAATATCAAAAGTAAAAAATGTTGAAAATATATAACAATTCTCTTAAATTCTATAGTAGAATAACAATTCTCTTAAATTCTATAGTAGATAGTGTACAATTAAATGCGAAAAATTTACATCATTTCATTTCTTTGTTAGACTATGTATGTTTGCTGACTCTAAATAAACTATTCAACACAGTACAATATGAACAAAAACATGAAAAATAAACTATTCAACACGTGCAACAAAAACACCAAAAAAATGCTCTCATTTCAACGGGAAAACCATGTATGCAAGTGAGAGACTGTATACATTGTACACAAATAAACAAAGAAAGACCATAAATTATCCAGTTGTAGTTGGTAGATACCTTAAATGTCCTCCTCCATTGCCGGAAAGGCTCGCTTTGTTTTGGGGTGTTAAACGTTTTGCAGACTCAAAGTGAGTGATTCTGATAAATTCCCCATTAAACTCTAGGCTTTACTCACCATGAATGGTTTAATATCCATGTACAAATGATCACAAATTTTAAAATAATAAAATTGTTAATTTTTGAGAGTAAGGGCAGAGGACCCAGGTTATGACACTACCCTGCATGTTAAAGGCAATACACATGTCAACTGACCATAAAAAGATAGTTGAACCCCAGAACCAATAAAAAGACACAGTTGAACTCCAAAACTAATGCCCGCGGCAGCCCATGTCAAAATAAAACTGTCTAAAATAAAACATAGTGTAAATTCCAAAAAGTGCACTAAATACAAAACAGAGTAAAACAAAGTGTTTGCGCAGTAAGAGTCAGAAATGAAATTTTAGAATGGGGTGCACAACAAAATACTTCGATTTACAATTCCATGGGACAACTCCCTTACGATCGTAAACCAGGATGTTTACATAGATTTACAAATTTCTCTATTTACACAGTAAAACTCTGTTTTGCGAGCCCAACTATCTTTGTTCCTCAAATTTGGCTTCAGACATTCGAACTGGTTTGCTGCAAATTCTAAAATTTCATATCTCATGAAGTAACCAAAATATATATATTGGTACATTAATTTCATGATTGGACATACATTAAAACTAAACATGGGTGCACATAAAAAAATTCTGAACTTTCATTCACTGCGTGGTACATACTCTACTTGCGCAGTAAAAGCCTCATACACTACGTACGTGGTACGTACTCAAGTTGGGCAGTAAAAGCCTCGCGTTTACTATTTACAAACTCTACTTAGATATTTATTTGATCTTAATTGTTTGATGTAGGCCTGGAATTTCAAATTCCTTTCGCCTGTCAAATTAAAATTTGATGATGTTTTTGTATTTTTTTTACTCTTCGTTTTACGTTTTAATCAAATATGTGAGTGTCACGAAAAACTCTATTTTAACAATTTTTGTAAATTTATTCCACAACACACAATAAGTCATCAAATTGGAGGTTGACAATGACTATTATTTATAATGATTCTTGTTAGATTGACATTGCAGATTCGTAGCCTATCAGATTTATAACTCAGATTTATGGTGGGACCATTTAAACAATAAAATCTTTGCAAAACTTACAATCCATGGACTACAAATAAATTATCTAGTGAGACTATAAATAAATCATCTAGAGAAAATACAGAAAAGTTATGCAATAATAAACAGTGATTATACTTCATTAAAAGTCAAAATTTCTGGAGAAACTACAATTTTTTTTATCAATAGGTATATATCAATACATAGATCCTCTATTAAACATAAATTAGAAGAATTTTTAAAGCTCAAGAATCCTTCTTGACTTTGTATCTGTCCATATCTCATATACTACATACCAATCAACATTAGATGATTCAGGTCCATTCAAAGATACTCTCATTAAAGCATCTAGTGTATCCAACCCAAGCCTCTATTTTCTAATGTCCTTGATGATGTTTTGCTTAGAAAATCCCCTTTCACAATCCACTATACTTGCAAGAATTGCGAGGACAACTTACCATAATTTCATCATATTAGGATAAGTTTTGTGCCATTGTTTTGTGTTACGAAAGACTTTCCATGCTTCTTTCATAGAAAACCCCTCACAAGCCAAATTTAATGAATCAAAAAAAGGGTGCAACTCTCTGTTACAAGCTTTAACATCAAATAAAGCTACAAATCCAACATCACTTGATATGGTATGTTGCGAATGTTGAAAAAGCTTTTAAAAACCAACACTTCGAATTTTTCTCACGACTACGACACTCTTCTGAATAATAACAAGGGCTGAACAATTTCGCTGCATTAAAAAGATGAAGGTTTGGAAATATTTCACTCAAAGAGTCTATGAGAGTCTCTATATAACCTTCAGTGAGTTGCTGACAACTCTCTTGTGTACCTTCAATACAAGGTTAGATTGTTTCCTTGCTTCATTGGATTCAATATCCATGGCTGAGATAGAGATGTATCGTAACTCATGTCTATCTACAACTTTCCCTTCATCTTTAATATCAATGTATCCATTTCGAGAATCATTTAAAAACTTTAAAAGATAAGTTGTTCCTTCTGCAAATGTCTCTTTTCTCAAAAACCATCTAGATAATGTGCTTATAGTTACTTCAAGAGCCAACCCAATAGTTGTAATGTCTACATTTTCTTCTTGAAAAGTCACATTCAACTTGTTCAATTCCCCTAGCACATCAACAAGCATATGTAAACAAAACTGGATAGAATATATTCTCGTTTTATCATACCAAGATGAAGTTTTTTTTTTCATTTTTCCACAAAGTTTAAATTGCTAGCATAAGCTTCACAAGCCTTATAATAACTTCCCCCCTGCATAACCATCTCACTGAATGTATTTGTAGAACATCAAGAACATCAATTTACATGACTCTAAGAAAATCAATAAGTTCGTTATTTCTCTTTGGAGAGTTTTGAACCCATGAATACACTTTGTTTGCAATTTTTTCAACAAATAAGACCAACTTTCCCATTTTGTTTGAAACAGGTATATTGCCTATTTACATTTATGTATATTGGATCATGGATGTCAATCATCAAACTGCATTTCACGCATCACAAAGATAATCAAGTATGTCATCCTGGTACGTATTTTGGTACTAATTCGCAATTCTGGATGGTTTTGTCTGCACAAATTTCCATAATAGTGACTCCTAGAGGGCCGAGATTACCATGCTTTAAATATACTCGGGATTACCATGCTTTTTATAGCAAGAGTGGAGATAAAAATCAGTAAATTGGATATTAATATCGACATTAAATACAACAAATATTAAACACTATACAGTAAGTTAATTTGGCTCATTACTTTTTTAACAAATAATGAGCAAGAACAAATATTAAATACTACCCAATAAATCAATCTGAATCATTGCATTTCCATTTTATCTTATAAATAAAATAATATTCAATAAACAATATAAAATAATAATAAAATAATTATTAATTTAAAATTTACCCATCAAACACAACCATACGTTAAGCACCAAGAGTGGAATAAAAACCCCTATCCTCAGATGCCAAGCATGGCCATACAATATGATACACCATTACCCTCGTACAAAATTAATAACAAAATTTTTTCTCTAGTATATATCAAAACAAAATGAATGTTAAAGGGCCAGTTAGGCTTCACCCGACCTTCATACCGGGCCTGGGTTTAAAGGTCATAATACGCGGGTACCCATAATAGAATTTTTTCTCTGGTATATATCAAAACAAAATGAATGTTAGAGGGCCAGTTAGGCTTCACCCTACCTTCATATTGGGCCTGGGTTTAAAGGTCATAATACGCGGGTACCCATAACATTTATCTATAGTTGTGGGCATTGGAAGCCAACTCCATGTCTCCTCGCTTAGACTATAAACGGCTATATTCGTACATCTGCCAGATGTGAAGCACATGCAATCCCCCACACCTATGCACTCAAACGAATCAAAATACAAATTCCTCTTAAAAACTTGGCACAATAATGAAGGCATCCTAGCAAATTGAAACCCTTTTCTTTGAAAAATTTCTATTTTGCACTTGTTTTCATGGCGTTAATATTAAAGGAGTTTTTCAAGGTAATATGACAAAAAAAATAACCATATTTGGTAGTCAACGCGTATCTGTAATGGTTTGGTGCTTTATCCAAAAAGGTTTTTACCGTTAAAATGTCGCTGACACATGATTGCTCTGATTCATTTAGATCCGAGCAGAGTTTGAAGAATTGTAGTCAATTAAACGCGCAATGGCAGCCTACTTGGAGATTGGAAATGGTTGGCAGAGCCCACGCATGTCATTTACTCTCAACCTCTCGCAGACTGACACTACAAGTGACGATAGACGGAGCCCTAGAATTTCATTCTTCCTCGATCTCTCGCAGATGGACGACATTTCACCAGAGAAACGGAGAAGAGAAGATGCTACAAATGTTAGTTATGGGCCATGATGCCTTGGTGAGTTAAAGCCCAGATTTTAGGTAGAAGATGGCAAAGAAGAAACGAAGGTTAAACAAACAACTGACGGAGGCAAACTGGCCAGTCTCGGAATTCCAGCATAGAGAATGAGAGGGAGTAAGAGTGGTCAACGAACTACTAGAAGAGTTGGTGGGAATGGGAGATTCATGGTTCGAAAAATGGAGAGGTGCAATAGTAATGCCGCAAAGGCTGCTAGCTTGGACTCCCCACTAAGCAAGCAGATGGCCAAGGGATCATTGCTCACCAAGGCTAACAACTCCATGGGAGTTGAAGGAATGAAGGTGAGTCCGGTGGTGAATGTGTCTGTGTGCATTGGCTATGGAGGAGGCGGGTGGATTGGTGGTGGTGGCCTCTTTGGCTTCTTCTCCAAAAGAGAAAAGAAACAACAATCAACATATCATCTTCATCACTCTCATGCCACCATTGCCAACAGGAAGAAAGGAACTTGAGTCCCATTGCTTATTATTATTCTTTATGAATCAGTTGATTTGTTTTGTTGGATATACCAGACTTAAGAGAATGATTTCTGTATTTGTGAATTTGTAGCTGAAACCTATCATGCCCACCATAAATATTTCTAAAATAGTGTTCAATCCACAAGAGAGGAGCACACTGCACCATAGCACTAGAGCCGATTCCCGAATGTGCAGAAGTCGCCTAATGTGCAGAACTCGAAGACACCTTTTCTGCAACACTACAAGTTGCAACAATTCTCCAAATTAGACATCTACCGGGGTGAATAGGTAAATCGTAAGACTTAGAAGTTAGGGTGAACACTGAATAGGAAAATCGTGATTCGTAAGCACTAGTAGACTGTAGTAGATTGCGATTTGCAAATTGCAAGTCTCATCGGATTAAATTTGAGCGGCTATGAGCAGCGGATTGTAGCTGGATAATTAATGGTAAGTACTAGGTAGTATGCAGTGGGATGGTGACGCATTTAAATGCTTTTAGTTTAAACTACGTTGTGTACCAGTACTACTGCTAGTCCAATGGTCCCAGTCTCTAGACTCCTAAGAAATAAGGTATCCTAAATTTTTACATTTCAACAAGTGAAACAGACGTCGTTTTGACGGTTTGTAGGGGTGTATCACACGTTGAATTTGAAGTGGAAATTTTTTTTGCTCTTGTCAAATACGTTCTTCAACCAAAAATACATCCCACAGGATGTCAAATTCCAAGCCTGGTTTGATGTATTTGAGGAATGGGGAGTCTGTACCCTGCATCAAAAACTCATTTACATTCACCTCCATTAAAATGAAACCAACACTTGCTTATTGATTTGTTAGTTACTGTATTTATTTAGATTTGATAAGTGTGATTAATTCCAACATTCCCACTTAATTATAATTGTCGATATTGATGATTCCCAAATAGTGCTTTAGATAATCGATCAGTCAATGTTCCTATAGAGATGAAAAAATGATTTATGGGGAATGAAGTTGCATGGGAAATGTGAACTGACTCATTTCCATAGAAATCACAACCTGCCACTATTTTTCCTCTTAAACATGTTACAAAATATTTGTGATGCCCCGGAAAAATGTAAATATTTGATTTTTACTGTGGTAAAAGACAGAACTAAATATGACATTGTTAGTTGTTTGAAATTTAATAGTCTGTTTATTATCATTTTTTTTTTAAAGAATATAAAAAATGTTTCTTGGAATAACACTGGAACCTCTGAGGAGGAAGTTGGAAAGAGACAGTTGCTGAGATTGCAACCCTAAATGCCTCCCCTAACTAAAAGGCTTTTGAAGAAAAGGAAGTGGGGAGAGGCAAAAATCTGCGCTGTAGAGATAGGCAGAGAAGAGGAAAGGCTAAGTCTGGTGATGACCAGATAGCCGAGAACGATGTGCAAGCATTCTTGCTACGGATAGTGATCCTACAAGACAGCTAGAGGGGAGATTCTGGTCCTGAAGGACGAATCTCGTGGTTGGGTGGTCAAGAAATAACAATGTACCAGGTGAACCTCTGAGGAGTCCTTACCACTGGAGAGACCAGGTAAGTAAAGCAAATCACCCGGATAATCTGTTAGTTTATCTTTCTGTGAATTGTTCAAATTGAGAAGTAGAGCTACAGTTTATTTCTCTGTGGTTATCAAGGTACTAAAAAATGAAGAATGTTCTTTTTCTTATCTGTTTAAGCAAGACAAGATAACCAAGGAATATTTGTTGGGTAGAGGTAAACATGAAACAAAACTTAGGAGTAGGAGCTGAGACTACGGTCTAGACCAATCAACGTGTGGATACAACAACCAAATGGAGGTTAACTCATAGCTAAATTACTTTGTAAAACAGAAATAAAATATTACATTGAGAATATCGGGATCACCGGGTGAAGCTGAAAACAAGCCAATAATATTTTGACCTCATAGAATTGCATATTAAAAATGGAAAAGAAAACCATAATGCTCTAAACAAAAAGAAATAAGGAAATCTGGAAGTTAACTGTAAGTTCGTCCGTGGTCCTTAAACCCTAGGTTCACATCAAGGTTTCCTATACATTCCAATTTTAAAAGAAATATATAGGACATACAGCTAACTGCAATTCATTAAGTGCTAAAGAGCATGCCATTATAACGGTGGTGCCAGACAAAGGAACCCGAGCCTCTAGAGAACCCTTTCCACGTGGGAATGGAAAGAAACCCTGAGAGGGTTTGGCAACCAGCGAGCCGTGTCAACCTACAGGCGGACAGAGTTTGACTCGCCGCGGCATTGAGGTGAATCGAAAGAAAAACATTCTAAAAGAAATACCCAGATAATCAAATGAACGAATGACTTCTTAAACGAAAAATTCCGATGACAATTAGACAAGTTCAGGTCCTACTATTTCAATAGGCAACATGAATAATCAAAATCCTGCATCTCAAGATAAGCATAGGAATAGAGACTTAACACAAATCAAGTGGCTCAGAGTTGTCGTATTAAAACAACAATTCAATGGAGTATCATTTGAAATTTTACTCAAACCCAAAAATTGAGTCCCAAAACATTCATGGTGATAACCGCAAGGACTCGGCTCTTACTGTGTGGAATGACAGTCTTTAAACAAAAGTATACATATATACTTGTCTATACACGAGGAGTCATCGAAACGGACAGAACAAAAGCTACAACTCATAAACAAAGTAATGTTCAGGGGCACACCCCGGATAACTTATATAAAATTACATCAAACAAACCAGATTGTCTCATGATTACAACAGATCTAGTCTAAGGTGACCTAAGCCTGGACCTGTGTCAAAATAGACAAGCCTCAGTCCGGGAAGCCTGCGGACTCAACCCCAAACATCGAAGGAAAACCGCAGAGGAGTTTTTGTTCCAGGTACATTAGAAACCCTCAATGTAAATTGAAAACATAAAAAGAATAAAGGGCACAGACTATAAACCTTTGGGATAGTAGATCAATGAGCATTTGAACACTCTACAAACAACTTGTGCTAGGGCCTTCGAGGCTTACCCGGTAAACCACACTGGTGGTAGGAAATTTGAGTAGTTGCTGCCATCCCGCATTGCGAACCAGTATTCTTCAACCATGCCCATTCTCTTCCATTTGGATTGCATGCAATAAAAACAAAGAAACTATTACTGTATGCATAAAGTAATGTCAATACAAAAAAAAATAGAAAAAGGAGCAAATAAACCCTGTAGGGACTTACAGAACGACACAAACTGGCTGGAGGTGGAGAAAAACAGTTCCTGCTCTCAATCCATGGGCTGCAAACATGAGATTACAGGTAGATTTAGCACAGCAGAAAGCGGAGCAGAGTCGAGACGAGCACCAAGGCATAGTGGTAAGAATGAGCCATATCGCCTAGGTAAATGAATGTACAACCCCCAAACCAATGCTCGACCCTTGGATCCGCCATCTGAAACCGATGCCGTCGTTGACTGGGGGAGCCCGAGGTGCACATTCATCCATGGTACTCCTGCTCTTTGCATGCCACCATGACAGAGCGGAAAGTAAATAATAGGCCAAGTGTAAAGTATAGATGAAACCGGTAGCTGGAGGAGTACAAGCACACAGTGATGGTGGTACCATAACAATAAAAGCGAGTGACAGTCCCACTAACGGAGTGTTAAATGCAAATGACTGTCTTACTACCAGAAAAGTTTCCGTTTGCTGACCCTTGCCACTGGATAAACAGAAATACAATTATGAATATAATACATGGTATCATTCCGGATGAAACACCAAGCCGTAGGTTAAATTATGTACATAATTTTTTTTTTTACATGTGACCTTAAGGGGAATGTGACAAGTGGTATCAAAGCTAGGTTACCAAAACTGTGGCCTTTGGGGAACTGAAAAATTAAAACTGATAGACAGATAGAGCATATATGATTTATTTCCATCTCTGTTGAGCAGTTCAAGTAAAAATTAGCAAACTAACAAAAATAAAAAAAAGGGTTAATGCGCTGACCTTTATGTTTGTCCTGTTGATTTCTTATGTTAAGTACAGGAACAGAGTACTGACAGTATGCGAAGAACAGATAGTGCGTCACGCAGGTTTGTGGTGGGTCAGGGACCCGCAACTGGTCCTGAGACTAACCCCGAGCTATGGGTACAGCTCGGAGAGGAGGCTCGCAATACCAACATGGCCATTCTAGAGATAGTATAGGAGTTGGAAAATGAGATGGCCCAGTTACGGGAGGATAACGCACGGTTAACAATGGAGCAGGAGAGGATTATAAAGAGCCTGTCCGATAAACAGAATCAGTAGTCAGCAAACCCTGGTGCGGAGCAACAAAGAATGTCAGAAGAGCAGAATCATCACATAGAAGATGAGGAGTCAGAAGGAAGGGAAGAACGATCTGATAATGCATCTGAACAATAGACATCAAAAAGGCAATGGGTAGAGTTGCAAGGAGAATTTCGTAAGATCAAACTACCACACTTTGACGGAGAACAGGAGGAAGCAGCTGAGGCGTGGTTGATAAATATGAACAAATACTTCCAGCTATACGAATACGATCACAACCTGAAGGCACGATTGGCCATTTTCCAATTACAGGGAAAAGCCACCTTGTGGTGGGAAGAGGTTAAGATCGTAAGAGGAGTGAGTGAACAAAACATAACCTGGGAGAAATTTCAAAGGTACTTTAAGCAAAGATACTTGACCAAGCGCTTTTATGACAAAAAAGCAAGAGAATTCCATGACTTGCGGCTGGGATAGCAGACCATGGATGAATTTATCACTCGTTTTACGTCATTGCTTCATTATGTGCCTTATATTAGAGAAGAAAAAGCTAAAGTGCAAAGGTTCGTTAGTAGTTTACCTTTGAATATGTGGGAAAGGATTGAATTTGACAACCCAAAGACAACGAATGAAGCAATTTGTAAAGCCAGAATTTGTTACCAGCAAAGTAAACAGAAGTGGGAAATTCCAGGTAAAAGATGGAATGACAAGAGAAGTAATAAGCTGGCTGGAAACAGTAAGGGAAATTGTGGTGGTAGTAACAAGGGTTTTGGCAAAGGGCAAAGCATCAGAAACATGTAGAAAAATTCTCTCAGGACCAAGCCAACCAATGAATCGAAAATCAGCGAACAACTTGTAAAGCTAGACAGTGAAGGGGCAACAAGGCCTCTTGTGCAGTGTTGGGGTTGTGGTGGGCCTCACTACGTTAAAAACTGTCCTCAATGAAAAGGGATCGAACAGGTTTCCCAGATTCAGGAAGCATCAACAATCGGAGATATAGGATGAAGTTTACCATGGATTAATGCGGTCGTGGAGGATCGTCAGGCGGAGTACCAGCCGACCATGGTGGAATTCGAAGGTAAACTTTCAGACCTTACTGTAACTATTTTAATTGATCCTGGAGCCACATTAAGTTATATTAGTCCTAAGGTGGTAGAGCGTTGTAAATTGCAACCTGTTAAATTCAAGAGTCCATGGCTAGTACAGCTGGCTACAGGGGCCAAGAGGCGAGTACTTGCAAAAGTCAATAACTATCCTTTGAAGATAGCAGGGCAGCCAGTGATGGCAGATTTAAATGTGCTTCCCCTCGGTTCGTATGATGTTCTAATCGGTATGGATTGGTTAGAAAAACACTGGTCCTTAGTCAACTGTAAAACAAAGACTATTTATTATAGAGATGAGCTTGCAGCACAGCAAGAGATGCAATGGATCAAGCGGCCAGTACAGGTTCGGCCAATAACTGCTTCCTAGTTAGCAAGATGCATCAGGAAGGGGTGCTAGATCTATGCCATCCAGGTGGGCTATGCTAACTTGAAAGATAAAACAGCTACATTGGACAACATCCCTGTGATACAAGAATTTGCTGATGTGTTTCCGGAGGAGATTCCCGGACTGCCACCTAAGAGGGATATAGACTTTACTATCGAATTGGTACCTGGGGCAGCTCCGGTATCCCGAGCGCCCTACAGAATGAGTACACCTGAGTTGAAAGAGTTGAAAATGCAGTTACAAGAACTGTTAGACAAAAATTATATTTGTCCCTGTGTGTCTCCTTGGGGAGCTCTGGTATTGTTCGTTAGAAAAAAGGACAGGACCCTTCGCATGTGTATAGATTATCATCAGTTGAACAAGCTGACAATCAAGAATAAGTATCCTCTACCCCGGATTGATGAACTTTTCAACCAAGTGAAAGGTGCAACAGTATTTTCCAAGATCAACTTGAGATCAGGGTATCACCAAGTCAGGATTAAGGAGGAGGACATAGCTAAAACAACTTTTAGGACAAGGTATGGCCATTACGAGTTTGTGGTGCTACCTTTTGGATTAACTAATGCCCTCGCAACTTTTATGTGCCTAATAAACACCATATTTCATCAATATTTGGATCTATTTGTGCCGATATTCATTGATGACATACTAATATATTCTCACACTATGGAAGAGCACAAGGAGCACCAGAGATTAGTGTTGAAAACCCTCCGAGCACACCAGTTATATGCCAAGTTCAGCAAGTGCGATTTCTTCAAGGAAGAAATACAGTATCTAGGCCATATAAGCACAAAGGAAGGGATTGGGGTAGATCCCGAAAAGATAAAAACCATATTGGAATGGCCCGTACCAAAAGATGTGGTAGACATCAGGTCCTTCATGGGATTAGTTGGTTACTACAGACGATTTGTAGAGGGATTCTCAAGAATAGTGTATCCTATCACTTCCTTGCAGAAAAAAGGAAGAGCTTTCAGATGGACCCCGAAATGCCAAAGAAGTTTTGAGCGGCTTAAACACTTGCTCACCACCGCACCCATTCTGAGAATAGCTGATCCTAATAAGGACTATGTGGTGTGCACTGACGCAAGTAAGGAAGGTGTAGGAGGCATGTTGATGCAAGAAGGCAAGGTAATTGCTTACGAGTCAAGAAAGTTGAAAGAACATGAGCAAAATTATTTCGCTTATGACTTAGAATTGGCAGTCGTAATACACACCTTAAAGATATGGCGGCATTACCTGATGGGGAGGAAATTTTTATTATTGACAGACCACCACAGTCTGACCAATTATTTTAGCCAGCCTACTTTAAATGCCATGCAAGCATGGTGGGTGGACTTCCTAAGCGGTTTTGATTTTGAAATCAAGCATTTGAAAGGGAAAGAGAACTGTGTGGCAGACGCCCTAAGTCGGAAATTACAATGTTTATATGAAATTTCTTGTAGCAAATGGAAAAGCTCTTTCGATGAGATGATTAAAAAAGCAGCAGAACAAGATACCATTTATCAGCAAATAAAACAGCAGACACAGCAACCAATCAGCAAAGAAAATCAACAAGATTATGCGGTGGACGATACTGGAATGTTGTATTACAGGATGTATGTGCCCAATCAAAACAGCATTAAAGACTTGATTTTGGATGAATTTCACAAAAGTCATTATGTTGGACATCCTAGATACCAGAAAATGATTACTGCGCTTTGAAAGGAATATTATTGGCTGGGTATGAAAAGAGATGTGGTGGAGTATTTGGCACACTGTTTAGAATGTCAATAAATTAAGGTAGAGAATCAACACCCTACGGAGTTGTTACAACCATTACCCATTTCGAAATGGAAGTGGGAAACCATTTCTATGGACTTCATAACTGGTTTACCCAAGACAAGGAAAAATAATGACTCCATCATGGTGGTGGTGGGCAAGTTAAGTAAATTAACACATTTCATACATGTACAGTCTACTTATAGAGTGGTACAGATCGCCCATATTTTTATGCAGAATATATTTAAGTTGCATGGGCTACCAAAAACAATAATTTCAGACTGTGATGTTAAATTTACATCGGTCTTTTAGAAAACATTGTTTACTAAGTTAGGGACGCAACTAAATTTTAGTACAGCATACCACCCTCAGACTTATGGGCAAACAGAGTGAGTGAACCAGGTGGTGGAAGACATGCTAAGGGAATATGTAATGCAACAACCAACCAAGTGGGAGGATTACCTGCACTTGGTCGAGTTTGCGTATAACAATGGTTATCATACATCACTACATATGAGCCTGTTTGAAGTATTGTATGGGCGGAAGTGTCGCACACCCTCAAGTTGGGGTGGACCGGAAGACAAATTGATGTTAGGGCCCGAAATGATTAAAGAGCTGGAGGACATGGTCAAGAAGGTGCGCTCCAATTTAAAAGCAGCTTAGGACAGGAAAAAGAGCTTTGCTGACCGGAAAAGAAGATTCAAGGAGTACCAAGTCAGTGACCATGTGTATGTAATAATACGAGCAAAAAAGAGTACGCTACAATGGAACGGTTGCACTAAGTTGGCGCCCCAATTTTGTGGACCATTTCAAGTCTTAGCAAGGATTGGGCCAGTGGCTTACTAGCTCGCCTTGCCAAGTCACATATGAGTCCATAATGTTTTCCATGTTTCTGCGTTGAAAAAATATGTTTATGATCCTAAACATGTTATCAGATGGCAGGATATACAGGTGAGAAGTATCTCCGGTACATCAGTTTAAGTGTTTTACCTTTAAAAGAAAACTGATTTGGGATGTTGCATGTTGCAGGTCGAACCAGAAGGAGAATTCTTGGTTGAACCGCTAAACATCCTCGACCGGAGAGAAGTCATGCTACGGAAGGGAGCTATTACCCAAGTTAAAGTGCAGTGGTAGCACTTTGGGCCTGATGAGGCCACCTAGGAAGATGAAGAGCTTATGAAACAAGCTTACCCAGAGCTGTTCAGGGTCGAAAGACATCGGGATGATGTCCAATTTCAGGAGGGGGAGATGTGATGCCCCAGAAAAATGTAAATATTTGATTTTTACTGTGGTAAAAGAAAGAACTAAATATGACATTGTTAGTTGTTTGAAATTTAATAGTCTGGTTATTATCTTTTTTTTTTTTTTTAAAGAATATAAAAATGTTTCTTGGAATAATACTGGAACTTCTGAGGAGGAAGTTGGAAAGAGACAGTTGCTTAGATTGCAACCCTAACTGCCTCCCCTAACTGAAAGGCTTTTGAAGAAAAGGAAGTGGGGAGAGGCAAAAATTTGCGCTGTAGAGACAGGCAGAGAAGAGGAAAGGCTAAGTCTGGTGATGTCTAGATAGTCAAGCACGATGTGCAAGCGTTCTTGCTGCGGATAGTGATCCTACAAGACAGCTAGGGGGTAGATTCTGGTCTTGAAGGATGAATCTCGTGGTTGGGTGGTCAAGAAACAACAGTGTACGAGGTGAACCTTTAAGGAGTCCTTACCGCTGGAGAGACCAGGTAAGTAAAGCAAATCACCCGAATAATTTGTTAGTTTATCTTTTCGCGAATTGTTCAAATTGAGAAGTAGAGCTACATTTTATTTCTCTGTGGTTATAAAGGTACTGAAAAATGAAGAATGTTCTTTTTATTATTTGTTTAAGCAAGGCAAGATAACCAAGGAATATTTGTTGGGTAGAGGTTAACATGAAAGGAAACTTAGGAGTAGGAGCTGAGACTACGGTCTAGACCAATCAACGCGTGGATACAACAACCAAATGGAGGTTAAATCATAGCTAAATTACTTTGTAAAACAGAAATAAAAGATTACATTGAGAATATCGAGATCATCGAGTGAAGCTGAAAAAAAGGCAGTAGTATTTTGACCTCATAGAATTTCATATTAAAAATGGAAAAGAAAACCATAATGCTCTAAACAAAAAGAAATAAGAAAATCTAGAAGTTAACTGTAAGTTCGACCCTAGTCCATAAACCCCAGGTTCACATCAAGGTTTCCTGTACATTCCAATTTTAACAGAAATATATAGGACAAACAACTAACTGCAATTCATTAAGTGCTAAAGAACATGCCATTATAACGGCGGTGCTAGACAAACGAACCCGAGCCTCTAGAGAACCCTTTCCACGTGGGAATGGAAAGAAACCCTAAGAGGGTTTGGCAACCAACGAGCCATGTCAACCTACAGGCGGACAGAGTTTGACTCGTCGTGGAATTGAGGTGAATCGAAAGAATAGCATTCTAAAAGAAATACCCAGATAATCAAATGAACGAATGACTTCTTAAATGAAAAATTCCTATGAAAATTAGACAAGTTCAGGTCCTACTGTTTCAAAAGGGAACATGAATAATCAGAATCCTGCATCTCAAGATAAGCATAGGAATAGAAACTTAACAAAAATCAAGTGGCTAAGAGTTGTTGTATTAAAACAACAATTCAATGGAGTATCATTTGAAATTTTACTCAAACCCAGAAACTGAGTCCCAAAACATTCATGGTGATAACCACAAGGACTTGGCTCTTGCTGTGTGGAATTACACTCTTTAAAAAAAAATATACATATATACTTGTCTATACACGAGGAGTCACCAAAACAGATAGAACAAAAACTACAACTCATAACCAGAGTAATGTTCAGGGGCACACCCCGGATAACTTATATAAAATTACATCGAACTCAATAGATTGTCTCATGATTACAACAGATCTAGTCCAAGGTGACCTAAGCCTGGACCTGTGTCAAAATAGACAAGCCTCGGGCGGGGAAGCCTGCGGCCTCAACCCCAAACATCGAAGGAAAACCGCAGAGGAGTTTTCGTTCCAGGTATATTAGAAACCTTCATTGTAAATTGAAAACATAAAAAGAGTAAACGGCACAGACTATAAACCCTTGGGACAACAGATCAATGAGCATTTGAACACTCTACAAACAACTTGCGCCAGGGCCTTCAAGGCTTACCCGGTAAACCACGCTGGTGGTAGGCAATTTGATTAGTTGCGGCCATCCCACAATGCGAACCAGTATTCTTCAACCGTGCCCATTCTCTTTCATTCGGATTGCATGCAATAAAAACAAAGAAACTGTCACTGTATGCATAAAGTAATGTCAATACACAAAACAAATAGAAACAGGAGCAAATAAACCCTGTAGGCACTTACAGAACGACACAAACTGGCTGGAGGTGGAGCAAACCAGTTCTTGCTCTCAATCCATGGGCTGCAAACACAGGATTACAGGTAGGTTTGGCACGGCAGAAAGCGGAGCAGAGTCGAGACGAGCACCAAGGCATAGTGGTAAGAATGAGCCATATCGTCCGGGTAAACGAATGTAGAACCCCCAAACCAATGCTTGACCCTTGGATCCACCATCTGAAACTGATGCCGTCGATGACTAGGGGAGCCCGAGGTGCACATTCGTCCATGGTACTCCTGCTCTTGCCACGCCACCATGACAGAGCAAAAAGTAAATAATAGGCCAGGTGTAAAGTACAGATGAAACTCGTAGCTGGAGGAGTACAAGCACACAGTGATGGTGGTACCATCACAATAAAAGTGAGTGACAGTCCCACTAACAGAGTGTTAAATGTAAATGACTATCTTACTACTGGAAAAGTTTCCATTTGCCGACCCTTGCCCCTGGATAAAGGAAAATACAATTATGAATATAATACATGGTATCATTCCGGATGAAACACCATGCGGTAGTTTAAATTATGTACATAATTTTTTTTTTTACATGTGACCTTAAGGGGAATGTGACAATATTTAACTCGGAGATAAAATTTCCATCCAGATTTTTTATTGTCCCAATGTCTTAGATGCAATATTGATGGTGTACAATAGTTTGCTTCAATTGAAGGCTTAGGCAAGATTCATTGTGACAGTAAATAATGTGATGGGAACCACGTGAAAATGCGAACGAATTACCATCACTAGTATGGTAATGACAATTGAATTGAAAGAAAGTAGCTGATATTATCCCTCAATCAGCTTCTGGTAGTAGAAAAAAGCACATGGACCAACCTCTCGACCCATTGGGTATCAGGATGATATGATTGAAAGAGGATAATGCTAGCAGGAATTGGTATCAATATGAGAGGTGGAACCTCTCAAATTTAATTGAAAAATATTTCACACACATTCGATTTAGAAGTGTAGCGATTTGAATTTTCAAGTAGTAATGATGAAGCCAATGTCATGCTACTATATGGGAATGAGAAATTGTTGCGAGTTTGTAAGAGTTATAAAACACAAACCAGGGGAGGGAAGCTAACATCACTGATAAAGGAAACTTCAGAGGCTATGAGAGTTCGACAAATTAAAATAGTTTGTGATTGTGACAAGAAGGGTGGTGTAAGAATGGCATGATGGATAGATGAAGCTACACTATTAATAGCGAGAGAAGTTAAAGGAATGGAAACAACAAATAGCATGCCTCCAGGAAGAGCCTATATTATTTTTCGATCTAGTATTATGTGGTTATGGAAAAAGACACAGTGTTGGGCGAGCCAAATATAAAAAAAGGGAAATAGGGGAATTCATGTATCTTTGATGTCCCGACTAAGCCAGGTGGCCCAGAAAAGAGAGGGCTCCTTTTTCTCAGGAAGATGGTTTACACAGCAGGTCATAGTTGCACAAGTTAAGGTAACTTGACATGCGTTATGGGAAGACCTAGTGATTATGGGAGGGCCCTATGATTCCGAACAGTCCCTGCAATAGGGGTTGTAGCAGTGGAATGAGGTTTTCTCCATAAGAACCCCTACCTTGGGGGTTGGAAAAAAAAAAAAATTACGCCAACCCTCTAGGTATCACGAAGAAGTTAAAGAGGTCAAGGTCATGCCAATACATGCCAAGGAAATAAGAAGCCAAAGAAACATGAAGTAGGCAAAGGTTAGTGATGAACATAGAACTTAGTCAACCTCAGTAAGCACAAATGTTCCCAAACACATGGATATAGTAGAAGGATTGAGTGGCTTGAAACAAGCTACAATTTTTTTTGGGGGGCCTATTTGAGGCCAGAAGTTTTTGAAATTTTTGATAGTATTATTGCAGAATACTGTAGAGAAGAAACTTCCACATACTTTCTACAAAGGAAAAAATTGCAAGCTTGATCTTCCTTAATTATATATAAACTTTGATTTGAAGGACGCAAACCTTTGGTGCGTTTTAGTTTTAGATATTCCATTGCGTTAATTGAATTAATGTATGTTTTATAAAATTAAAACATTCTTCTTAATGAAAAGTTTTGAAGAAATTGAAAAACGATGTTTCTTTTGTAATAGTGACTAATAGTTTCTAGTAAATTTTTTGGTGTAAATTAATGTTTCTTATTTAGAAGGAAATGGTAATAATTATTTTATCCACAAATATGAAATAAAAAATGTACATAGTATTCTGAAACCTTGAATACTAAGAAACCACTCTTTTCTAGTCTGAAACTAACCATCCTTATAACGACAACATGTTACATCATGAAATTAACTTTTTGTTCCTAGTTGAATTAATTTTATGTTTGCGAAATAAATTTCCCTTTGCAACCTCATTTCTTGCACATGCCTTATCCTCCGCACATCGTTCATTTCTTATAAATTCACAACTCTATGCAAATGATCTCTCACACAACTAAATATGTAAAAGTTTTAAATGGAAATGAGCTCTAAATGAAATATTAAGAGATAAAAAACCTAGAAATTCCTATCTTGTTGTTAGTGTCAAAGCACTAACTGTAGAAATGATCTGCAACTCTTCCCAATGATGCAATAAATTTTGCAATTTCATTATTATTTAGTTTAATAATAGTGTGGCTTGCAAGAGTTCTAGTTACTATTTTTTATTCTAAATCTCATAATGCCATCAATTTTAGTGTACTTCAAGATTAATTATGTTGGCGACTTCTATCATATTTTGACAATATGAACATGCTAGTGGTTATTATGAAAGAGAGAAGTGATAATAAAAGAAAGCATGACAAAGAGTATGGGGTTTTGGCCTGGAATGACTACAAATTTAAGTCTTTTTATTATTTCCTCTATTTTGATGGTGATATCCAACAAGGCGGTCATCAACAAGTTCGATTATGTAAATAACGGATAGGGTTTTCCACTAAAAATGTTCACAAATTCAATTATGTAGATAGTGAATACTTGCATATATAGGAAGGGGAAATGATGATCAGGGGAATGGGTGTGTGGAGAAATTGTGTATGGTAGAGTTTTACATTTGTAGAGTTTTATACATATCTTAATTAGATCGATAATAGTATAGTTTAAACACTAATATATAATTTCTTTATATATCACGTTCAATGCACTAGACAAATGACTTATTTCTTCATACTAAATGCTAAAAACTCAAAAGCTATTTGCCATGCATGTTCAATAATTAATGCAGTTACCGCATTAAGGATAAATGTTTTTATTGTATAGAGTGTGGAAGAAAAATGAACATTTTCGTTATGCAGAGTATGAAAGTAGAATCAAAACTTTTGTTGTACAAAAAGAAAACTGAAGCGTCCGTACTTTAATCAATGTATATATTATGCCTAACATACCTTATAATATATGTATTATGAAAATGTGAAATATTTGTTATTTCTAGTTTACAAACTGCTCTTTCTAGTTATGCCTATTACACAGGCATAACTAAAGCTTTTGTTCATAGTTGAATTAATTATGTGTCTATGCAATAAAGCTCCCTTTTCACCCTTGTTCTCCTATACATAGCCTATCCTCTGCACATCCTTCATTCCACACAAACGAGTTTAAAATTAATTTCATTGTTCTCTCACACGTACCCCTTCCTCAACACATCCATCATTCTTCACAAAAGAGTTTAAAAATAATTTCATCCTCACGGAAAAAAAGTTTCTTGTGTAACCCCATTCTCCCACACATACCCTGTCCTCCACATAGTAAAATATTCCCACAAGGAAGCTCTGCACAATGAAACAATAATATTAATTAGATATTTGTTCGCCCCTACCCCCTCCCCCTGCAAACCCCGCCTATATAAAGGACCTACAACTATGTCAATTCTTGCATCATTGGGCAGAGGAGTAGCATAACAATGCGAGTGTTAGTGTCAGAGGACTCAATAATGAAATTTCCAGTCACAATTTTTTTTTAAATGAATTATCCATGGGGCTTCATTTTGGGAGTAATAACATACCACGTTCTTTCATATTGGGGGATATATATTGAGGAAAAAATGACATAATATATTGACCATATAATAGGGCGTAAATGATTTGTATTTTATATTCGCTAGTATAAAAAATGGAGCTCAAATTAATGAAAAATATAAAGGAGTATAAAATATGTAGTCAAATCAAAGGTATTGTTTAGTATGACACAAACACACATAATATGTTAGAGGTTCATTGAGTGAAGCCCCCATGAAATTGTCATGCACTAGAAAATACTCAAAATAAAACATCCCTAGGGAGATTATGCGCCATCAGAGCTAACACAACCAATCGAAAATTAAAAATAAGATTTGTAGGAAATTAGAAAATTAATTTTAAATTTATGAAAAAACAGAAATATTATAATTTTCCCAAAACTTTGATTAAAATTTCAAAAGCACAACAAAATAATCTAGAGTCAACACACTTTGACCATGAGGCATATGTTATAGTCCGTGATGAAGCGAACACTAATAACAAATAATACATGTTGCAACTTATCAATTTCTAAAATTTCCATTTAGGTTAAATAAATGTTAATTCACTATATATATATATATATATATATTACAAAATACATAATAATTATATATAATAGCATACATTTATAAATATATCACAAATTCAAATGAAGTTAGAAAATAAAAATAAAAATAAAATGATTATAGAAATCAATTTATAAATAGATATTTTTATTATTATATATTATTTGGGGTTGATCTAATCCATGTATATTTTAATAATTACTTTATTAAATTATTAAAAAATACCTCTACCCTAATAAAAGCCTTCGAAAAGAAATACCTCTACCCTAATAAAAACCTTCGAAAATTGTATTTGTTAAATCAAAGTTTTTAATAAATTATTTAATAAAAATAACCCTCACTTTTTATAGATATATTTTATTTTTACAAAATAAACATTTTTACACTCAATGATTATAAATCCCAACATCTTCCATCACTTTCAATATTGTAACATATAAAATCTATTTGTTACGCTTAAATCTAGATATAAACATCCATATATATATATAAAATAAAAAAACAAATTCAAATTAAAAACAAAAAACAAAACTGTGTTTTAAGTATTATCATACCATTAAAAATATATTTAATAATTTATAAGAAATTATGGTGATGTCGAGGAGCTATCTCAGTGATCATCTACTCTTCTAATCTTATTAAAAATATCCCTTAAAATTGAACCCAAATAAATAGATGTACTTCTAAACACTCAAGATACTAATCTTAAACCTCGAGATTTTCGCACTGAGTTTTGTAGAGCGTGTTTCTTTTATTTTGGGAATGTTTTGTTGTGATTTATCTGCCCAAAAAAAATTGTGCGGGGAACCAATGATATGTTTTTTTTTTTCCGAAGGTGGCAAAACCTATCAAACTCAGGTGTCAAACCAACAGTGAGGACAGCCATCTCTGGCTGCTATCCGCGAATGTCGGTTTGACTCATCACTGTTATCAAGGAAAACCACGCCACCTGTAATAACCCGCTGGTGGTCCGTAAGGGAGCAAGCTTTCACTCCTGCCAGATGCCTCTGGGTCTTGGGCCGTTAACCTGTTTCCTTACGTCCGAGGAAGACGAGCTCTTAGCCAAGCAGAAGCAGTTTTACGGCATACTCCAGGCCGAGGAACCAATGATATGTTTCAACAACTTTGTACCTGCATTTTATGATTATATATCTTTATTGGAATTTCCGGATTATATTTTGTTGTTTGGAAAAAGTATTACTATAAATTATATTGAATCTTATAAATAATAATTTTTATTTATTTATTAAATTTTTATTTATAAATATTTTAAAATAAAAATAAAAATTATGATATAATTCTTTAATATTTATTAGATAATATGTAATTTTATTAAAAGTAATATTTAAGTGTAATTTTTTTTTTATTATTATATAAATATATATGATAGATATTTTACAAAGAATATGTATAGGTGTAAATGTTTTTAAAATTTAATATGGAATATAAAAATTTACTATTAAAAAAATTAATGGAATTTTAATTCTAATAAAAAATTTAGTATATAATTTAAAAAATATATGTCAGCTAATATTGAATATGTCTACTCAAATAAAATTTTAACCAATATAATAACTACTTATTTGTTTGGTTTAGTTCTATTTTCATTGTTTTTATTTAATAATAAAGTATATTGAAAATGTCTACTTAATTAAATTTTTAACCCAATACAATCACTACCGGTTTAGTTTGGTTTGGTTCTATTTCCATTGTCTCCATTTAATAACAAAGTATGACAATGTATACTAGCTATTCCCATTCCATTGTCTCTATTAATAATAAAGTATACCAAATATGTCTATTTATTTAAATTTTTAACCAATACAATCACCACCTGTTTGGTTTGGTTCTGTTTCCATTGTCTCTATTTAATAACAAAGTATGACAAAGTATACTAGGTCTTCCCATTCCATTGTCTCTATTTAATAATAAAGTGTATTGAATATGTCTACTTAATTAAATTTTTAACCAATACAATCACCACCTGTTTGGTTTGGTTCCTGTTTCCATTGTCTCCATTTAATAACAAAGTATGACAAAGTATACTAGCTATTCCCATTCTCTTATCAAGTCGTTCAATTTTGTTTCCATTGTCTCCAGTTAATAACAAAGTGTGACAAAGTATACTAGCTATCCCCATTCGCTTATCAAGTCCGCATATTCTATTATATAAGGTATTCAATTTTGTTGTTTCCATTGTCTCCATTTAATAACAAAATATGACAAAGTATACTAACTATTCCCATTCTGTTATCAAGTCCGCATATTCTATTATACAATGTATTCAATTTTTTTAATGCTCACATTCACTAGGTTTATATTTTAGGTTTTAGTTACTATACTTTAGGTTTCATTTAATAATATCAATTTCAATTTTTAATTCCTAGGTTTTGATTTTAGTCACGAGACTAAATGCCATATTGATAATAGTATACAATGATGCTTGCTATCAATCTAAATCATTAGGATGCGGTTTAATTCTAGCATCTTTCTTCAAAACCAGAATGAATTGCTTCTTGCTTCTGTACTGCATCAACCAAGGCATTTGGATGATTCATCCACTTGTACTCCTTCATTTAATCCCCTTCTATTTAAACAATTTTGTTCTTTGTTCAATGATTGGAAACCCTAAATAATTTATGTTTTTAACAACCAAAACCCCTCTCATCTACCAAACAAAAAAAATAATTTTAAGCATAATCGAACCTACTCTCTACTTCTATACTTCTATATTGAGACCATAGAAATATACTAATCGAAAAATGATGAGAGTTACAATTGGAACTAAATATACAAGATAAATATGACCGACATATATTCAAGTCAAATACAGTTTTTTTGTCAAAGAAAATTGTATTTTGAAATATGCCATTAACCACATCTCCATAATGATAATAGTATACTATGATTCTAGCTATCAATCTGACAATAATATCCAATGGTGATAACTATCAATTCAAATTATTAGGTAGATTTTCATGTAAGTAAATCTATTTTTTTATTTGACTCAAATGACTAGGTAGTTTATTTATTTATTTATCAATTTTTTTTGTAAGTTTGGCACCACTACATCTTCATCATGTTCAATATATCACCCTAATTGGGGTGGGGAATTGAATAGGTGAATTCACATCAAGGAGTGCCTTAACAGAGCAATCGATCACTCTCTATCCAAGACCCCGTGGACTATTTATTATTATTATTATTATTATTATTATTATTTTCCTAGGAAAATATGGGCAGATCCACTCGAATTGGAAAAACTAGTCATATCCTAACCCTTTGATGGCATCGAGGACAATTGACCATGTGACCTCCCAATGACGAAGCAAAATGACCTCGAATAATTGAGATGTTAGGTCCCTATACTACTAGTGTAACCCTTTATTGTTATTAGTACAACACCCTTATTATATTGTTGTACCCATGTAGTCCCCATATTGTTATTAGTGTGCCCCATAGAAGCCCACTATTGTTATTATTATGACCTTACATTATTATTGTTATGTCTGCTTTGATTATATTATGACCCCTTAGACTCCTATATATAGAAAGGAGGTATTGTCATTTGTATCATTGAAGAATTATTCCTTTGTGTAATGTAAATGAGGTTGCTCCGTCGAAGAGGCTAGTTTCTGAGGCATTTATCTATCTTTTCTATCTTTTTGTGAGCTGGTTCCATAACATTTGGTATCAGTGCTTGGATTCTAGGGTTTCGCTGCTCCAAACAGGTCATTGTGGCATTTTCGCTATAACGTTTGTTCCGCGATGTTTCAGAAGCGAAAAAAAAAAAAAAACATTTGAGATGAAATCTCTCTGAGCCTCGAGTCCGAATTTCAGATCTTGTCTCACTATATTTTCGGAAATATGATCCAAGGAAGTTAGGGTTTGTGAAGGATGCCGAATTATATCTCAAACGGGTTACCTGGGGAAAATCGTCATAACATTTTTTCTGACCATTCGATTGAAATTTTGTAAGAAGTTACAGAAAGAGGACGGACTGTAGTTTTTTGTGTATCAGTTTCGGGTCCTAAGGTCAAAAGAGTGACACGCGGCACTTCCTACAAACTCGCTCTATAGAACGAGTCAATAATCAGGTCATCATGGGAGATTTGGCATAACTCTTCATTGGAGAATCCAATCTTGATCAGACTTGCGGGGTTACAAAGAGGACTCATAGGGCTACGACAGGGTGAAATTTCATAACATGGAGATCTGAAATTACAGAGTTACAGTCATTTCAAGATCGAGTTCCTAAAATAAAGAAAAGGTGATATGAGGAAGTTTGATGGCAATGATCCGTTAAATTGGATACTACAGATGGAGCAATATATTGATCTACATGAGGTGCAACTGTTACAAAAGGTATGTATTGCATCTTTATATTTAGAACCCAATCAATTTTTATGGTATTAAAGGCTTTGTTCTCATAAATCACTTGTCACATGGTCAATTTTCATGGAGGAAATGATAGCACATTATGAGGATACAAAGAGAAACACCTTCTTTAGCCAATCGATAAATCTCAAACATAAGGGTTCAATGGTAGAACACATTGAGGAATTTCAAAATTTGAATATAAGGGTAAATGATATTCCAGAGAAGCAAATGATTGATGTCTTCATAGGTACTCTAAAGAATAACATTCAACACGAGGTTCGTCTTTGGCAACTTGATTCATTGGAGAAGGCATTTAGGTTGGCAAGAAAAATTGAAAGCGAAATTATGGAAACAAGGAATCCCACCACTGATGACTATAATTGTGGAAGTGTTTTTTCTCCTAGCCTTCCACAACCTACAAGGTTTACACCACAACAATTGGAAGAAAAAATAGAAAAAGGGCTTTGTTACAATTGTGATAGCAAATACACTAAAGGTCATAAGTGTGCTGAGAAGAAATTATTTTACATAGATTATGAAGAGGAGGAATGAAAGGATCAAGAAACATCAAAAGAAGAGGATATACACCAGGAATCAACCCCAGAGAAAGAAGAAATGAATCCGACCATATCTTGTAAATCATTGAAAAGATTTACCTCTCCTCAAACTCTCAAGATAGGAGATATCAAGAAAAAAAAGGTTCAAGAAGTGAAATATCACATCGAGAAAGAAGAAATGAATCCAACCATATCTTGTAATGCATTGGCCATAATTACCACTCCTCAAACTATCAAGATACAAGGACATATCAAGAAGAAAAATGTTCAAGAAGTGAAAGATCACATCGAGCATCAAGAAATAAATCCGACCATATCTTGTAATACATTGCAAGAAATTACCACTCCTCAATGTCTCAAGATAGAAGGACATATCAAGAAGAAGAAGATTCAAGCAGTGAAAGATCACATCGAGCATCAACAACAAGTTCTCCAACTTTTAAAGGATAATGCCACTTTGGTGCAGAATCGAATGAACCAACAGGAAGATCAACATCGGAGTGAAAGAAGTTTTGATGTAGGCGATTGGGTATTTTTACGGCTACATCTCAAGCAAGGTTTTTATGAGAAGGAAATGTTGGCAATACTACATGCACTTAAGAAATGGCAACCTTACCTAATTGGAAGACACTTCAAAGTAAAAATGGATCATGATAGTCTTAAATAATTTTTAGAACAAAGATTATCTTTAGAATAACAGAAAAAATGGGTCACAAATATGTTGGGCTATGACTTTGAAATCATTTATAAAAAAGGGAAGAAAAATGTTGTTGCAGATGCACTCTCAAGAAAGGACGAGGATGTAGAAGCATTGTTTTGTGTTATTTCTATTATCCAACCAGATTGGAGAAAGAACCAAGGGATGAATCGAAGAAGGAAGAAGAAGTATGGCCACTCATTCAAAAGTTGCAGAAGATCCCAGTTCAAACAATATTGCCAAAACTTGACGAGGAAGAAAAATCATATTGGAACCTGGAGTAGTCACAGAAACAAGAACCCGACAACTACGAAATCGATCAATTTCAGAGTATCTCATCAAGTGGAAGAACTTACCTGCTGAAGATTTCTCATGGGAGGTCAAAATTTTTATACAGAAGCATCAAGAACTACTCAAGCATTGAGGACAACATTTTTTGAAGGAGAGGGGCATGTTAGGTCCCTATACTACTAGTGTAACCGCTGATTGTTATTAGTACAACCCCCTTATTATATTGTTATGCCCATCTAGTCCCCATATTGTTATTAGTCTACCCCATAGAAGCACACTATTGTTATTATTGTTCCCTTACATTATTATTGTTATGTCGGCTCAAATTATATTATGACCCCTTAGACTCCTATATATAGAAAGGAGGTCATGTCAATTGTATCATCGAAGAATAATTCATTTGTGTAATGTAAAGGAGGTTTCCTCCTCGAAGAGGCTTATTTTGAAGGCGTTCATCTATCTTTTTGTGAGCTAGTTCCATAACATGAGATAACCCACAGGGATATATTAGTAATTTTCTTGTTGAAAATGTAGCGGTGGAAGATCTTCTAACTTGTGCCTTAGCAAGTGAAGACCACAAATTTGACTTTGTCTAGCATGGATGCTAGACTTCACTTATGATGAGTTTATTTCCTATTTACTGGAATGGTCATCAGGTTTGCATGCATAGACTTGGAGCTTTAGTCAGTTGGATTCTTCTTTAGTTATACTACAATATGAAGTGGCAATGACAAGTTGAGTTAGAACAAGTTAAGACGTCAGTTTTTATTAGAGAGAGAATGAACTGACTTCTCAGTTAATTCACAATCACCACTGAAGGAAACTCGACTGAACTATCAATCGAACTAGGCCTCCTTTCATGGTTCGAATTCTATCTATAAAGAGAGAAAAAAGGCAAAAATTCATATATCATTTTTTATTGTGGAATACGTATCAGTTGAGGAGGAATTTTGCACAACTATTTAGGAGCCTGAGTGCGCAAGGATTGTGGATAAGGGATTAGGATTCTTATGGAAATTCAAGGAACCTAAGTGCGCAAGGATTGTGGATAAGGGATTAGGATTCTCATGGAAATTCAAGAATATCTTCAACAGAGAATAGTTGTATAGTTGAGAATATTGAGGAGAAGCCTAGCACTTTCCCAAAGACCGATTGTTGCTGCAATAACAACATGAATTGTAATAGGTCCAATTACTCAAAGAACAATAAATAAAATATCACAACAAAGAAAGCACATTTTCCGTTTTGGGTGTCCTGTGTAAAACACGCATGCCATTTTTGTGTACATGTGTTTTTATCTCTGGTGTTTTTCTGATTCGGTTTTAGACTATAGTTTTCTTGTTTTCAGTGATTCATGTAGTGCATAGAGTTTCAAAGAAAATTATTATTTTTTATTTACTCTTTAAATTTAAATAGATGGTATCACATTATAGAGTTATAGAAATAGAATATGAGAGAATTATAATTTGCAGTAAATAAGTATGTCAACATTAAACCAATCTAGATTCATTTTAACTCTGAATTTATTCATTTTAACTCCAAATTTATCTACCACTAAGAAAATCAAATATCTTAATATAGAAACTATTTATCAATTTTTGTATTTACCCTTTAAATTTAAATAAATGGTATCGTATTATAGAGTTATAGAAATAAAATATGAGAGAATTATAATTCGTAGTAAATAAGTATGTCAACATTAAACCAATCTAGATTCATTTTAACTCCAGATTTATTCATTTTAACTCCAAATTTATCTACGGCTAAAAATGTCATCGATATGAATTCTCCTTGCAACCCGCTAGGGACTCTGATCATTCCTCGCCAATAATACTCTTCGATAATAATAGAATACATTAAAACAGTAATCTGCCACAACAGGTTGATCCAGAGACCTGTCTTCCATGGGCATGCATTGAAAATTGGCTCTCACAATTTCGAGCAACAGAAGGAAAAGACAGTCCTAATAAAGGGGGAATTACCAACCAGTGCGCACGAGAATAACAGAGCATGCAGGAATAAGCGGACTGAGAATTCCCCTAACACGCTCCCAAAAAAGTACGATGAATATTTGCAGCTCGATTAAACGCTTAATAATATAACAATGATTTGACTGACATGAATTAAAAACACATCGAAGAGTATTACATCTCTGACACGATTAATTTCCATTCATTTTTGCGTGCTTAATTTTAAAACAAGTTCAATCCTTGGTTGTCGAATGAGCTCTTAGCCTATATATATATATATTATTTTACGTAACAATCTTGCATTCGTTCGGACTTTTAACGCGATATTTTATTTTCAATTTTCACGTATTTCAATTTTAGTAATTTTTAGTCACAATTTTTCATTGTTTATGGTTTTTTCTTAAGGTTGTTCTGTTTATATTTATAGGGATATTACTGTTCAGTTGTTTAAATTACAATATTTTAAATAAAACTGGAATTTCAAAATAGATTTACTTGTACAATTAAGTTTTCACACTTTATATTCATAATTAATGTTGGAGGAACGAGGCGGAGGAATGGTCGGGACGATTAAAAATGGCTGGAATTTGGATTAAAAAAATTCAAAAATTCTTGTAAAGGCAGTCTTTGAATCATGTTTTTGATGGTGGAAATAGATTCAGCACCATCAAAAACATCTGAGACACCTAAAATTTTGAAGTTTAACAACTATAACTTGGATTTACAAAAATCCTTACCGAATTTTCTCTAAATATCACCAGAATTTCTATTACTTTTCCGGCTCCACCTAGTTAGACTACCCAGGTTGAAATAATCGGATTGCCAACCGTGAAATAATCCTCCACCTCTTTAGTTGAATAAAAAAAACACTAAAAAAATAGTATTCCAAAATAAAATACATTCACATTTATAATTTTTCCAAATAAAACATATTATCGTAAATTCTAAATTATGTTTTTGAAAATTTTTAAATAAAAATATTATTAAATAAAAAGTTTAACATTTTCTAAATAAAATACATTATTATAATTTAAAATTCTACCATTCTAAATGAAAAAATTGTTAAACAAATGTTGTAACGCTTTCCAAATAAAATACATTATTATAATTTAAAATTCTACCTTTAATAACTCCTAAATAATTAACAAATAATTTAACATTTTCCAAAGACACATTACCCTAATTTGAATTTCTACGATGATAACTTCGAGAAGAAAAAATTCTGCTGCTGAAAGAGAGCTCGTTAGTCTACGATCTTGGCCACAAAAAGAGAGCTCGTTAGATTACGAGAGGGTAATGTGTCTTTGGAAAATATTAAATTATTCTGGGTCTCCTCTAGATTAGGCCAGGTAGTTACCGATTCACCATGTATGTAAAAAAAAAAATATTTAAGAGTTATTAAAGGTATAATTTTAACTAGAAATTTTCAAAAATAGAATTTAGAATTTATGATAATGTGTTTTATTTGGAAAATATTATATATGTGAATGATTTATGATAATGTGTTTTATTTGGAAAATATTATATATGTGAATGTATTTTATTTTGGAATATTATTTCTTCACACTATTTTTTTTATTTAGCTAAAAAAGTGGAGGATTGGATGAAATAATCGGATTAATAATCTCAATTTTAGCCGATACACTAAACAATAGTGACTAGAAATAAGTGTTATCAGTAAACAGATGGTCTAAATTAGTCTCTTTCTAAATCACTCGTTAAAATTTATAATAGTGACTTAAATGTTTACACGGTCAAATTTAAGGTTTTAAATTTTTCCACAAACTACTTTTCACGTTACAAAATTTTCCCTCACCGTGAAATACGATATGTTACAATGCCAGCCGCCGCTATGTTTGGACTTGACTTGTTAGGCCGTCATAACCATCCAATCCATTGCATGACGATTGAGCCACTTCTGATAGTTCCTTCTTGGGACCTGTCTATCCACATTAAATGGTTCATCTATAATACAAACACCCCTTGCAGAGCCGTAGGAACAAAGTGACAGAAAGGGCGTCATTTCGTCAGCGTTGAGTGTTGGGTATTTTTGATGGGGAAAATACCAAAAACCAAATATTCAAACACACAGAGGCAATGCTCTGTTTTACCTCCACAGGATCTTTTTGTGCACAGAAAGACTTAAAAAAAATTTCACTGAGAGACAGAGTATTTCACCACCATAAAAAAACTTTCTATTCATTAAAAACTGATACAAAGATTTACCACTGTAAAAATCCCTTTTATATTCACTGCTGTGAAAAACAACTTACTGCTGTAATAAAAGTTTACATAATTTTACTGCTGTAAATAAAAATTTACACAGGCTTACAAAGATCGCTTCACCATTTCCTTTATGCACTGCTGTGCAAAACCACACATGGTTTTTCTTACACCTGTGTTCTACAAAAATGCCCCTGAAAACATTACCACTCTGTTTTTCCTATATTTTCTCGCACTGCTGTGCGTTCAATACATACCACACATTGTTTTTCTTTTTGGCCTCACGAGCTATCTCTATTACAAAAAAAAGTCAACTACAAAAATGTAAAAAAAAATTATCAAGTACCAATACCCCATACAAAATTTACTTAATGAGCATATGCACCCATACCTCCGATTAAAAAAAACTTACGTGCAATATATGAAAACTTCAATATACTACCTACCACTATGACATTTCATTAATTAAACGTATGGTCAACAAAACTTAGATTTACTCCACGCCATGAATTTAATTTGATTTGATGCTAGTCGTATGCAGGTTCAATCGATCAACGGCGGAGAACACGGGAGCAAATCCAACGGTGGAGAACAATATCGGAAGGCCAACATATGCTGAACATTAACTCCCGAGATTCTTACGTTGCGTTACGTCAGGGCTGAACCACGTGTCGGCTCCAAATTATATCGGAGCTCCTTGCCGGATTATTCCTTCGTCGACAAATCGCTCCGAGAAAATCCGGTGAACGATTTCTGGCTTGGTTCACGGTTTCTGGTGGTCTGCGTTGAAATTAGATTTCAACACTCCCCTTTAATTTCAACAGCTGGGCATTCGGTCATACCGAGACACTTCCTCAAAAATTCAAAGCTCTTCTGATCCAGTGGCTTTGTCAAGATGTCTGCTACCTGTTCTTGAGTCCTGCAATGTTCTAGGACAATTTCTCCATTGTTCACCAATTCTCTGATGTAGTGAAACCTGGTATCAATGTGTTTCGTTCTCTTATGAAACACTGAATTCTTTGACAATGCAATAGCTGAGCTATTGTCACAAAAAATCACTGTCGCTTTTGCCTGCTCTTGGCCTAAGCTTCTCAACATTCTTCTCATCCACACTGCTTGACATGCTGCTGCTGTAGCTGCCACATATTCAGCCTCTGCTGTAGACAATGCTACAATGGACTGCTTCTTAGAAGCCCATGAAATGGCTCCTGAACCCATATTAAAAACATAACCGGAAGTGCTCTTCCGATCATCTACACTTCCAGCCCAATCGCTATCAGTGTATCCAACCAAATCTGAATGTTCTGAGGCATGATATAAGATTCCAAACATTTTGGTACCTTTCACATACCTCAAAATTCTCTTTGCTGCCTGCCAATGTGCCTCCTTCGGCCTCTCCATGAACCTGGAAATTAAACTAACAGCATACATTAAATCAGGCCTAGTTGTTGTTAAATACATAAGGTTGCCAACAATGCTTTTATACAAGCTAGGATCAAAATCCTTGCTGCTGTCCTCTCTGCTGAGTTTTAATCCCATCACTGTGGGAGTGATTGCTGCCTTGCATTTTTCCATCTTAAATCTGCCCAAAACTTGATTTACATATCTTGCTTGAGATATAAAAATTCCTTTTTCATTTTGATCTACTTCTATGCCTAAGAAATATCTCAACAAACCCATGTCAGTCATTTCAAATTCATCTTTCATGACTGATTTAAAATTCTCAATGAGCTGATCATCATTACCTGTGAAAATAACATCATCAACATATAAGACAACAATTAAAATTTTACCATTCTTTTCTTTGATGTAGACGGTGGGTTCTCCTTCACACTTGTCGAATTCATTATCCAATAGATAAGAATCTATCCTGCTGTACCATGCTCTTGGCGCTTGCTTCAGCCCATAAAGAGCTTTCTTCAATTTGCACACTTTGTGCTCTTCACCTTTCTTCTCATATCCGAGAGGCTGTTCCACATAGACCTCTTCCATTAACACTCCATTTAGGAATGCTGATTTCACATCCATTTGGTAGACTTTCCATTTGTTTTGTGCTGCTATGGACAGCACTGCTCTCACGGTTTCCATTCTTGCAACCGGGGCGAAAGTCTCCTCATAATCTCTCCCATACTGCTTCTTGTAGCCTTTGACAACCAGCCTTGCTTTATGTCTTTCAATCTTGCCTTGAGCATTGCTCTTGGTCTTGTAGACCCATTTCACACCAATGACTTCTTTACCTTTTGGTAGATCAACCAAATCCCATGTTTTGTTTCTCTCTATGGCATTCATCTCTTCATCCATAGCTTCTATCCATTTCCTATCTTTAATTGCATCCTCGAAATGAATAGGGTCATCAACATGACAATACAAGGCAAATAAGGAATTCATTCCTTCATCATAAATGTCACTTAGATTTCTAAACTTCTTACCTCTTTCACTTGGTGTGCAAGTGCTTGAATATGCACTTGAATTTCCTTCTTGTGGTGTGCTTGGAGAAGCACTCTCATTGATCCTCAATGGTGTACCTTGCTGTCCTTGTGTTGGCGCTGCTGTTTGGGGATGCATTTCAGCCACTTCCTCTTCATCTTCATCAAGAGACAAACAGTTCTTGACATTCACTGTTTTCTCTATGCTTCCATCCCAAGCTTCTTCCTCAATGAATTGAACATCCCTGCTTACAAAAAACTTCTTGGTGGATGGGATATACAACCTGTAGGCTTTGGATTCCTCACTGTATCCAATGAAGATGCATTTCTCCCCTTTGCTATCCAACTTCCTCCTTAGCTGATCTGGTATGTGTGCATAGGCCACACACCCAAAAA
The DNA here is from genome assembly GCA_031772625.1 of Pinus tabuliformis. Classification (NCBI taxonomy): domain Eukaryota; kingdom Viridiplantae; phylum Streptophyta; class Pinopsida; order Pinales; family Pinaceae; genus Pinus; species Pinus tabuliformis. Next base: position 928,359,068 of record CM062806.1, read on the forward strand.
CTCTCATGTGGGTGACTCCTTGCTTTCTCCCACTCCATGCCTCTTCTGGCACTTTGTTCATGACTGCCTTTGTAGGACACCTGTTCAAAATATAAACTGCACAATGTACAGCTTCAGCCCAATACTCATTTGGCAAATGCTTTGCCTTCAGCATGCTCCTCGCCATATCCATGATGGTTCTGTTCTTCCTTTCAGCAACTCCATTTTGCTGCGGAGTGTACCGAGTTGTGAACTGTTTATGTATTCCATTTTCTCTACAAAACTTAAGGAATTCATTTGAGATATACTCACCTCCTCTATCAGTTCTCAATACTTTTATGTGCAGCCCGCTTTGGTTCTCCACAAGTGCTTTGAAATTTTGGAATTTCTCAAAGACTTCACTTTTGTTCTTGAGGAAATATATCCAAGTCTTTCTTGTAAAATCATCAATGAATGTCAAGAAATATAGGCTGCCAGCTAATGATGGAGCTTGCATTGGTCCACACAAGTCTGAGTGGATAATCTCTAAGGGTGCCTTTGCCCTTATGCTTTTCCCTGATGGAAAACTTTCTCTATGTTGTTTTCCCAATATGCAGCCTTCACAAAGGCTGTCCGGTTTCTCTATCAATGGTAATCCTCTTACCATTCCTTTCCTACTCAACAAATTTAGACCTCCAAAATTAAGATGCCCGAATCTCAAGTGCCATAACCAGTTCTCATCCTTTGGCACGCTTTGGAAGGCCTCTTGGGTGACTGCTGCAATTTCACCTTTGTTTTTCATGTCTGCCCTGATCCGGAGAGGGAACATCCTGTTCCTTGTCATCTTCACTTCAGCAATGCATCTTTTGCTGGGTGGTATGTCCATGATGGTGCACACATCATTTACAAAGTAAACATTGTAACCCTTTTGGATAAGTTGTCCAACACTCAATAGGTTACATCTCATTCCGGGGACATAGTAGACATCTGCTATGGTTTTCCTTTCTCCTTGTTTTGTAAATATTTTTATCTCCCATTTTCCCATAACAGAGACTTTACTATCAGTTTCTAGTGTGACCTCTGATTTCAAATTCTGATTTAAGGCTGAAAAGAGGGCTATATTCCCTGTCATATGATTGCTGCAACCTGAGTCTAAAAACCATATGTCCTCACTATGTGTTTCAGCGATGTTACAAGCTAACAGGACATTATTTTGACTGCTGTTTTCTCTTGTAACATTTGCATTTTGTCTACTGTTCATATCATGTTGTTTCTTTCTACAATCACTTGCATAATGTCCATACTTTTTGCAATAATAGCATTGAACATTAGATTTATCATACCTTTGTCCTTGAGCATGAAACTGTTCTCTTTGTTGGCTGCTGCCTTGGCCTTGGTTCTGATTTGGATTGCTGCCTCTTCCTTGTGCATTTGATGGGCTGTTCCTTCCACCTCTGTTCTGGCTTCTGCCTCTTCCTCTTCGGTTTCCTCTTCCTTGACCTCTTCCTCTTCCAAAGGACATCTGGGTCTTGAAGGCTTGCTCAAGAGATGAGTTTTCATTCCTACTCAACCTCTGCTCATGTGTTATCAGTGATGCATGTAGTTCATCAACTGAATAGTTTGAGAGATCCTTTGTCTCTTCAATGGTGGTGACTATGGCATCAAACCTTGAGGGTAAGACCCTCAATATTTTCTCCACAATCCTTCTGTCTTCAATGGTTTCTCCATGAGTTCTCATTTGTGTGATTACACCAATCACATGAGTGAAGAATGATTCAATGTTGTCTGACTCCTTCATGTTCAAGTTTTCAAAATCCTTTCTCAGCAATTGTAGTTTTGCTGTCTTCACTCTCTCCATGCCTTGATAGGCTGTCTTGAGGGTTTGCCATGCTTCATTTGATGTTTTAGCTGCTGCTATCCTTGGAAATATACTCTGGTCTACTGCTAGATGCAACAATAAAATGGCCTTTGCATCCTTCTTCCTATTGCTCTTCAGGAGATCTCTCTCTCCCTGAGTTAGTGCATTGAACTCATTTTCATCTGCTACTTCTTCAAACCCAGATTCAACTATTTCCCATAAATCTTGAGAGGCAAATAAAGCTCTCATGGTTATTGACCAGTAGTCATAGTTTTTCCCATTAAACTGTGGGAGCTGGGTGTTAAACATACCCATACCAGTGCTTGTGCTAGCCATTCCTTGACTGTGTATGTTTAAAAACAACTAACTGTTTCTTCAGCAACACAAAAAAAACTTTTGAAATACCTGAATCCTTTGATGTCTGAGTCTTCTGTCTGCCTGAGAAGTTTTGCTGCAGCAACAACCTTCTCCCTTCAGCTTCTTTAACTTCTTTAAAGAGCCTGAGCCTGCTCTGATACCACTGTTGGGTATTTTTGATGGGGAAAATACCAAAAACCAAATATTCAAACACACAGAGGCAATGCTCTGTTTTACCTCCACAGGATCTTTTTGTGCACAGAAAGACTTAAAAAAAAATTCACTGAGAGACAGAGTATTTCACCACCATAAAAAAACTTTCTATTCATTAAAAACTGATACAAAGATTTACCACTGTAAAATTCCCTTTTATATTCACTGCTGTGAAAAACAACTTACTGCTGTAATAAAAGTTTACATAATTTTACTGCTGTAAATAAAAAATTACACAGGCTTACAAAGATCACTTCACCATTTCCTTTATGCACTGCTGTGCAAAACCACACATGGTTTTTCTTACACCTGTGTTCTACAAAAATGCCCCTGAAAACATTACCACTCTGTTTTTCCTATATTTTCTCGCACTGCTGTGCGTTCAATACATACCACACATTGTTTTTCTTTTTGGCCTCACGAGCTATCTCTATTACAAAAAAAGGTCAACTACAAAATTGTAAAAAAAAATTACCAAGTACCAATACCCCATACAAAATTTACTTAATGATCATATGCGCCCATACCTCCGATTAAAAAAAACTTACGTGTAATATATGAAAACTTCAATATACTACCTACCACTATGACATTTCATTAATTAAACGTATGGTCAACAAAACTTAGATTTACTCCACGCCATGAATTTAATTTGATTTGATGCTAGTCGCTTCGGACAATCAATGGCGGAGAACACGGGAGTAAATCCAACGGTGGAGAACAATATCGGAAGGCCAACATATGCTGAACATTAACTCCCGAGATTCTTACGTTGCGTTACGTTAGGGCTGAACCACGTGTCGGCTCCAAATTATATCGGAGCTCCTTGCCGGATTATTCCTTCGTCGACAAATCGCTCCGAGAAAATCCGGTGAACGATTTCTAGCTTGGTTCACGGTTTCTGGTGGTCTGCGTTGAAATTAGATTTCAACACTGAGCAGTGTGATCCAGCCTATCCACCCAATAAAGCAGCAGGAATATGTTGCTTTCCCTCAGTGGGCAATTTGGATGCTCCTTCCCCTGGCCCTTCACCTATATGAATCCTTCTACGCCTTGAATGCTCTCTCGCTATCAAAACAGTAATCTGCCACAGTAATGCATGCACTGAAAACCGGCTCTCACAAATTCGGCCAACAGAAGGAAAATACAGTTCTAACAAAGGGGGATTAAGAACTGGACAATAACCAGACTTAGAATCTGTCGTACACGCTGCAAAAGAATTACGAAGAATACTTGCAGCATGATCAAATGCTTAATAATACAACAATACTTTGACTGACAAGAAATAACAATAGCTTAATAACACAACAAATGAATTAATATTTGTGCGGCGGTTCTTTGAGCTGTCTGAAAGAGTGATTAAACAATCGACATGCATTAAAAACACTTCGACAGGTATTACATCTCTGACACGATTAATTTCCGTCTATTTTCATTAATATCAATTTACTTTCACATACTATTTTTTTTTTTAAACGGTGTTGTGTACGGCCACAGTTATTTTTAATTTAATTGGAATCTCGTCTTTTTTTTTTTTGTTTGGAAAAATCAGTTCACTACAATCTGGAATCAAGGCCGAAACAGTGCATCTGATCTATTGCCCGCTCCCGACCACTACAATCTGGAATCTAGTATGGGTTGAAGTAGCACTCTCGCAGGCTTGGTTGCTGCTTCTTTTCAGATCCATCGCAATGGCCGACTGAAGTGTTATTTCAACCCCTACTAGACTCCAGTTGGGTTGACATCAAACAAATTTGCTGCAAGCTGGAGAGTTGAAGGGTGGAAAACTTACAGGTGCATTCAGTATGGATTTCAAATTCCTGTTTTTCATTCATATCCATTTTGTTCTGATCTTTAACTTCATTTCCTCACTGTATATAATCACCAATGGATTTCAAATTTCTGCTTTTGTTTCATAGTCATTTTGTTACAGTCTTTAAATTCTTCTCCAAATACCTGGTTTCGTTTCATAGTCATTGCGGTAAAATCTGTAAATTCATCTCCTTGCCAGATTTAATCCCCAACCCCGTTATAGAGAAGTTTTTCTAATAAGGATTTTGTGGGGATGGGGATTAAAATGCTCAGAAATAGAAATTGGCCTTGCAGTGTTTTATTTACAGAGGAATTCTTTTCTTATGTTGGATCGATTCTGAACTCCAACGGAACGTCTGTGTGAGAAGAAGAATATTGCTAATCGCCATTGTAACGATTTCAGTGTTAGATCAAAAACCATTACAATTAGTTTCTTCTCTCCTGTTATAACTTCAATCAAACCAATTGTTTGCTGTAGGTGAGGTGTAATTCTATGGACCAGTAGCATTAAGTTTTCTGAGCTAAAGCCCATACATGAATGCCATGAGAATCAAGCATATTGATATGGGAATATAATAGTTATATTGAGTGCACCCTTTACTTACGGTAGGATAACACTCCCTTAAAATGCAAGTGGGTGCCCATGATTCTCCCTATCAAGCTACTATATGGGCTATAAGTAACAATATTTATTTTCTTTTATTTAAATTTTCGGCTGGATTAAGGTTGATCATCTTGTTTCATGTAGAGCCATACCAAATGCGCGGTAAACTCTCACTTACTTATAACCTAATGAATCACAAACCAGCGTTATTATTTCTCCACTGCCAATACCACTACTATCAACATGCATGTATTCTCTTGGAGAGGCAAAACCCGACCTGTTATGAGGGATCGCCAACCATTGTAAATCTGGCTGGCTTGGCTGAAGTAGCACCTCTGGCTAGCTTGGCTGCTGCTGCTTATAGCTGTATGCTGCAATAGACAAATGAGACGTCCTTAGACCCTTACCACACTCCTATGTTATTCAGCTAGAGAGCTGGGTAGCTTCCGTGCCTGGTGTGCATTGAGGGTAGATTTCTAATCATGCTTGTGATTCATAGGGATACTGGTATATGAAAGAGGGGTCAGAATTTCCTAGCATAAAGTTTAGAGAATTTGAAGCTTACCAGATACTTGAATTCTACAAAAAGTAAGAGGGACCTGCCTTCCCTCCATCATGTCCAAAATGTGGAGATGAAACTAAATCCTCTTCCCAAAAGATAGGGTGTTAGATATGACCTTTCCATCGAGCCTGGCCAACACGAGAAGAGATCAAGGAATGGATCCCGAAAATTGGGCTCTGATTAACCTTGCGATATCACTTTGTCTGCATGGCCAGCAATATCACTTTGTCTCTGCATGGCCAACTCGGAGAGAGATCAAGGTCTAGATCCCTAGAATTCTGCTGCTTCGTCTTGTAGGCAGATGTAATCCCATCCTGTACATAATGGCAATAACAATTTTGTAGGGATGGGGATTAAACTACTCGGAAGTTTACCTTGCAGGATGTTTCTTTTTAAAAAGAAATCTTCTGATATTAGATGGAATGTTGAATTCACCGAAGCATAAGTGATGAACGCGGTCTTTTATTAGCAAGTTTTGAGCGCAAGCCATGTGCCGAGAAGAATTAATAAAAATTGCGTACCGCCAGTGTTTCAGCAAAGCAATATCATCTATCTTCCTTGGTTTGTGACATTGATTTGCTATCTTTAATCATTGTCAAATTGTAAGTACTGTCTTGTATGAGACAACACTGACACTACTTAATATTTATCCGAGTGTGGAATTTAAGGCATAAATTATATTGTTTCTATCTTCCTTGGTTTGTGACATTGATTTGCTATCTTTAATCATTGTCAAATTGTAAGTACTGTCTTGTATGAGACAACACTGACACTACTTAATATTTATCCGAGTGTGGAATTTAAGGCTTAAATTATAGAGTTTCTCTTTGGCTAAAGTATTAGGAAGAAGATTTAACTCATTGCATTTATACCTTCAATAACTCAAATCATTAGCAAACTGTTGGAAATGGTGTAAATGGATAAATGATTGATATCGTTGTCTTCTCTTCCAGGCATAGGGGCTTTTTGCATGGAATGGCTTTTTATCAAATTTGTAAATTTTTCGATTTTAAGATGATGGGTCAAAGATTATGGCCCTTAACGTATTTGGAACTTTTTCAAAGCTGTCTTCAAATGAAGTTTTGATAACATAATATAACATGGGCGGAGATTTCTAACATTATTATTATACTTCAATATTTCAAATTAAAAGATTTCATAGCATTATGATAATGAGTGGAGAAAATACCAAATTAAAATATTTGATTTTATAAATATTATTATAAGAATACATAACATATTTTATAAATTATATTAGGGTAAGAATATATGGATGTCTAAAAATCATTCTGGTTAAATATTATTATAATAATATATGGATATGAAGGAAGTAATAAAGTTTAAAGTAAGATGATGAAGATATAAAATTGTTAACATGGTTGAAGAAATTGCCAATGTTAGAGGAAAATTTATTTAAAATATATTTCATTTTAATTGTATTAAACCAGTGAAGCTATTTTATAATTTAAGATGGGTAAAATTGATGTGTGTATTTCATATGGTGTTATAATATTTGTATGTGATATTAATAAAATAAAATTAAAAAAACAAATTATAATTAGCATAATTATATAAATAAAATGATCAATAAAATAAGTTATATCAATAAAATGATCAATAAAATAAGTTATGTTTTAATAGACCATATATTAAAACATGGTACCATTATAATAATATATGGATATAAGAATACAAATTCACAAATGAAATGCAAAAAATGGTACCATGTGATGTCAAAAGAGATTGATGGAATAAGAAAGGAAAGAGGGAATGGCAACCTTCACTCACTCTCTCTTGGAAACATGCCTACTCTAAAAAGGCATGCTTATATGTTTGGAATTACTCTGACATGGCATATTGATGATGATATGATTTTTTTTAATCACTGTATTTTTCAATAAATATATTTATAGAAAGATAAAGGAAAAGATTATATTTACCCAATGATGTTAAAAGAATATAAGTACTTTTGCATGAAGAGTTGAGTTAACATAGAGAGTTAGTTAATTGAGTGATTGACTCGTTGAGTGTTGAGTGAAGTCGAGTTAAGTGATAGACGACTTTGAGTGTGATTGCATGTAGTTGCATATCAAGATATTTTAGGCAATTAGCTAATTGGAAAATGTTTAAATACCCTTCACCGGGTTCATTCTAATCATCATGTTTTGTGTAATCAATAGAAGCGCAGCAACTCGTGTTTTATGTGCATTCATGCTTTGTCTCTTCAATGTTTTCAACAAATTGATATCAGAGCTAGAGAAAAATTATCAAAAATTTTGTAACGGCAACCTGCAGATTCCGAAGTAAAGGGTCGAAAGTTTCAGCGTAGCCGTTGAGTGATAAGTCGTAGCTTGTTGATTGTTGAGCAATCAGGTCGAATTATTCTGGATAGCAGGAGGGTCGCAGCCAACGCCGCCAGCTGAAACCCTAATTGCGTCGACCACAATCTCCGCACCTGTTGTAGCAGCCGGTATAGGAAGGAACGAGAGAAAAGGTCTTTCATACAGCACATGCAGCGCTTTAAAAATTCAGAAGCCGTTAAAAATTCAAAAGTTTGTTAGCTTTTTCAAAGGAGAACTGTAAGACTTCGTACGACTAACGTGAAGGTTGTTTTTAAGAGTAAAGTGAAGGTTTTTATGAGACATTTTTTAAAAAGTGTGAACGTGACTTTTTAATTAAAGTTTTATAACGTTGTAGTGAAAGTGTTTTGTTTTTATATTAAAGAATTTTTTATAAAAATATTTTTTTATATAAAAATAAATAAGGTTTTTGGGAGGAAAAACAAAAAAAATTGGTTTTAAAAAAGAAGTGAAATTTAAGATTTTTTCTTTTTGAAGAGAAATTTTTGTGGAAAGATGGCTTTTTCAAATTTCCAACGCCAATTCCCATTGTTTATAGGAAAGATTATGATGTGTGGGCCATTAATATGGCGACCACTTTGCTAGCACATGATGTTTGGGATTATATCAAGTTTGGGTTTTCGTAACCTAATAACGAAGAAGAAGAACAAGCTCTCAGTAATATAGAAAGGGAACAATGGAAGAAAGACACGAAGAAGAATGCACATGTGTTGCAGCTTATTCAGCAGGGAGTGGACCGAGATGTGTTCCAGACGATTATGATTACGTCTTCAACAAAAGTAGCATTTGATACTTTGACGACAAACTATAAAGGTATGGCCAAAGTCAATTTTGTTAAGTTGCAAAATACTAGGAGAGATTTTGAAAGTTTGTAGATGAAGGAGACATACGACATTGATTCTTTCATGAATTGGATCATAACTGTCGTAAATCAGTTAAAGATTTATGGTGAAGATATAAACGATCAAAGAGTGGTTGAGAAGGTCCTCCTATCCTTGTCTACAAAATTTGATGTTGTGGTAGCAGCCATAGAAGAAGCAAAGGATTTAGCATCATTAATCATTGATGAGCTCATGGGATTACTTCTATCGCTTGAGGCAAGGATAGACAAAAATAAGAATTCCAGTTAGAGACCGCTTTCAAAAGTCAGGTTTCTATTTGAAGAGACAGAGGTCGAGGCAGAAGTAGAATGAGAGGCAGAGGACGAAGTGAAAGATATGGTGGTCAGAGAGATGACCGAGAAGAGCATGAACATGCGAGTGGAAGCAACTACAAAAGCTTCAACAATAATCAAAGAGTTGACAAATCAAAGGTGAGATGTTATTACTGCAATAAATTTGGTCATATGCTCATGATCGCAAGAAGAAAATAACTGATCAAGGGAACCCGAGAGCTAATCTCACTACAGGGAGTATTAACTCCATGTTTCTAGCTCTCCATACCATGCATGAACCTTCTACTAGTGTGTGGTTGTTAGACATTGGTTGCAGTAACCACATGACAGGCAACAAGGATTTGGTTGCAAATTTCGATCAATCTGTAAAAACAGAGATAAAGCTGGGGACTCATAACACTGTGGAAGTAGATGGCAGAGGAGTGGTTAACATTCTCACCAAGCAGAGGGAGCCGAAAACAATCTCAGAGGTATATTATGTTACTAGCTTCAAACATAATTATTTAAGTGTTGGTCAATTAACACAGAAAAGATACAGAGTTATCTTTTAAGGTCAAGAAGTTGTTATATATGACAAGCCCCCAAGAAAGCAACTGATAGGAAAGGTGCAGATGATGAGGAACATACTCTTTCCTCTAATTTTGAATTACGGTGGTCAGGTGAGTTCTTTTACAGTTGCATGTTCTGATGATTATTAGTTATGGCACTTTCGATTTGGACACTTGCACTTTTCTGGTTTAAGATTGTTGTAGCAGAAACAGATGGTCAGAGGATTACCTCCCATTAAAGAGCCTACTAGTACTTGTAAGTGTTGCATCTTCAGAAAACAACACCGTGATAGTTTTCCAAAGGGAGTTGCATACACAGCAAAGCAACCTCTTGAGCTAATGCATACAGACTTGTGTGGACCGATGAGGACACAGTTGATTAGTGGAATTTTCTACTTCCTCACTTTCATCGATGACTACAGCAGGAAGACTTGGGTTTACTTCTTGAAACAGAAGTTTGATATTTTTGCAAAGTTCAAAGAATTCAAACCCTTAGTAGAGAACCAAAGTGACCAACAGATGAAGGTATTGAGGTCAGATTGTGGTGGAGAATATGACTCAAAGGCATTTCATGATTACTGCAAACAACATGGAATCAGAAGACAATTTACAACCAGGTACACACTGCAGCAGAATGGTGTAGAAGAGAGAAAGAACAGGATAATTATAAACATGGTAAGAAGCATGTTGAAAGGAAGAAACTTGTCTAATGAGTATTGGGCAGAAGCAGTGGCATGTGCTATTTATGTGATCAATAGATCTCCTACAAAGAGTGTAATGAACAGAGTACCAGAACAAGCATGGTCAGGTATGTATTGCAGTGTATTTCATATTAGAGTATTTGGATCTGTAGCTTATGCACATGTGCCTAAGGAACGTAGAGGCAAATTGGATGATAAAAGTGAAAAATGCATATTCATTGGTTATAGTGAGCAATCAAATGCTTACAAATTATATAACCCTGTTGCAAAGAAGACCATAATTAACAGAGATTTTGTGTTCAAGGAACAAAAGTCATAGAATGGAACTATAGACAAAACAGTTGATGCACAAGTGCCACTGATGGAAGAAGATGATGTAGCAGAAAAGGAGCAGCAAGAATCATAGGTGAAAACACCAAACAGAAACACACCAACAAGGACTCCAATATTTTCAGAGCAACATGGATCTTTAAGAAGATCAACAGATGAATATTCTCTCAACAATCAATTAGGTGATGAATCAAACAATGGTAAGAGAAAGATGAGAAGTCTAAAAGATATTTATGATGATTTGAATGTTAGTTCAAATTTTGCATTGTTATCATTTCAACCTTCTTCGTTTGAAGAAGCAATCAGAGATGAAAATTGGGTGCAAGCCATAGATGAAGAAATCGAAGCTATTAAAAAGAATGATACATGGGATTTGGTTGATTTACCAAAGGAAAAAAAATATCATTGGTGTGAAGTGGGTGTACAAGACAAAGTTGAATGAGAAAGGTGAAATTGACAGATTTAAATCAAAACTTGTAGAAAAATGATTCTCACAACAACAGAGAATAGACTTTGGAGAAACATTTGCTCCGGTAGCTAGATTGGATATTGTAAGAGCAATTCTAGCCACAGCAGCTCAGAACAAGTGGAAAGTATATAGAATGGATGTGAAACTAGCCTTCTTGAATGGAATTATAGAAGAAGAAATTTATGTGCAGCAACCTCCAGGATATGAAGTTGAAAGTAACGAAGACAAATTTTACAGGGTGAAGAAAGTGCTCTATGGACTGAAGCAAGCGCCTAGAGCTTGGCATAGCAGAATTGACAGTTACATGATCAAAAATGGATTTTGCAAAAGCAACATTGAGCCTACCTTATACACAAAGGTAAATGAGCATGGACAGATTTTGATTATTTTCTTATATGTTGATGACATGATTTTTACAGGTGATTTTGACATAGATGAATTTAAAGTAGCCATGATGAAATAATTTGAGATGATAGATCTTGGTCTCATGAAATATTTTATTGGCATAGAAGTTGAGCAATCTGAAAAATGAATTTTTATATGTCAAAATAAATATGCCAAATATTTGTTGAAAAGATTCAGGATGGAAAATTGCAAACCTGTCCCTACACTAGTGGAAACAGGTACAAAGTTAAGCAAGGATGATGAAGGTTCAGATGTCAATCCAACTCTATTCAAAAGATTGGTTGGCAGCCTCATGTATCTCACAGCGACAAGACCACATACTATACAAAGAGTGAGTTTGATTTCCATATTTATGGAGACTCCAAAAGACACACATTGGAGTGCAAGAAAACGAATTTTGGGATACATAGCAAGAACTAGAGATTGTGGCATAATGTATGCAAGCACAGAAAAGAAGGATTTGATTGGATACACAGATAGTGATTTTGCAGGAAGTTTGGATGATAGGAAGAGCACATCTGGTTTTTTGTTCCACCTTGGTTCAGATGTGATTTCATGGTCATCTAAGAAGCAGCCCATTGTGACACTTTCATCAGCAGAAGTAGAATATGTAGCAACAACATCAACATCATGTCAAGCAGTGTGGTTAAGAAGAGTACTTGATGGACTCAAGAAGAAACAATAAGGATCAACAACAATATATTGTGACAACACCTCAGCGATTGCACTATCCAAGGATAGTGTGTTTCATCAGAAGAGCAAGCATATTGATACTAGATATCACTTTATTAGAAAACTTGTGAGCAATGGAGAAGTTCACTTGAAGCCTTGTAAATCTAGTGATCAATTGGTTGATATATTTACTAAGTCATTAGCACAAGATGTGTTTGAGTTTCATAGAAGAAACTTGGGTGTTGTAAGCCTAGCTAAGACATAGATCAGGAGGCATGTTTGAGTTGTCATGAGTCATGTTTTTAGTTTATCAGTAGTAATTAAGGGGGAGTGTTAAAATAAGATAATTACTCCTGCATGAGGAGTTAACTAAACATAGAGAATCAATTAATTGAGTGATTGAGTGGTTGAGTGTTGAGTCAAGTCGAGTTAAGTGATAGACAACTTTGAGTGTGTGATTGCATGTACTTGCATGTCAAGATATTTTAGGCAATTAACTAGCTGGAAAATGTTTAAATACTTTTCATCGAGTTCATTGTAATCATCATGTTTTGTGTGATTAATAGAAGAGAAGCAACTCGTGTTTTATGTGAATTCATGCTTTGTCTCTTCCATCTTTCCAACAAAAAATAGAAAAAAAAATAAATAAATATCGAAAGTCAAAAATGTAAAAAATATATAACAATTCTCTTAAATTCTATAGTAGAATAACAATTCTCTTAAATTCAATAGTAGATAGTCTACAATTAAATGAGAAAAATTCACATCATTTCATTTCTTTTTTAGACTATGTATGTTTGCTGACTCTAAATAAACTATTCAACACAGTACAATATGAACAAAAACATGAAAAATAAATTATTCAACACGTGCAACAAAAACACCAAAAAAAAATGCTCTCATTTCAACTGGAAAACCATGTATGCAAGTGAGAGACTGTATACATTGTACACAAATAAACAAAGAAAGACCATAAATTATCCAGCTGTAGTTGGTAGATACCTTAAATGTCCTCCTCCATTGCCGGAAAGGCTCTCTTTGTTTTGGGGTGTTAATAGTTTCGCAGACTCAAAGTGCGTGAGTCTGATAAATTCCTCATTAAACTCTAGGCTTTACTCACCATGAATGGTTTAATATCCATGTACAAATGATCACAAATTTTAAAATAATAAAATTATTAATTTTTGAGAGTAAGGGCAGAGGACCCAGGTTATGACACTACCCTGCATGTTAAAGGCAATACACATTTCAACTGACCATAAAAAGACAGTTGAACCCTAGAACCAATAAAAAGACATAGTTGAACTCCAAAACTAATACCCACGGCAGCCCATGTCAAAATAAAACTGTCTAAAATAAAACATAGTGTAAATTCCAAAAAGTGTACTAAATACGAAACAGAGTAAAACAAAGTGTTTGCGCAGTAAGAGTTAGAAATGAAATTTTAGAATGTGGTGCACAACAAAATACTTCGATTTACAATTCCTTGGGACAACTCCCTTATGATCGTAAACCAAGATGTTTACATAGATTTACAACTCTCTATTTACACAGTAAAACTGTGTTTTGCGAGCCCAACTATCTTCGTTCCTCAAATTTAGCTTCAGACATTTGAACTGGTTTGCTGCAAATTCTAAAAGTTCATATCTCATGAAGTAACCAAAATATATATATTGGTACATTAATTTCATGATTGGACATACATTAAAACTAAACATGGGTGCACATAAAAAAATTCTGAACTTTCATTCACTGCGTGGTACATACTCTACTTGCGCAGTAAAAGCCTCATTCACTGCGTACGTGGTACGTACTCAAGTTCGGCAGTAAAAGCCTCGCGTTTACTATTTACGAACTCTACGTAGATATTTCTTTGATCTTAATTGTTTGATGTAGACTTGGAATTTCAAATTCCTTTCCCCTGTCAAATTAAAATTTGATGACGTTTTTGTATTTTTTTTACTCTTCGTTTTACGTTTTAATCAAATATGTGAGTGTCACGAAAAACTCTATTTTAACAATTTTTGTAAATTTATTCCACAACACACAATAAGTCATCAAGTTGGAGGTTGATAATGACTATTATTTATAATGATTCTTGTTAGATTGACATTGCAGATTTGTAGTCTATCAGATTTATAGCTCAGATTTATGGTGGGACCATTTAAACAATAAAATCTTTGCAAAACTTACAATCCATGGACTATAAATAAATTATCTAGTGAGACTATAAATACATCATCTAGAGAAAATACAGAAAAGTTATGCAATAATAAACAGTGATTATACTTCATTAAAAGTCAAACTTTCTGGAGAAACTACAAAAAAATTTATCAATAGGAATATCTCAATACATAGACCCTCTATTAAACATAAACTAGAAGAATTTTCAAAGCTCAAGAATCCTTCTTGACTTTGTATCTGTCCATATCTCATATACTGCATGCCAATCAACATTAAATGATTCAGGTCCATTCAAAGATACTCTCATTAAAGCATCTAGTGTATCCAACCCAAGCCTCTATTTTCTAATGTCCTTGATGATGTTTTGCTTAGAAAATCCCCTTTCACAATCCACTATACTTGCAAGAATTATGAGGACAGCTTACCATAATTTCATCATATTAGGATAAGTTTTGTGCCATTGTTTTGTGTTACGAAAGACTTTCCATGCTTCTTTCATAGAAAACCCACCACAAGTCAAATTTAATGAATCAACAAAAGGGTGCAACTCTCTTTTACAAGCTTTAAAATCAAATAAAGCTACAAATCCAACATCACTTGATATGGTATGTTGCAAATGTTGAAAAAGCTTTTAAAAACCAACACTTTGAATTTTTCTCACGACTACGACACTCTTTTGAATAATAACAAGGACTGAACAATTTCGCTGCATTAAAAAGATGAAGGTCTGGAAATCTTTCATTCAAAGAGTCTATGAGAGTCTCTATATAACCTTCAGTGAGTTGCTGACAACTCTCTTGTGTACCTTCAATACATGGTTTCATAGATTGTTTCTTTGCTTTATTGGATTCAATATCTATGGCTGAGATAGAGATGTATCGTAACTCATGTCTATCTATAACTTTCCCTTCATCTTTAATATCAATGTATCCATTTCGAGAATCATTTAAAAACTTTAAAAGATAAGTTGTTCCTTCTGCAAATGTCTCTTTTCTCAAAAACCATCTAGATAATGTGCTTATAGTTACTTCAAGAGCCAACCCAATAGTTGTAATGTCTACATTTTCTTCTTGAAAAGTCACATTCAACTTGTTCAATTCCCCTAGCACATCAACAAGCATATGTAAACAAAACTGGATAGAATATATTCTCGTTTTATCATACCAAGATGAAGTTTTTTTTTTCATTTTTCCACAAAGTTAAAATTGCTAGCATAAGCTTCACAAGCCTTATAATAACTTCCCCCGTGGATAACCATCTCACTGAATGTATTTGTAGAACATCAAGAACATCAATTTACATGACTCTAAGCAAATAAATAAGTTCGTTATTTCTCTTTGGAGAGTTTTGAACCCATGAATACACTTTGTTTGCAATTTTTTCAACAAATAATAACTCGAGTAATTTCTTAGAAGCATCTGCTGTTGCTAAAGACTCACGATGAGCCACACAATGAACTGTAATAAGGTTTGGATTGTTCTTTCTCAAAAATGAAAAAAAGCCTTTTTCATGTCCAATCATTGCTGAAGCTCCATCTGTAGAAACAACGATCAAATCTTTATATTGAAGGCCTCGAACATCTATTAATTGATTGACACTATCATATATTGTTTTTCCTTTTCCATCTACTACATCTTTGAGCTTCATAAACTGCGAGATAGGTGGCTCGAGACCCTTTGAGTCTAAATACGTTGCATAAATAACAAGGTGTTGCTCTAAGGTTCGATCAGTGCTTTCATCAACCATCAATGAGAAGAAAGGACTTTCCAACAATTTTTTTATCTGAATCTGTTAAAGATGTTTTGATATGCAATATATAAAATCATTTGCAGACTTACGATTAGTGTATGAAGAGTACTCTTGAGACTTTGGCATATTTGGAGTTTTTGCATCCATTAGAAATTTGGAAAGTTTCTCATACTTTGATAGAGATAAATCTTCTTGACAAATGAAATACGATATTTTCATTGTAGAAATCGCTCAAGTTCCTTATTAGCATCTCTCACCTATCTAATATGATCTGGAATTGGTTTCATCTTTCCCTCTAATGCATTAATCCATCTTTCCTTAGCATCTTTATGCACCTATGATTTTTCATGAGTAACAAGAGCATCATGTTGTAATGTGGTGCAACCATTCCCTAAACCCCATGGTCCATTCATCCTATACTTCTCACAATAGATACACTTCATAGTTATTTTATCATCAAACCTCACATAATTCAACCAAACAAACTTATCTAACCATTCCATGTGAAATTTTCTTTTTGTTTGCACTTTCATTATTGAATTATTAGCAACCTCTTCTTCAACTTCATTTGTTTCTTCATCTACATCATGATCAGAAGAACTTCCAAAAATTTCATGTAATTGTTGTTCCACATAAGCATTATGGGTTTCTTCAAGTGTTTCTGAATTCTGTTGAGTCTTAGAAGTTTTTCCTTTTGTCCATCCATACATTTCCCCAATTGTAACTTGTATCTTTCTCTTTTGAGACATTTGTAGGTTTGTGACCAACTGTATAATATATATATATATATATATGAAAAATAAAATTCATTAAATCAAAAGTGAATATAACAGTTGACAACATTGTAGAATAAATAAGCAGAACGTAAATATACCTGAAAATGAACTTCAGCCTACTAAAATTTGCATCCCAAATATGCAACACACCAGACAGAGACTCCAACACTAAATATAAACAAAAGCAATAACTAAACTGAAACTAGTAAGAACTTTCAGGACCTTATCTGACTGAGAATGGTCGTTGGAACTTGGCGTCAACCCTGTAAGACTAGCTTTCCCGTTTTGTTTGAAACAGGTATATTGCCTATTTATATTTATGTATATTGGATCATGGATGTCAATCATCAAACTGCATTTCACGCATCACAAAGATAATCAAGTATGTCATCCTAGTATGTATTTTGCTACTAATTCACAATTCTGGATGGTTTTGTCTGCATAAATTTCCATAATAGTGACTCCTAGAGGGCCAGGATTACCATGCTTTAAATATACCCGAGATTACCATGCTTTAAATAGCAAGAGTGGAGATAAAAATCAGTAAATTGGATATTAATATCGACATTAAATACAACAAATATTAAACACTATACAGTAAGTTAATTTGGCTCATTACTTTTTGAACAAATAATGAGCAAGAACAAATATTAAATACTACCCAATAAATCAATCTGAATCATTGCATTTCCATTTTATCTTATAAATAAAATAATATTCAATAAACAAAACAAAATAATAATAAAATAATTATTAATTTAAAATTTACCCATCAAACACAACCATACGTTAAGCACCAAGAGTGGAATAAAAACCTTATCCTCAGATGCCAAGCATGGCCATACAATATGATACACCATTACCCTCGTACAAAATTAATAACATAATTTTTTCTCTAGTATATATCAAAACAAAATGAATGTTAATGGGCTAGTTAGGCTTCACCCGACCTTCATATTTGGCCTAGGTTTAAAGGTCATAATACGCGGGTACCCATAACAGAATTTTTTCTCTCGTATATATCAAAACAAAATGAATGTTAAAGGGCCAGTTAGGCTTCACCCTACCTTCATATTGGGCCTAGGTTTAAAGGTCATAATATGCGGTTACCCATAACATTTATCTATAGTTGTGGGCATTGGAAGCCAACTCCATGTCTCCTCGCTTAGACTATAAACGGCTATATCCGTACATCTGCCAGATGTGAAGCACATGCAATCCCCCACACCTACACACTCAAATGAATCAAAATAAAAATTCCTCTAAAAAACTTGGCACAACGATGAAGCCATCCTCGCAAATTGAAACCCTTTTCTTTGAAAAATTTCTATTTTTCACTTGTTTTCATGGCGTTAATATTAAAGGAGTTTTTCAAGGTAATATGACAAAAAAATCACCATATTTGGTAGTCAGCGCGTATCTGTAATGGTTTGGTGCTTTATCCAAAAAGGTTTTTACCGTTAAAATGTCGTTGATACATGATTGCTCTGATTCATTCAGATCCGAGCAGAGTTTGAAGAATTGTAGTCAGTCAAACGTGCAATGGCAGCCTACTTGGAGATTGGAAATGGTTGGTAGATCCCACGCATGTCATTTACTCTCGACCCCTCGCAGACTGACACTACAAGTGACGATATATGGAGCCCTAGAATTTCATTCTCCCTCGATCTCTCGCAGATGGACGAGATTTCACCAGAGAAACGGAAAAGAGAAGATGCTACAAATGTTAGTTATGGGCCACGATGCCTTGGTGAGTTAAAGCCCAGATTTTAGGTAGAAGATGGCAAAGAAGAAACGAAGGTTAAATGAACAACTGACGGAGGCAAACTGGGCAGTCTCGGAATTCTAGTATAGAGAATGAGAGGGAGTAAGAGCAATCAACGAACTACTGGAAGAGTTGGTGGGAATGGGAGATTCATGGTTTGAAACATGGAGAGGTGCAATATTAATGCCGCAAAGGCTGCCAGCTTGGACTCCCCACTAAGCAAGAAGATGGGCAAGGGATCATTGCTCAACAAGGCTAACAACTCCATGGGAGTTGAAGGAATGAAGGCGAGTCCAGTGGTGAATGTGTCTGTGTGCATTGGCTATGGAGGAGGCAGGTGGATTGGTGGTGGTGGCCTCTTTGGCTTCTTCTCCGAAAGAGAAAAGAAACAACAATCAGCATATCATCTTCATCACTCTCATGCCACCGTTGCCAACAGGAAGAAAGGCACTTGAGTCCCATTGCTTATTATTATTCTTTATGAATCAGTTGATTTGTTTTGTTGGATATACTAGACTTAAGAGAATGATTTCTGTATTTGTGAATTTGTAGCTGAAACCTATCATGCCCATCATAAATATTTCTAAAATAGTGTTCAACCTAACCCTATTTAATTGTCATGCTTCTGCTATGCATTACACTTAACCTCAAACTCTAGATGGGAATCGAAAGTACCAAATTATTTTATAGGAGAAAAGTATTGGAATACCTCTGAAACTTGAAGTGGAGAGTTGAGTTGTTGAGCATCCAAGTTTGCTCACAGATTCCACTCAGACACGGTCAACCCTCAAGAGAGGAGCACGCTACACCATTGCACCAGAGATGATTCCCGAATGTGCAGAAGTCGCCTAAGGTGCAAAACTCGAAGACACCTTTTCTGCGACACTGCAAATTGAAACAATTCTCCAAATTAGCTAGCTGCCAGGGTGAATAGGTAAATCGTAACCCTTAGAAGTTAGGGTGAACACTGAATAGATAAATCGTGATTCTTAAGCACTAGTAGACTGCATTAGATTGCGATTTGCAAATTGCAAGTCTCGTCGGATTAAATTTGAGCGACTATGAGCGGCGGATTGTAGTTGGATAATTAATGGTAAGTACTAGGTAGTACGCAGTGGGACGGTGATGCATTTTAATGCTTTCAGTTTAAACTACATTGTGTATCAGTACTACTGCTAGTCCAGTGGTCGCAGTCTCCAGACTCCTAGGAAATAAGGTATCCTAAATTTTTACATTTCAACAAGTGAAACAGACGTCGTTTTGACGGTTTGTAGGGGTGTATCACACGTCGGATTTGATGTGGAAATTTTTTTGCTGCTCTCAAATATGTTCTTCAACCAAAAATACATCCCACAGGATGTCAAATTCCAGGCCTGGTTTGATGTATTTGAGGAATGGGGAGTTTGTACCCTGCATCAAAAACTCATTTACATTCACCTCCATTAAAATGAAACCAACATTTGCTAATTGATTTGTTATTTACTGTATTTATTTAGATTTGATAAGTGTGATTAATTCCAACGTTCCCACTTAATTATAATTGTCGATATTGATGATTCCCAAATAGTGTTTTAGATAATCGATCAGTCAATGTTCTTATAGATATGAAAAAATGATTTATGGGGAATGAAGTTGCATGGGAAATGTGAACTGACTCGTTTCCATAGAAATCACAACCTGCCACTATTTTTCCTCTTAAACATGTTACAAAATATTTGTGATGCCCCGGAAAAATGTAAATATTTGAATTTTACTGTGGTAAAAGACAGAACTAAATATGACATTGTTAGTTGTTTGAAATTTAATAGTCTGGTTATTATCATTTTTTTTTAATATTATAAAAAATGTTTCTTGGAATAACACTAGAACTTCTGAGGAGGAAGTTGGAAAGAGACAGTTGCTGAGATTGCAACCCTAACTGCCTCCCCTAACTGAAAGGCTTTTGAAGAAAAGGAAGTGGGGAGAGGCAAAAATCTATGGTGTAGAGATAGGAAGAGAAGAGGAAAGGCTAAGTCTGGTCATGACCAGATAGCCAAGCACGATGTGCAAGCGTTCTTGCTACGGATAGTGATCCTACAAGACAGCTAGGGGGGAGATTCTAGTCGTGAAGGACGAATCTCGTGGTTGGGTGGTCAAGAAACAACAATGTACTAGGTGAACCTCTAAGGAGTCCTTACTGCTGGAGAGACCAGGTAAGTAAAGCAAATCACCCAGATAATCTATTAGTTTATCTTTCTGCGAATTGTTCAAATTGAGAAGTAGAGCTACAGTTTATTTCTCTGTGGTTATCAAGGTACTGAAAAATGAAAGAATGTTCTTTTTTTTATATGTTTAAGCAAGGCAAGATAACCAAGGAATATTTGTTGGGTAGAGGTAAACATGAAATGAAACTTAGGAGTAGGAGCTGATACTATGGTCTAGACCATTCAACGTGTGGATACAACAACAAAATGGAGGTTAACTCATAGCTAAATTACTTTGTAAAACATAAATAAAAGATTACATTGAGAATATCAGGATCACCGAGTGAAGCTGAAAACAAGCCAGTAGTATTTTGACCTCATAGAATTGCATATTAAAAATGGAAAAGAAAACCATAATGCTCTAAACAAAAAGAAATAAGAAAATATGGAAGTTAACTGTAAGTTCGTCCCTGGTCCTTAAACTCGAGGTTCACATCAAGGTTTCCTGTACATTCCAATTTTAACAAAAATATATAGGACATACAGCTAACTACAATTCATTAAGTGATAAAGAGCATGCCATTATAACGGTGGTGCCAGACAAAGGAACCCGAGCCTCTAGAGAACCCTTTCCACGTGGGAATGGAAAGAAACCCTAAGAGGGTTTGGCAACCAGCGAGCCGTGTCAACCTAGAGGCAGACATAGTTTGACTCACCGCGGCATTGAGGTGAATGGAAAGAATAGCATTCTAAAAGAAATACCGAGATAATCAAATGAATGAATGACTTCTTAAATGAAAAATTCCAATGACAATTAGACAAGTTCAGGTCCTACTGTTTCAATAGGGAACATGAATAATCAGAATCCTTGCATCTTAAGATAAGCATAGGAATAGAAACTTAACACAAATCAAGTGGCTCAGAGTTGTCGTATTAAAATAGCAATTCAATGGAGTATCATTTGAAATTTTACTCAAACCCAAAAACTAAGTCCCAAAACATTCATGGTGATAACCGCAAGGACTCGACTCTTGCTGTGTGGAATGATAGTCTTTAAACAAAAATATACATATATACTTGTCTATACACGAGGAGTCATCGAAACGGACAGAACAAAAACTACAACTCATAAACAGAGTAATGTTCAGGGGCACACCCCGGATAACTTATACAAAATTACATCAAACTCAATAGATTGTCTCATGATTACAACAGATCTAGTCCAAGGTGACCTAAGCCTGACCTATGTCAATATAGACAAGCCTCAGGCTAGGAAGCCTGCGGCCTCAACCCCAAACATCGAAGGAAAACCGTAGAGGAGTTTCTGTTCCAGGTACATTAGAAACCCTCACTGTAAATTGAAAACATAAAAAGAATAAAGGGCACAGACTATAAACCCTTGGGACAGTAGATCAATGAGCATTTGAACACTCTACAAACAACTTGCGCCAGGGCCTTCAAGGCTTACCCGATAAATCACGCTGGTGGTAGGCAATTTGAGTAGTTGCGGCCATCCCGCATTGCGAACCAGTATTCTTCAACCGTGCCCATTCTCTTCCATTCGGATTGCATGCAATAAAAACAGAGAAACTATTAGTCTATTACTGTATGCATAAAGTAATGTCAATACAAAAAAAAAATAGAAATAGGAGCAAATAAACCCTGTAGGCACTTACAGAATGACACAAACTGGCTGGAGGTGGAGCAAACCAGTTCCTGCTCTCAATCCATGGGCTGCAAACACGAGATTACAGGCAGGTTTGGCACAACAGAAAGTAGAGCAGAGTCGAGACGAGCACCAAGGCATAGTGGTAAGAATGAGCCATATCGCCCAGGTAAACGAATGTACAACCCCCAAACCAATGCTCGACCCTTGGATCCGCCATATGAAACTGATGTCGTCGATGACTGGGGGAGCCCGAGGTGCACATTCGTCCATGGTACTCCTGCTCTTGACACGCCACCATGACAAAGCGGAAAGTAAATAATAGGCCAGGTGTAAAGTACAGATGAAACCGGTAGCTGGAGGAGTACAAGCACACAGTGATGGTGGTACCATAACAATAAAAGCGAGTGACAGTCCCACTAACGAAGTGTTAAATGCAAATGACTATCTTACTGCCGGAAAAGTTTCCGTTTTCCGACCCTTGCCACTGGATAAACAGAAATACAATTATGAACATAATACATGGTATCATTCCGGATGAAACACCATGCCATAGGTTAAATTATGTACATATTTTTTTTTTTTTACATGTGACCTTAAGGGGAATGTGACAAGTGGTATCAGAGCCAAGTTACCAAAACTGTGGCCTTTGGGAAACTGACAAATTAAAACTGATAGACAGATAGAGCATATATGATTTATTTCCATCTCTGTTGAGCAATTCAAGTAAAAATTAGCAAACTAACAAAAAAAAAGGGTTAATGCGCTGACCTTTGTGTTTGTCGTGTTGATTTCTTATGTTAAGTACAAGAACAGAGTACTGATAGTATGCGAAGAATAGATAGTGCATCATGCAGGTTTGTGGTGGGTTAGGGACCTGCAACTGGTCCTGAGACTAACCCTAAGCTATGGGTACAACTTGGAGAGGAGGCTCGCAATACCAACATGGCCATTCTGGAGATAGTACAGGAGTTGAAAAATGAGATGGCTCGGTTATGGGAGGATAACGCACAGTTAACGATGGAACAAGAGAGGATTATAAAGAGCCTGTCCGATAGACAGAATCAGCAGCCAGCAAACCCCAGTGCGGAGCAACAAAGAATGTCGGAAGAGTAGAATCATCACACAGAAGATGAGGAGTTAGAAGGAATGGAAGAATGATCTAATAATGCATCTGAACAATAGACATCAAAAAGGCAATGGGTAGAGTTGCAAGGAGAATTTCGTAAGATCAAACTGCCACACTTTGATGGAGAACAGGAGGAAGCAGCTGAGGCGTGGTTGAATGACAAGAGAAGTAATAAGCTGGCTGGAAATAGTAAGGGAAATCGCGGTGGTAGTAACAAGGGTTTTGGCAAAGGGCAAAGCATCAGAAACATGCAGAAAAATTCGCTCAGGCCCAAACCAACCAATGAATCTAGAATCAGCAAACAACTTGTAAAGCTGGACAATGAAGGGGCAGCAAGGCCTCCTGTGCATTGTTGGGGTTGCGGTGGGCCTCACTACGTTAAAAATTATCCTCAACGAAAAGGGACCGAACAGGTTTCCCAGATTCAGGAAGCATCAACAGTCGGCGATATAGGATGAAGTTTACCACGGATTAATGCAGCCGTGGAGGATCGTCAGGCGGAGTACCAGCCGACCATGGTGGAATTCTAAGGTAAAATTTCAGACCTTACTGTAACTGTTTTAATTGATCCTGGAGCCACATTAAGTTATATTAGTCCTAAGGTGGTAGAGCGTTGTAAATTGCAACCTATTAAATTCAAGAGTCCATGGCTAGTACAGCTGGCTACAGGGGCCAAGAGGCGAGTACTTGAAAAAGTCAATAACTGTCCTTTGAAAATAGCAGGGCAGCCAGTGATGGAAAATTTAAATGTGCTTCCCCTCGATTCGTATGATGTTCTAATCGGTATGGATTGGTTAGAAAAACACTGGTCCTTAGTCAACTGCAAAACAAAGACTATTTATTATAGAGATGAGCTTGCAGCACAACAAGAGATGCAAGGGATCAAGCAGCCAGTACAGGTTCAGCCAATAACTGCTTCCCAGTTAGCAAGATGTATCAGGAAGGGGTGCCAGATCTATGCCATCCAGGTGGGCTATGCTAACTCGAAAGATAAAATAGCTACATTGGACGACATCCCTGTGATACAAGAATTTGCTGATGTGTTTCCGAAGGAGATTCCCAGATTGCCACCTAAGAGGGATATAGACTTTACTATCGAATTGGTACCCGGGGCAACTCCAGTATCCCGAGCGCCCTACAGAATGAGTACACTTGAGTTGACAGAGTTGAAAATCTAGTTACAAGAACTGTTAGACAAAAATTATATTCGTCCCAGTGTGTCTCCTTGGGGAGCTCTGGTATTGTTCGTTAGGAAAAAGGACGGGACCCTTCGCATGTGTATAGATTATCATCAGTTGAACAAACTGACAATCAAGAATAAGTATCCTCTACCCCGGATTGATGAACTTTTCGACCAAGTGAAAGGTGCAACAGTATTTTCCAAGATCGACTTGCGATCAGGGTATCACCAAGTCAGGATTAAGGAGGAGGACATAGCTAAAACAACTTTTAGAACAAGGTATGGGCATTACGAGTTTGTGGTGCTACCTTTTGGGTTAACTAACGCCCCCGCAACTTTTATGTGCCTAATGAACAACATATTTCATCAATATTTGGATAGATTTGTGCTGATATTCATTGATGACATACTAATATATTCTCGCACTATGGAAGAGCATAAGGAGCACCTCAGATTAGTGTTGCAAACCCTCCGAGCACACCAGTTATATGCCAAGTTCAGCAAGTGCGATTTCTTCAAGGAAGAAATACAGTATCTAGGCCATATAATCACAAAGGAAGGGATTGTGGTAGATCCCGAAAAGATAAAAACCATACTGGAATGGCCCGTACCAAAAGATGTGGTAGACATCAGGTCCTTCATGGGATTAGCCAGTTACTACAGACGATTTGTAGAGGGATTCTAAAGAATAGCATATCCTATCACTTCCTTGCGGAAAAAAGGAAGAGCTTTTAGATGGACCCTAGAATGCCAAAGAAGTTTTTAGCGGCTTAAACACTTGCTCACCACCGCACCCATTCTGAGCATAGCTGATCCTAATAAGGATTATGTGGTGTGCACTGACGCAAGTAAGGAAGGTGTAGGAGGCATGTTGATGCAAGAAGGGAACGTAATTGCTTACGAGTCAAGAAATTTGAAAGAACATGAGCATAATTATTCCGCTTATGACTTAGAATTGGCAACCATCATACACGCCTTAAAGATGTGGCGGCATTGCCTTATGGGGAGGAAATTTTTATTATTGACAGAGCACCACAGTCTGACCAATTATTTTAGCCAGCCTACTTTAAATGTCAGGTAAGCATGGTGGGTGGACTTCCTAAGTGGTTTTGATTTTGAAATCAAGCATTTGAAAGGGAAAGAGAACTGAGTGGCGGACGCCCTAAGTCGGAAATTACAATGTTTATATGAAATTTCTTGTAGCAAATGGAAAAGATCTTTCGATGAGATGATTAAAAAAGCAACAGAACAAGATACCATTTATCAGCAAATAAAACAACAGACACAATAGCCAATCAACAAAGAAAATCAGCAAGATTATGCGGTGGACGATACTGGAATGTTGTATTACAGGAAAAGGCTGTATGTGCCCAATCAAAATAGCATTAAAGACTTGATTTTGGATGAATTTCACAAAAGTCATTATGTTGGACATCCCAGATACCAGAAAATGATTACTACGCTTCAAAAGGAATATTATTGGCTGGGTATGAAAAGAGATGTGGTGGAGTATTTGACACATTGTTTAGAATGTCAATAAATTAAGGTAGAACATCAACACCCTACGGGGTTGTTACAACCATTACCCATTCTGGAATGGAAGTGGGAAACCATTTCTATGGACTTCATAACTGGTTTACCCAAGACAAGGAAAAATAATGACTCTGTCAGGCCAGGCAGTAACTCCATTAGGCAGAAAAACTGATTCGTACTATTCCATTAGGTAGGTCTTTGTTATATACAATAGGGAGTGACTGTTCAGTTCATGTCCCGATGACTCTTCACATTCCTAATTTAATTATTTACATAAATTCACCCAATCATGAAGATTAGGTGTCAACATTCCCCCCTTAATCTGAAGGGATGTTGGTGAGTCCAAGCATCATTCTGAATCGTTCAAGCTTTTCCCTTCCAAGTGCTTTGGTGAAGATGTCTGCAATTTGCTCATTTGTGGAACAATGACGTAGATGGATTGTTTTGGCCTCAACATGATGTCGAATCAGATGATATTTAGTATTGATATGCTTCGTTCGATCATGGAACTTTGGGTTCTTGGCCAACTTTATTGCAGAGGTGTTGTCAATCATGAGTAGAGTTGATTGTACTTGTTTCACCTGCAAATCTTCAAGAATTTTCCTGAGCCACACAATTTCTTTTGTTGCTTCAGCTGCTGCCACGTATTCTGCTTCTGTTGTGGAATCTGCTGGAACTGATTATTTGCATGATCTCCAGGAGACAACTCCTGATCCAAGACTCATAGCATATCCTGAAGTAGATACCCCAGTTTCTTTGTCTCCGTCGAAGTCTGAATCAGAGTATCCGATCAAGTTGATGTCATCCACCTGTGTGTACTTGATTCCAAAGTCTTGAGTTCCCTTCAAGTACTTTAGAACTCTTTTTGTAGCAGACCAATGTCCCTCACAAGGCTTTTGCATAAACCTGGAGAGGATTCCAACAGCAAATGAAATGTCTGGTCTGGTGGTAGTTAGGTAGTTGAGACTTCCTACAAGCTGTCTATACTTTGTTGCATCCTCAAATTCCTTTCCTTCAATAGATGTGAGCTTCAAGTTTTGTTCCATTGGAGTAGTAAGAGGATTGCACTTTGTCATGCCAAACCTGTTCAACAAATCTCCAATGTATTTTTTTTGAGAAAGAAATATGGACTTTGGATGTTGGGTTACTTCAATGCCAAGATAGTAATGAACATAGCCCAAATCAATCATTTCAAATTTTTTTCCCAATTCCTTCTTTATGGATGCAATGTAGCTTTCATTGTTCCCTGTCATTAAAAGATCATCTACATATACCACAAGATATACAACTGTTTTTCCAACTTTCTTGACAAATAAAGTTGCATCATCAAGATCAAAATGATTGAAATTGAGTTTCAGAAGATGCTCAGTTAGTTTTTCATACCAGGCTCGCGGTGCTTGTTTGAGGCCATACAAGGACTTCATAAGTTTGCATACTTTATGTTCATGTCCTTTCACAGCAAATCTTTCAGGCTGGGACATAAAAACATTCTCTTTTAGATCTCCACTCAAGAAAGCAGTTTTTACATCCATTTGATGGACTTTCCAACCGTTCTGAGCTGCTAGTGCAAAGAGTGTCTGGATGGTGGCCCATTTTGCTGTGGGGGAAAAAGTCTCCTCATAATCGACCCCTTCCTTCTATGCAAAACCTTTTGCCACAAGCCTAGCTTTGTGCTTGTCAAGTGAGCCATCAACGTTATACTTGTTCTTGTAGACCCACTTGCAGCCAATTGGTTTGGTTCCAAATGGAGGATCAACCAACTTCCAAGTGCCATTCTTTATGAGGGCATCATACTCCTTTTACATCGCTTCTTTCCATTCATCATGAGAAGAAACTTCTTTGAAGGAAGTTGGTTCAAAATCTGTAGACAAGTTCAATTCACAATCATAAGAAACATCCATATCAACAGGTGAATTAGAGTCATCTACATCACCTCCATTTTGTCGGTTTGAATTTCTGGTTCCTGTTTTTCCAATTTCATCAGGATGAACACCTTCAAGTGTCTTCGTCAGCCACTTTGGGGGACCTTTCTGACATGGTCCAGGCTGCTCTGTTGATTGAGTTGGGACTGAATCAAGATTGAGTCTCCCAATTCTATCAATTACATCAATTAAAGCATCATCCGCTGTTGGAGTTTCATGCGGGGGAGAGTGTTCTTCAGAAGAAGATTCCACATGTTGATCTAGTATAGGAATCCCCCCTTCAAGATGTGGAATCTGATTATCAAATTCTTGAAATGATTTTGTTTTTGCGAATCTATCCAAGCGATCAAGTTCCCGCTCAACAACATTGTCAGTTTTGGATGATTCAAGAAAAAATACATCTCTAGACACAACAAACTTTTTATTTACTTCATCATAGAGGCGGTATGCTTTGGAGGTGTTTGAATACCCCAGGAAGATACACTTACGAATTCTAGCACCAAGTTTGTTTCTATGTACCTTTGGTATCAAAGCATAACAGGTGGAACCAAAGACCCTGAGATGTTTTACTGAAGGAACATGTCCATACCACAATTCATAAGGAGTCTTGTTTCTTATAGCATTAGATGGACATCTATTCTTTATATATGCAGCACATAGAACATCATCATCACAAAACATTATCTTTACATTTTTGAAGAAAATCATGGATAGTACCATATTCAAGATTGTTCTATTCATTCTTTCAGCTACACCACTCTGTTGGGGATTATAAGGCACAATTGTTTGATGTTTGATCCCATGTTGGCGAAGATAGTTTTCAAATTCATTTGATGTGTATTCTTTTCCATTATCAGTGTGAATAGACCCAATATGAGATTGTGCATCATTTTCAATCCATTTATGAAAATTCTTGAATGTTTGAAAAGCATCAGATTTGTTCTTCAATAAATAAACCCAACACATTCTGGTGTAGTCATCAATAAATGTCATGATATATTTATTTCCATTTGTAGAAGGAACAGGCATTGGACCACATAAATCTGAATGAATGAGTTCAAGTTTCCTATGTGCTCTTGAATGTGAATCATGAAAAGACTGTTTGCTATGCTTTCCTATTTCTAGGAATTGTAGGCAAACCAGCAACACCATTTTTCTTCAATAAGCGGAGACTGTCATAGTTCAAATGTCCAAATCTAACATGCCATAATAAACTTGATGGAAGTGTACCTTCTTCATAATGAGAATTGTATGAGAAATGTTGTGCATGAGTAGATGTTCCTTGCAGTTTGAGAAGCCTTTCTTCTTCTATTCCCCTCATGACAAGTGAGTGGTCAGATGCTTTTCTTACCTCAAGCTTGCCATCAAACATATGAATGGAGTGACCTTACTGGCAGATGTGGACCAAGGACAACAAGTTTCTCTTGAGATGTGGGAGATAGAGAACATGATCCAGAAGAAAGTCTGGAAGACGAGGCAGTTTAAGCCTGATTGTGCCAAGCCCTGATGGTTTGATTTTTGATTGATCTGTAAAGTATACTGCTCCATCAACATTGTCAGTGAAATCTTCAAAAAAATCTTTTCTATGAGTCATGTGGCAGGTTGCTCTTGAATCAAGCAACCAATCATTTTTCCATGAAGCAAGTGAAGCATTAAACAAATCTTCATTTACTCCAATGTTACATTGTGCCTCAACATAGTGAGCGGATTCAGGTGTGTTACCTTTGTCTGTATCATCAGCTTTACCTTTCTGTTGGTTTATTTTCTGCTCAATTTTGTCCCATGGTAGCTTGCATGTAGAGGCATCATGTGATCCATTTCTTTTGCAGCGAATGTAGTGCAGATCTGCCTTTTCTCCTTGAGAATATTTGCCCCCCCTACCTTTGAAATATCTTCCTCTTCCTCTTCATCCACCTCTGCTTCTTATAGAATCTTGAGCAGGATGCTTTCCTTTATGAGCAAGGCACACAGTCTCTTCAGAAGATTCAGGGGTTGTCTTCTTTCCAAAAGCTTTCTCTCTTTCAGCAAACTTTTTCACAAGAGAGTCAAAGGTTATATCTTTGAGATTTCCATTTGCTTGCAATGACTCAAGATAATTGGAATAAGTAGGATAAAGTGCCTTGCGAAAAGCAATAAGAGGAATATCCAGCTCAAACTTAGTGGAATTGATATCATGCATTGTAGACTTTACTTCAGATGCAAGAGCAAGAGGATCATTATTTTGCAGTTCAAGAGTGAAGAGTTTAATCATAAGTTGAACAACTTCAAGTGCATAATGTGAGTCATAGAGTTATTTCAGCTTTTGTAAAGCTTCAAAGGCAGTTGAATATGACGAAATATGGCGACTCACCTCTTCATTTACAGATGCTGCGATTAATGCATAAGCTTTGCTGTTCTTGTTTTCCCAAATGATGAGCTCTTTGTCTGAGGTAGGCTGTACTGGGTCATTATCTCCTTCTCCGACACACACTCCTTTCCACAACTCATTAAAGATGAGGGTGTGTTTTATCATCCGGAACCATTCAAGGTAGTTCTCCTTGGCAGTGAGAACTATTCCTACCATAGATATGATTGAATGCATTCTGTAAAAAAAACTTTTGCTGATAGAAAAAAAAAAACTTCTGCCAATATACAGTAAAAATGTACTCAAAAGGGCATTCTCAAAGGGTATTATTATCCACTAAAACTTCTAACATAAGATTTTCATGTACCCATTGAATCACTGTCATCACAACTTCAATACACAGAAAGAAAATGACTTTCAAAAATGTACACAGCTACCAATAAAAATCATTCAATGCACACGCAGTATACAGTCTCTTTTAAAAGGGCTCAACGCATCATGGACGTTCTGCCTCCACCAAATATTGTGCTACATATTATGTGATCTTTTCATTAATGCACGCTCCCTCTTGCATTCAAAAATTCCCCCTCCCTCTCTCTTTATTAGCCCCCTGGTTTTGTTCTTGAAATCTCAGATTGAGATTCTTGGCGGTCACTAGAACGGAATTTCACTCCACTGAGAAGAATTTGAGAAAGCTGTTGGCAATGGCACTCCCAAAGTGCAGCATGTGAGCAAGGCTGCCTCCATGCAGGAATCACTTAAACTAAGTGAAAAGATACCGCTCATGTCCGAAATGGCTACAAATCAGTTAACAGGTCCGTACCTTTTAAGGCTGGTGATCATCATTCAACTTGGAACATTGGCTATTGCAGACCGAGTACTCATCACTTCCGCTTGGCTTTGTTTGAAATAAAAAGGCAGTGAAAGAGCTACTTTCTATCTAGAACTGGAAAACAGCGAGGTGTTGCTTATATACTCCCCGATATAATTGAGAATATCTTATAACAATTCTCCCACGCAGGAATCCATTCCCTTCTGAAACTCCAAGAATTAATGAAAACTCCAAGGAGAAACGTGGGACGGAGAGGAAAGGAACAGAGAACAGTCCATTGAAGGATATTAGCAATGTCAATTCATCAAGAGAATCAGACTCAATTGTTACATGGAAGACTCCCCTGAATGGGACTGTGCGTAAACCAGGGTTTGGCTCACGTTTGAGATGGTAGTCTCCTCTGATTTCAATAAACAACGTTCACATATATGAAAGAATATTAGAACACACAGCGTTGTCAATGGAATGTCATATCAGAGCAGCGTTCAATGGAATGGTGCGACTGAAACAAGTCAGAACCAGCATTCAATAATGTCAGAACAACGTTCAAAAGATGAGGTGTAGTAAAAATGGGCGGTTTCCAATACCATATCAGAGCAGCGTTCAAATCGGCGAGGATACAATGTCAGAACATTCACAAAAAAAAATTAACGTACAACGCTTCTTTCAGGACAGTAAGGGCAGCGCTGGACAGGACAGCGCTTCAGAAGAGTAGGGCGCAGGTTTTATAAAAGGAATATGGCAGACAGACAGAGGAGTTACAAGGAGCATGAGAGCTAAAAAAGGAGCTGGCTCTGATACCATGTCAGGCCAGGCAGTAACTCCATTAGGCAGAAAATTGATTCGTATTATTCCATTAGGTAGGTCTTTGTTATATACAATAGGGAGTGACTGTTCAGTTCATCTCCCGATGACTGTTCACATTCCTAATTTAATTATTTACATAAATTCACCCAATCATGAAGATTAGGTGTCAACAGACTCCATCATGGTGGTGGTGGACAAGTTAAGTAAATCAACACATTTCATACATGTACAGTCTACTTATAGAGTGGTACAGATCGCCCATATTTTTAAGCAGAATATATTTAAGTTGCATGGGCTACCAAAAACAATAATTCCAGACCGTGATGTTAAATTTACATCGGTCTTTTAGAAAACATTGTTTAATGAGTTAGGGACACAATTGAATTTTAGTACAACATACCACCCTCAGACTGATGGGTAAACATAGCGAGTGAACCAGGTGGTGGAAGACATGCTAAGGGCATATGTAATGCAGCAACCAACCAAGTGGGAGGATTACTTACACTTGGTCGAGTTTTCATATAACAATGGTTATCATACATCACTACATATGAGCCCATTTGAAGTACTATATGGGCGGAAGTGTCGCACACCCTCAAGTTGGGGTGGACCAGAAGACAAATTGATGTTAAGGCCCGAAATGCTTAAAGAGATGGAGGACACGGTCAAGAAGGTGCGCTCCAATTTAAAAGCAGCTCAGGACAGGAAAACGAGCTTTGCTGACCGGAAAAGAAGATTCAAGGAGTACCAAGTCGGTGA
This sequence comes from Pinus tabuliformis, assembly GCA_031772625.1. NCBI lineage: Eukaryota > Viridiplantae > Streptophyta > Pinopsida > Pinales > Pinaceae > Pinus > Pinus tabuliformis. The sequence continues at coordinate 928,391,920 of CM062806.1, forward strand.
CCATGTGTATGTAAGAATATGAGCAAAAAAGAATACGCTACAATGGAACAGTTGCACTAAGTTGGCGCCCCGATTTTGTGGACCATTTCAAGTCTTAGCAAGGATTGGGCCAGTGGCTTAGCAGCTCGCCTTGCCAAGTCACATACGTGTCCATAATGTTTTCCATGTTTCTGCGTTGAAAAAATATGTTTATGATCCTAAAAATGTTATTAGATGGCGAGATATACAGGTGAGAAGTATCTTCGGTACATCAGTCTAAGTGTTTTACCTTTAAAAGAAAACTGATTTGAGATGTTGCATGTTGCAGGTCGAACCAGAAGGAGAAATCTTGGTTGAACCGTTGAACATCCTTGACCGGAGAGAAGTCATGCTACGGAAGGGAGTTATTACCCAAATTAAAGTGCAGTGCCAGCATTTTGGGCCTGATGAGGCCACCTGGGAAGATGAAGAGCTTATGAAACAAGCTTACCCAGGGCTGTTTAGGGTCGAAAGACATCGGGACGATGTCCAATTTCAGGAGGGGGAGATGTGATGCCCCAGAAAAATGTAAATATTTGATTTTTACTGTGGTAAAAGACAGAACTAAATATGACATTGTTAGTTGCTTGAAATTTAATAGTCTGATTATTATCTTTTTTTTTTTTTTAAGAATATAAAAAATGTTTCTTGGAATAATAATGGAACTTCTGAGGAGGAAGTTGGAAAGAGACAGTTGCTAAGATTGCAACCCTAACTGCCTCCCCTAACTGAAAGGCTTCTGAAGAAAAGGAAGTGGGGAGAGGCAAAAATTTGCGTTGTAGAGACAGGCAGAGAAGAGGAAAGGCTAAGTTTGGTGATGTCCAGATAGCCAAGCACGATGTGCAAACGTTCTTGCTGCGGATAGTGATCCTCCAAGACAGCTAGGGGGTAGATTCTGGTCCTAAAGGACGAATCACATGGTTGGGTGGTCAAGAAACAACATTGTACTAGTTGAACCTTTAAGGAGTCCTTACCGCTGGAGAGACCGGGTAAGTAAAGCAAATCACTCAAATAATTTGTTAGTTTATCTTTTTGCGAATTTTTCAAATTGAGAAGTAGAGCTGCATTTTATTTCTCTTTGGTTATCAAGGTACTAAAAAATGAAGAATGTTCTTTTTCTTATTTGTTTAAGCAAGGCAAACTAACCAAGGAATATTTGTTGGGTAGAGGTTAACATGAAACAAAACTTAGGAGTAGGAGCTGAGACTATGGTCTAGACCAATCAACGTGTGGATACAACAACCAAATGGAGGTTAAATCATAGCTAAATTACTTTGTAAAACAGAAATAAAAGATTACATTGAGAATATCGGGATCACCGAGTGAAGCTGAAAACAAGGCAGTAGTATTTTGACCTCATAGAATTGCATATTAAAAATGGAAAAGAAAACCATAATGCTCTAAACAAAAAGAAATAAGAAAATCTAGAAGTTAACTGTAAGTTCGACCCTAGTCATTAAACCCTAGGTTGACATCAGGGTTTCCTGTACATTCCAATTTTAACATAAATATATAGGACAGACAACTAATTGCAATTCATTAAGTGCTAAAGAGCATGCCATTATAACGATGATGCCAGACAAAGGAACCCGAGCCTCTAGAGAACCCTTTCCATGTGGGAATGGAAAGAAACCCTAAGAGGGTTTCGCAACCAGCGAGCCATGTCAACCTACAGGCGGACAGAGTTTGACTCGCCGTGGCATTGAGGTGAATTGAAAGAACAACATTCTAAAAGAAATACCCAGATAATCAAATGAACAAATGACTTCTTAAACGAAAAATTCCGATGACAATTAGACAAGTTCAGGTCCTACTGTTTCAATAGGGAACATGAATAATCAGAATCCTGCATCTCAGGATAAGCATAGGAATAGAAACTTAACACAAATCAAGTGGCTCAGAGTTGCTATATTAAAACAACAATTCAATGGAGTATCATTTGAAATTTTACTCAAACCCAGAAACTGAGTCCCAAAACATTCATGGTGATAACCGTAAGGACTCGGTTCTTACTGTGTGGAATGACAGTCTTTAAACAAAAATATACATATATACTTGTCTATACACGAGGAGTCACCGAAACGGATAGAACAAAAACTACAACTCATAACTAGAGTAATGTTCAGGGGCACACCCTGGATAACTTATATAAAATTACATCGAACTCAATAGATTGTCTCATGATTACAACAAATCTAGTCCAAGGCAACCTAAGCCTGGACCTGTGTCAAAATAGACAAGCCTCAGGCTGGGAAGCCTGCGGCCTCAACCCAAAACATCGAAGGAAAACCGTAGAGGAGTTTCCATTCCAGGTACATTAGAAACCCTCACTGTAAATTGAAAACATAAAAGAATAAAGGGCACAGACTATAAACCCTTAGGACAGCAGATCAATGAGCATTGAACACTCTACAAACAACTTGCGCTGGGGCCTTCGAGGCTTACTCGGTAAACCACGCTGGTGGTAGGCACTTTGAGTAGTTACGGCCATCCCGCAATGCGAACCAATATTCTTCAACCGTGCCCATTCTCTTCCATTCGGATTGCATGCAATAAAAACAAAGAAACTGTTACTATATGCATAAAGTAATGTCAATACACAAAACAAATAGAAACAGGAGCAAATAAACCCTGTAGGCACTTACAGAACGACACAAACTGGCTGGAGGTGGAGCAAACCAGTTCCTGCTCTCAATCCATGGGCTGCAAACACAGGATTACAGGCAGGTTTGGCACGGCAGAAAGCGGAGCAGAGTCGAGACGAGCGCCAAGGCATAGTGGTAAGAATGAGCCATATCGCCCGGGTAAACGAATCTACAACCCCCAAACCAATGCTCGACCCTTGGATCCGCCATCTTAAACCAATGCCGTCGATGACTGGGGGAGCGCGAGGTGCACATTTGTCCATGGTACTCCTGCTCTTGCCACGCCACCATGACAGAGCGGAAAGTAAACAATAGGCCAGGTGTAAAGTACAGATGAAACTGGTAGCTGGAGGAGTACAAGCACACAGTGATGGTGGTACCATCACAATAAAAGTGAGTGACAGTCCCACTAACGGAGTGTTAAATGCAAATGACTGTCTTACTACCGAAAAAGTTTCCGTTTTCCGACCCTTGCCACTGGATAAACAGAAATAAAATTATGAATATAATACATGGTATCATTCCAGATGAAACACCATGCCGTAGGTTAAATTATGTACATAATTTTTTTTTTACATGTGACCTTAAGGGAAATGTGACAATATTTAACTCAGAGATAAAATTGCCATCCAGATTTTTTATTGTCCCAATGTCTTAGATGCAATATTGATGGTGTACAATAGTTTGCTTCAATTGAAGGCTTAGGCAAGATTCAGTGTGACAGTAAATAATGTGATGGGAACCACGTGAAAAGACGAAGGAATTACCATCACTAGTATGGTAATGATAATTGAATTGAAAGAAAGTAGTTGATATTATCCCTCAATCAGCTTCTAGTAGTAGAAAAAAGCACATGGACCAACCTCTCGATCCATGGGTATCAGGATGATATGATTGAAAGAGGATAATGCTAGCAGGAATTGGTATCAATTTGAGGGGTGGAACCTCTCAAATTTAATTGAAAATATTTCACACACATTCCACTTAGAAGTGTAGCGATTTGAATTTTCAAGTAGTAATGATGAAGCCAATGTCATGCTACTATATGGGAATGAGAAATTGTTGCAAGTTTGCAAGAGTTATAAAACACAAACCAGGGGAGGGAAACTAACATCACTGATAAAGGAAACTTCAGAGGCTATGAGAGTTCGACAAATTAAAATAGTTTGTGATTGTGACAAGAAGGGTGGTGTAAGAATGTCATGATGGATAGATGAAGCTACAATATTAATAGCGAGAGAAGTTAAAGGAATGGAAACAACAAATAGCATGCCTCCAGGAAGAGCCTATATTATTTTTCGATCTAGTATTATGTGGTTATGGAAAAAGACACGGTGTTGGGAGAGCCAAATATGACAGAAGGGAAATAGGGGAATTCATGTATCTTTGATGTCCCAACTAAGCCAGGTGGCCCAGAAAAGAGAGGGCTCCTTCTTCTCAGGAAGATGGTTTACACAGCAGGTCATAGTTGCACAAGTTAAGGTAACTTGACATGCGTTATGGGAAGACCTAGTGATTATGGGAGGGCCCTATGATTCGGAACAGTCCCTGCAATAGGGGTTGTAGCAGTGGAATGAGTTTTTCTCCATAGGAACCCCTACCTTGGGGGTTGGAAAAAAAAAAAAATTACACCAACCCTCTAGGTATCACGAAGAAGTTAAAGAGGTCAAGGTCATGCCAATACCTGCCAAGGAAATAAGAAGCCAAAGAAACATGAAGTAGGCAAAGGTTAGTGATGAACATAGAAATTAGTCAACCTCAGTAAGCACAAATGTTCCCAAACACATGAATATAGTAGAAGGATTGAGTGTCTTGAAACAAGCTACAATTTTTTTTTGGGGGCCTATTTGAGGCCAAAAGTTTTTGAAATTTTTGATAGTATTATTGCAGAATACTGCAGAGAAGAAACTTCCACATACTTTCTATAAAGGAAAAAATTGCAAGCTTGATCTTCCTTAATTATATATAAACTTTGATTTGAAGGACACAAAACTTTGGCATGTTTTCCTTTTAGATATTCCATTGCATTAATTGAATTAATGTAAGTTTTATAAAATTAAAACATTCTTCTTAATGAAAAGTTTTGAAGAAATTGAAAAACGATGTTTCTTCTGTAATAGTGACTAATAGTTTCTAGTAAAGTTTTTGGTGTAAATTAATCTTTCTTATTTAGAAGGAAATGGTAATAATTATTTTATCCAAAAATATGAAATAAAAAATGTACATAGTATTCTGAAACCTTGAATACCAAGAAACCACTCTTTTCTAGTCTGAAACTAACCATCCTTATAAGGACAACATGTTACATCATGAAATTAACTTTTTGTTCCTAGTTGAATTAATTTTATGTTTGCGAAATAAATTACCCTTTGCAACCTCATTTCTTGCACATGCCTTATCCTCCGCACATCGTTCATTTCTTATAAATTCACAACTCTATACAAATGATCTCTCACACAACTAAATCTGTAAAAGTTTTAAATGGAAATGAGCTTTAAATGAAATATTAAGAGATAAAAAACATAGAAATTCCTATCTTGTTGTTAGTGTCAGAGCACTAACTGGAGAAATGATCTTCAACTCTTCCCAATGATGCAATAAATTTTGCAATTTCATTATTATTTAGTTTAATAATAGTGTGGTTTGCAAGAGTTCTAGTTACTATTTTTTATTCTAAATCTCATAATGCCATCAATTTTAGTGTCCTTCAAGATTAATTATGTTGGCGACTTCTATCATATTTTGACAATATGAACATGCTAGTGGTTATTGTGAAAGAGAGAAGTGATAATAAAAGAAAGCATGACAAAGAGCATGGGGTTTTGGCCCGGAATGGCTACAGATTTAAGTATTTTTATTATTTCCTCTATTTTGATGGTGATATCCAACAAGGCGGTCATCAACAAGTTCAATTATGTAAATAGCGGATAGGGTTTTCCACTAAAAATGTTCACAAATTCAATTATGTAGATAGTGAATACTTGCATACATAGGAAGGAGAAATGATGATAAGGGGAATGGGTGTGTGGAGAAATTGTGTATGGTAGAGTTTTACATTTGTATAGTTTTATACATATCTTAATTAGATCGATAATAGTATAGTTTAAACACTAATATATAATTTCTTTATATATCACGTTCAATGCACTAGACAAATGACTTATTTCTTTGTACTAAATGCTAAAAACTCAAAAGTTATTTGCCATGCATGTTCAATAATTAATGTCATTACCGCATTAAGGATAAATGTTTTTATTGTACAGAGTGTGGAATAAAAATGAACATTTCCGTTATGCGGATTATGAAAGTAGAATCAAAACTTTTGTTGTACAAAAAGAAAACTGAAGCATCTGTACTTTAATCAATGTATATATTATGCCTAACATACCTTATAATATATGTATTATGAAAATGTGAAATATTTGTTATTTCTAGTTTACAAACCGCTCTTTCTAGTTATGCCTATTACAAAGGCATAACTAAAGCTTTTGTTCATAGTTGAATTAATTATGTGTCTATGCAGTAAAGCTCCCTTTTCACCCTTGTTCTCCTATACATAGCCTATCCTCTGCACATCCTTCATTCCACACAAACGAGTTTAAAATTAATTTCATTGCTCTCTCACACGTACCCCTTCCTCAACACATCCATCATTCTGCACAAAAGAGTTTAAAATAATTTCATCCTCATGGAAAAAAAGTTTCTTGTGTAACCCCATTCTCCCACACATACCCCGTCCTCCACATAGTAAAATTTTCCCACAAGGAAGCTTCACACAATGAAGCAATAATATTGATTAGAGATTTGTTCGCCCCTACCCCCTCCCCCTACAAACCCCGCCTATATAAAGGACCTACAACCATGTCAATTCTTGCATCATTGGGCAGAGGAGTAGCATAACAATACCAGTGTTAGTGTCAGAGGACTCAACAATGAAATTTCCAATCACAATTTTTTTTAAATGAATTATCCATGGGGCTTCATTGGGGGAGTAATACCATACCACATTTTTTCATATTGGAGGATATATATTGAGGAAAAAATGACATAATATATTGAGCATATAATAGGGGGTAAATGATTTGTATTTTATGTTTGCTAGTATAAAAAATGGAGCTCAAATTAATGAAAAATATAAAGGAGTATAAAATTTGTAGTCAATTCAAAGGTATTGTTTAGTATGACACAAACGCATATAATATGTTAGAGGTTCATTGAGTGAAGCCCCCATGAAATTTTCATGCACTAGAAAATACTCAAAATAAAACATCCCCAGGGGGATTATGCGCCATCAGAGCTAACTCAACCAATCGAAAATTAAAAATAAGATTTGTAGGAAATTAGAAAATTAATTTTAAATTTATGAAAAAATAGAAATATTATAATTTTCCCAAAACTTTGATTAAAATTTCAAAAGCACAACAAAATAATCTAGAGTCAACACACTTTGACCATGAGGCATATGTTATAGTCCGTGATGAAGCGAACACTAATAACAAATAATACATGTTGCAACTTATCAATTTCTAAAATTTCCATTTGGGTTAAATAAATGTTAATTCACTTTTAATATATATATATATATAAAATAATTATATATAATAGCATACATTTATAAATATATCAGAAATTCAAAAAAAGTTAGAAAATAAAAATAAAATGATTATAGAAATAAATTTATAAATAGATATTTTTATTCTTATATATTATTTGGTGTTGATCTCCATGTATATTTTAATAATTACTTTATTAAATTATTAAGAAATACTTCTACCCTAATAAAAGCCTTTGAAAATTGTATTTGTTAAATCAAAGATTTTAATAAATTATTTAATAAAAATAACCCTCACTTTTTATAGATATATTTTATTTTTACAAAATAAACATTTTTACACTCAATGATTATAAATCTCAACATCTTGCATCACTTTCAATATTGTAACATATAAAATCTTGTTACGCTTAAATCTAGATATAAACATCCACACATCCACACACACATATATATATATATATATATATAATAAAAAAACAAATTCAAATTAAAAACAAAAAACATCCACATATATATATAATAAAAAAACAAATTCAAATTAAAAACAAAAACAAAACTGTGTTTTAAGTATTATTATACCATTAAAAATATATTTAATAATTTATAAGAAATTATGGTGATGTCTAGGAGCTATCTCAGTGATCATCTACTCTTCCAATCTTATTAAAAATATCCCTTAAAATTGAACCCAAATAAATAGATGTACTTCTAAACACTCAAGATACTAATCTTAAACCTCGAGATTTTCGCACTGAGTTTTGTAGAGCGTGTTTCTTTTATTTTGGGAATGTTTTGTTGTGAGTTATCTGCCCAAAAAAAAAAATTGTGCGGGGAACCAATGATATGTTTCAACAACTTTGTACCTGTATTTTATGATTATATATCTTTATTGGAATTTCCGGATTATATTTTGTTGTTTGGAAAAGTATTACTATAAATTATATTGAATTTTATAAATAACAATATTTATTTATTTTTTAAATTTATATTTATAAATATTCTAATAATAAAAATAAAAATTATGATATAATTCTTTAATATTTATTAGATATTATGTAATTTTATTAAAAGTAATATTTAGTTGTAATTTATTTTTTTATTATTATATAAATATACATGAGAGATATTTTACAAAGAATATGTATAGGTGTAATGTTTTTAAAATTTAAAATTGGATATAAAAATTTACTATTAAAAAAATTAATGGAATATTAATTCTAATAAAAAATTTAGTATATAATTTAAAAAATATATGTCAGTTAATATTGAATATGTCTACTCAAATAAAATTTTAACCAATACAATCACTATTTATTTGTTTGGTTAGTTTTATTTTCATTGTTTCTATTTAATAATAAAGTATATTGAAAATGTCTACTTAATTAAATTTTTAACCAATACAATCACTACCGGTTTGGTTTGGTTTGGTTCTATTTCCATTGTCTCCATTTAATAACAAAGTATGACAGCGTATACTAGCTATTTCCATTCCATTGTCTCTATTAATAATAAAGTATATCGAATATGTCTATTTATTTAAATTTTTAACCAATACAATCACCACCTGTTTGGTTTGGTTCTGTTTCCATTGTCTCCATTTAATAACAAAGTATGACAAAGCATACTAGCTGTTCCCATTCCATTGTCTCTATTTAATAATAAAGTGTATTGAATATGTCTACTTAATTAAATTTTTAACCAATACAATCACCACCTGTTTGGTTTGGTTCCTGTTTCCATTGTCTCCATTTAATAACAAAGTATACTAGATATTCCCATGCTCTTATCAAGTCGTTCAATTTTGTTTCCATTGTCTCCATTTAATAACAAAGTGTGACAAAGTATACTAGCTATCCCCATTATCTTATCAAGTCCGCATATTCTATTATACAAGGTATTCAATTTTGTTGTTTCCATTGTCTCCATTTAATAAAAAAATATGACAAAGTATACTACCTATTCCCATTCTGTTATCAAGTCCGCATATTCTATTATACAATGTATTCAATTTTTTTAATGCTCACATTCGCTAGGTTTATATTTTAGGTTTTAGTTACTATATTTTAGGTTTCATTTAACAATATCAATTTCAATTTTTAATTCCTAGGTTTTGATTTTAGTCACGAGACTAAATCCCATATTGATAATAATATACAATGATTCTTGCTATCAATTTAAATCATTAGGATGAGGTTTAATTCTGGCATCTTTCTTCAAAACTAGAATGAATTGCTTCTTGGTTCTGTACTGCATCAACCAAGGCATTTGGATGATTCATCCACTTGTACTCCTTCATTTAATCCCCTTCTATTTAAACAACTTTGTTCTTTGTTCAATGATTGGAAACCGTAAATAATTTATGTTTTTAACAACCAAAACCCCTCTCATCTACCAAACAAAAAAAATAATTTTAAGCATAATCGAACCTACTCTCTACTTCTATACTTCTATATTGAGACCATAGAAATATACTAATAGAAAAATGATGAGAGTTACAATTGGAAGTAAATATACAAGATAAATATGACTGACATATATTCAAGTCAAATACTGTGTTTTTGTCAAAGAAAATTGTATTTTGAAATATGCCATTAACCACATCTCCATAATGATAATAGTATACTATGATGCTAGCTATCAATCTGACAATAATATCCAATGGTGATAACTATCAATTCAAATTATTAGGTAGATTTTCATGTAAGTAAATCTATTTTTTTATTTGACTCAAATTATTAGGTAGTTTATTTATTTATTTATCAGTTTTTTTTGTAAGTTTGGCACCACTACATCTTCATCATGTCCAATATATCACCTTGATTGGGGTGGGGAATTGAATAGGTGAATTCACATCAAGGAGTGCCTTAACAGAGCAACCCATCACTCTCTATCCAAGACCCCGTGGACTACTTTTTTTTTTTTTTTTAGTTAAGACTAACCTAAGTACCCACGGGGGATTTGAACCAGTGACCTATCGCAAGGAGTGCCTTAACAGTGCACCCATTCACAGTCAATCCAAAGCCCCGTGGCCCCGTGGACTATTTATTATTATTATTATTATTACTATTTTCCTAGGAAAATATGGGCAGATCCACTCGAAGGGATCAATCCCATTGGCAAAACTAGTCAGATCCTAACCCTTTGATGGCATCGAGGACAATTGACCATGTGACCTCCCAATGACGAAGCAACATGACCTCGAATAATTGAGATGTTAGGTCCCTATACTACTAGTGTAACCCTTGATTGTTATTAGTACAACCCCCTTATTATATTGTTGTGCCCATGTAGTCCCCATATTGTTATTAGTTTGCCCCATAGAAGCCCACTATTGTTATTATTATGCCCTTACATTATTATTGTTATGTCTGCTTTGATTATATTATGACCCCTTAGACTCCTATATATAGAAAGGAGGTCTTGTCATTTTATCATCGAAGAAATATTCCTTTGTGTAATGTAAATGAGGTTGCTCCGTCGAAGAGGCTAGTTTTTAAGGCATTTATCTATCTTTTCTATTTTTTTGTGAGCTGGTTCCATAACATTTGGTATCAGAGCTTGGATTCTAGGGTTTCGCTGCTCCAAATAGGTCATTGTGGCATTTTCGCTATAATGTTTGTTCAACGGTGTTTCAAAAGCAAAAAAAAAAAAAAACATTTGAGATGAAATCTCTCTAAACTTCGGGTCCGAATTTCAAATCTTGTCTTGCTATATTTTCGGAAATATGATCCAAGGAAGTTAGGGCTTGTGCAGGATGTCGAATTATATCTCAAACGAGTTACCTGGGGAAAATCGTCATAACGTTTTTTCTGACCATCCGATTGAAATTTTGTAAGAAGTTACAGAAAGAGGACAGACTGCAGTTTTCTTTGTATCAGTTTCAGGTCCTAAGGTCAAAAGAGTGACACGTGGCACTTCCTCCAAACTCACTCTATTGAACGAGTCTATAATCAGGTCATCATGGGAGATTTGGCATAACTCTTCATTGGAGAATCCAATCTTGATCAGACTTGCGGGGTTAGAAAGAGGACTCATAGGGCTACGGCAGGGTGAAATTTCATAACTTGGAGATCTGAAATTACAGAGTTACAGTCATTTCAAGATTGAGCTCCTAAAATAAACAAAAGGCGATATGAGAAAGTTTGATGGCAATGATCCGTTAAATTGGATACTACAGATGGAGAAATATATTGATCTACATGAGGTGCAACTGTTACAAAAGGTATGTATTGCATCTTTATATTTAGAACCGAATCAATTTTTATGGTATGAAAGGCTTTGTTCTCGTAAACCACTTGCCACTTGGTCAATTTTCATGGAGGAAATGATATCACATTATGAGGATACAAAGAGAAACACCTTCTTTAGCCAATCAATAAATCTCCAACATAAGGGTTCAATGGCAGAACACATTAAGGAATTTCAAAAATTGAATATAAGGGTAAATGATATTCCAGAGAAGCAAATGATTGATGTCTTCATAGGTACTTTAAAGAGTAACATTCAACACGAGGTTCGTCTTTGGGAACTTGATTCATTGGAGAAGGCATTTAGGTTGGCAAGAAAAATTGAAAGTGAAATTATGGAAACAAGGAATCCCACCACTGACGACTATAAGTATGGAAGTGTTTTTTTCTCCTAGCCTTCCACAACCTACAAGGTTTATACCACAACATTTGGAAGAAAAAATAGAAAAAGGGCTTTGTTACAATTGTGATAGAAAATACACTAAAGGTCATAAGTGTGCTGAGAGGAAATTATTTTACATAGATTATGAAGAGGAGGAATGAAAGGATCAAGAAACATCAAAAGAAGAGGATATACACCAGGAACCAACCCCAGAGAAAGAAGAAATGAATCCGACCATATCTTGTAAATCATTGATAAGAATTACCACTCCTCAAACTCTCAAGATAGGACATATCAAGAAGAAAAAGGTTCAAGAAGTGAACTATCACATCGAAAAATAAGAAATGAATCCAACCATATCTTGTAATGCATTGGCCATAATTACCACTCCTGAAACTATCAAGATAGAAGGACATATCAAGAAGAAAAATGTTCAAGAAGTGAAAGATCACATCGAGCATCAAGAAATAAATCTGACCATATCTTGTAATGCATTGCAAGAAATTACCACTCCTCAAACTCTCAAGATAGAAGGACATATCAAGAAGAAAAAGATTCAAGCAATGAAAGATCACATCGAGCATCAACAACAAGTTCTCCAACTTTTAAAGGATAACGCCACTTTGGTGCATAATTGAATGAACCAACAGGGAGATCAACATCGAAGTGAAAGAAGTTTTGATGTAGGCAATTGGGTATTTTTACGGCTACATCTCAAGCAAGCTATTTATGAGAAGGAAATGTTGGCAATATTACATGCACTTAAGAAATGGCAACCTTACCTAATGGGAAGACACTTCAAAGTAAAAATGGATCATGATAGTCTTAAATACCTTTTAGAACAAAGATTATCTTTAGAAGAATAGAAAAAATGGGTCACAAATATGTTGGGCTATGACTTTGAAATCATCTACAAAAAAGGGAAGAAAAATGTTGTTGCAAATGCACTCTCAAGAAAGGATGAGGATGTAGAAGTATTGTTTTGTGTTATTTCTATTATCGAACCAGATTGGAGAAAGAAGCAAGGGATGAATCGAAGAAGGAAGAAGAAGTATGGCCACTCATTCAAAAGTTGCAGAAGATCTCAGTTCAAACAATATTGCGAGAACTTGACGAGGAAGGAAAAATCATATTGGAACCTGGAGTAGTCATAGAAACAAGAACTCGAAAACTACGAAATCGATCAATTTCAGAGTATCTCATCAAGTAGAAGAACTTACCTGCTGAAGATTTCACATGGGAGGTCAAAAATTTTATACAAAAGCATCAAGAACTACTTAAGCATTGAGGACAACACTTTTTGAAGGAGAGGGGCATGTTAGGTCCCTATACTACTAGTGTAACCGCTGATTGTTATTAGTACAACCCCCTTATTATATTGTTGTGCCCATGTAGTCCCCATATTGTTATTAGTCTGCCCCATAGAAGCACACTATTGTTATTATTGTTCCCTTACATTATTATTGTTATGTCGGCTCTAATTATATTATGACCCCTTAGACTCCTATATATAGAAAGGAGGTCATGTAATTTGTATCATCGAAGAATTATTCATTTGTGTAATGTAATGGAGGTTTCCCCCTCGAAGAGGTTTATTTTGAAGGCGTTCATCTATCTTTTTGTGAGCTAGTTCCATAACATGAGATAACCCGCAGGGATATATTAGTAAGTTTCTTGTTGAAAATGTAGCGGTGGAAGATCTTCTAACTTGTGCCTTAGCAAGTGAAGACCACAAATTTGACCTTGTCTAACATGGATGCTAGACTTCACTTATGATGAGTTTATTTCCTATTTACTGGAATGGTCATCAGGTTTGCATGCATAGACTTGGAGCTTTAGTCAGTTGGATTCTTCTTTAGTTATACTACAATATGAAGTGGCAATGACAAGTTGAGTTAGAACAAGTTAAGACTTCATTTTTTATTAGAGAGAGGATGAATTGACTTCTCAGTTAATTCGCAATCACCACTGAAGGAAACTCGACTGAACTATCAATCGAACTAGGCCTCCTTTCATGGTTCGAATTCTATCTATAAAGAGAGGAAAAAGGCACAAATTCATATATCATTTTTATTGTGGAATACATATCAGTTGAGGAGGAATTTTGCACAACTATTTAGGAGCCTGAGTGCGCAAGGATTGTGGATAAGGGATTAGGATTCTTATGGAAATTCAAGTAGCCTAAGTGCGCAAGGATTGTGGATAAGGGATTAGGATTCTCATGGAAATTCGTGAATATCTTCAATAGAGAATAGTTGTATAGTTGAGAATATTGAGGAGAAGCCTAGCACCTTCCCAGAGACCGATTGTTGGCTGCAGTAATAGCATGAATTGTAATAGATCCAATTACTCAAAAAACAATAAATAAAATATCACAACAAAGAAAGCACGTTTTCCGTTTTGGGTTTCCTCTGTAAAACACACATGCCATTTTTGTGTACATGTGTTTTTATCTCTGGTGTTTTTCTGATTCGGTTTTAGACTATAGTTTTCTTGTTTTCAGTGATTCATGTAGTGCATATAGTTTCAAAGAAAATTATTATTTTCTATTTATTCTTTAAATTTAAATAGATGGTATCACATTATAGAGTTATAGAAATAGAATATGAGAGAATTATAATTTGAAGTAAATAAGTATGTTAACATTAAACCAATCTAGATTCATTTTAACTCCGAATTTATTCATTTTAACTCCAAATTTATCTATCACTAAGAAAATCAAATATCTTAATATAGAAACTATTTATCAATTTTTGTATTTACGCTTTAAATTTAAATAGATGGTATCATATTATAGAGTTATAGAAATAGAATATGAGAGAATTATAATTTGTAGTAAATAAGTATGTCAACATTAAACCAATCTAGATTCATTTTAACTCCAGATTTATTCATTTTAACTCCAAATTTATCTACCGCTAAGAACGTCATTGATATGAATTCTCTTTACAGGCCTCTAAGGACTCTGATCATTCCTCACCAGTAATACTCTTCGATAATAATAGAATACATTAAAACAGTAATCTGCCACAACAGGTTGATCCAGAGACCTGTCTTCCATGGGCATGCATTGAAAATTGGCTCTCACAATTTCGAGCAACAGAAGGAAAAGACAGTCCTAATAAGGGGAATTACCAACCAGTGCGCACGAGAATAACAGAGCATGCAGGAATAAGCGGACTGAGAATTCCCCTAACACGCTCCCAAAAAAGTACGATGAATATTTGCAGCACGATTAAACGCTTAATAATATAACAATGATTTGACTGATATGCATTAAAAACACATCGAAGAGTATTACATCTCTGACATGATTAATTTTCATTCATTTTTACGTGCTTAATTTTAAAACAATTTCAATAATTTTAAAACAATTTCAATCCTTGGTTGTAGAATGAGCTCTTAGCCATGTTAAATTAATATATATATATATATATTATTTTACGTAACAATCTTGCATTCGTTCGGACTTTTAACGTGATATTTTATTTTCAATTTTCACGTATTTCAATTTTAGTAATTTTTAGTCACAATTTTTCATTGTTTATGGTTTTTTCTTCGGGTTGTTCTGTTTATATTTATAGGGATATTACTGTTCAGTTGTTTAAATTACAATATTCTAAATAAGACTGGAATTTCAAAATAGATTTACTTGTATAATTAAGTTTTCACACTTTGTATTCATAATTAATGTTGGAGGAACGAGGCAGAGGAATGGCCCGGACAACTAAAAATGGCTCGAATTTGGATTAAAAAATTCAAAAAATCTTGTAAAGGCAGTCTTTGAATCATGTTTTTGATGGTGGAAATAGATTCAGCACCATCAAAAACATGTAAGACACCTAAAATTTTGAAGTTTAACAACTATAACTTGGATTTACAAAAATCCTTACTGGATTTTCTCTAAATATGACTAGAATTTCTATTACTTTTCCGACTCCACCTAGTTAGACTACCCAAGATGAAATAATCGGATTGACAACCGTGAAATAATCCTCCACTTCTTTAGCTGAATAAAAAAAATACTGTAAAAAAAATAGTATTCCAAAATAAAATACATTCACATTTATAGTTTTTCCAAATAAAACATATTATCATAAATTCTAAATTATGTTTTTAAAAAACTTCTTAATAAAAATATTATTAAATAAAAAGTTTGACATTTTCTAAATAAAATACATTATTATAATTTAAAATTCTACCTTCTAAATGAAAAAATTGTTAAACAAATGTTGTAACATTTTCCAAATAAAATACATTATTATAATTTAAAATTCTACCTTTAATAACTCCTAAATAATTAACAAATAATTTAACATTTTCCAAAGACACATTACCCTAATTTGAATTTCTACCATGATAACTTCGAGAAGAAAAAATTCTGCTGCTGAAAGAGAGCTCGTTAGTCTACGATCTTGGCCACAAAAAGAGAGCTCGTTAGATTACGAGAGGGTAATGTGTCTTTGGAAAATGTTAAATTATTTGTTTAATATTTAGGAGTTATTAAAGGTAGAATTTTAAATTATAATAATGTATTTTATTTGGAAAATGTTAAACTCTTTATTTAATAATTTTTTTATCTGAAATTTTCAAAAACAGAATTTAGAATTTATGATTATGTGTTTTATTTGGAAAATATTATATATGTGAATGTATTTTATTTTGGAATATTATTTCTTCACAGTATTTTTTTATTTAGCTAAAAAAGTGGAGGATTGGATGAAATAATCGGATTAATAATCTCATTTTTAGCCGATCCACTAAAGAATAGTGACTAGAAATAAGTGTTATCAGTAAACAGATGGTCTAAATTAGTCTCTTTCTAAATCACTCGTTAAAATTTATAATAGTGACTTAAATGTTTACACGGTCAAATTTAAGGTTTTAAATTTTTCCACAAACTACTTTTCACGTTACAAAATTTTCCCTCACCGTGAAATACGATATGTTACAATGCCAGCCGCCGCTATGTTTGGACTTGACTTGTTAGGCCGTCATAACCATCCAGTCCATTGCATGACGATTGAACCACTTCTGATAGTTCCTTCTTGGGACCTGTCTATCCACATTAAATGGTTCATCTATAATACAGACACCCCTTGCAGAGCCGTAGGAACAAAGTGACAGAAAGGGCGTCATTTCGTCAGCGCTGAGCAGTGTGATCCAGCCTATCCACCCAATAAAGCAGCAGGAATATGTTGCTTTCCCTCCTATCGTTCTCTTAAGGTAAATGTCAATATCACCAATGGTTCAGTGGGCAATTTGGAATTCTCCTTGCACGCCTCTAGAGACTCTGATCCTTCTACGCCTTGAATGTTCTCTCGCTATCAAAACAGTAATCTGCCACAGCAGGGTGATGCAGACAACTGTTTTCCATGTGCATGTACTGAAAACTGGCTCTCACAAATTCGGCCAACAGAAGAAAAAGACAGTTCCAACAAAGGGGGATTAAGAACCGGAGAATAACCAGACTTAGAATCTGTCGTACACGCTGCAAAAGAATTACGAAGAATACTTGTAGCACTATCAAATGCTTAATAATACAACAATACTTTGACTGACAAGAAATAAGAATTAATATTTGTGCGGCGGTTCTTTGAGCTGTCTGAAATGAAAAGAGTGATTAAACAATAGACATGCATTAAAAACACTTCGACATGTATTACATCTCTGACACGATTAATTTCCATCTATTTTCATTAATGTCAATTTACTTTCACATACTATTTGTTTTTTTAAAACGGCGTTGTGTACGGCCACACAGTTATTTTTAATTTAATTGGAATCTCGTCTTTTTTTTTTTTTTGAAAAATCAGTTCACAACAGAGTTTGAATATTTTTTTAATAGTAAAAATAGATTTAACACGATCAAAAACAACCTCTTGTACCAAAAAAAATCAAAACATAAATTCCAGGAACGCTGTTTGAACCATTGTCCTGGACGATAAAAGTTCCTTTAAAACTTTAACTCCCACTGTTACTGACCATTTACTTGTTCTCAACTTACATTTTTGAGCTACAACTGGCGGTTATCATTGCTTCCCTACCACTACCATCTGATCTATTGCCCGCTCCCGACCACTACAATCTGGAATCTAGGCCGAAACAGTGCATCTGATCTATTGCCCGCTCCCGACCACTACAATCTGGAATCTAGTATGGGTTGAAGTAGCACCTCTCCCAGGCTTGGTTGCTGCTTCTTTTCAGATCCATCGCAATGGCCGACTGAGGTGTTATTTCAACCCCTACTAGACTCCAGTTGGGTTGACATCAAACAAATTTGTTGCAAGCTGGAGAGTTGAAGGGTGGAAAACTTACAGGTGCATTCAGTATGGATTTCAAATTCCTGTTTTTCATTCATATCCATTTTGTTCTGATCTTTAACTTCATTTCCTCGCCATATTATAATCACCAATGGATTTCAAATTTCTGCTTTTGTTTCATAGTCATTTTGTTACAGTCTTTAAATTCTTCTCCAAATACCTGGTTTCGTTTCATAGTCATTGCGGTAAAATCTGTAAATTCATCTCCTTGCCACATTTAATCCCCAACACCGTTATAGAGAAGTTTTTCTAATAAGGATTTTGTGGGGATGGGGATTAAAATGCTCAGAAATAGAAATTGGACTTGCAGTGTTTTATTAACAGAGGAATTCTTTTCTTTTGTTGGATCGAATTTGAACTCCAACGGAACTGCTGTGTGAGAAGAAGAATATTGCTAATTGCCATTGTAACGATTTCAGTGCTAGATCAAAAACCATTACAATTAGTTTCTTCTCTCCTGTTATAACTTCAATCAAACCAATTGTTTGCTGTAGGTGAGGTGTAATTCTTAGGACCAGTAGCATTGAGTTTTCTGAGCTAAAGCCCATACATGAATGCCATGAGAATCAAGCATATTGATATGGGAGTCTAATAGCTATATTGAGTGCACCCTTTACTTACGGTAGGATAACACTCCCTTAAAATGCAAGCGGGTGCCCATGATTCTCCCTATCACGCTACTATATGGGCTATAAGTAACAATATTTATTTTCTTTTATTTAAATTTTGGGCTGCATTAAGGTTGATCATCTTGTTTCATGTAGAGCCATACCAAATGCGCGGTAAACTCTCACTTGCTTATAACCTAATGAATCACAAACCAGCGTTATTATTTCTCCACTGCCAATACCACTACTATCAACATGCATGCATTCTCTTGGAGAGGCAAAACCCGACCTGTTATGAGGGATCGCCAACCATTGTAAATCTGGCTGGCTTGGCTGAAGTAGCACCTCTGGCTAGCTTGGCTGCTGCTGCTTATAGCTGTATGCTGCAATAGACAAATGAGACGTCCTTAGACCCTTACCACACTCCTATGTTATTCAGCTAGAGAGCTGGGTAGCTTCCGTGCCTGGTGTGCATTGAGGGTAGATTTCTAATCATGCTTGTGATTCATAGGGATAGTGGTATATGAAAGAGGGGTCAGAATTTCCTAGCATAAAGTTTAGAGAATTTGAAGCTTACCAGATACTTGAATTCTACAAAAAGTAAGAGGGACCTGCCTTCCCTCCATCATGTCCAAAATGTGGAGATGAAAATAAATCCTCTTCCCAAAAGATAAGGTGTTAGATATGACCTTTCCATCGAGCCTGGCCAACACCAGAAGAGATCAAGGAATGGATCACGAAAATTGGGCTCTGATTAACCTTGCGATATCACTTTGTCTACATGGCCAGCGATATCACTTTGTCTCTGCATGGCCAACTCGGAGAGAGATCAAGGTCCAGATCCCTAGAATTCTGCTGCTTCGTCTTGTAGGCAGATGTAATCCCATCCTGTACATAATGGCAATAACAATTTTGTATGGATGGGGATTAAACTATTCGGAAGTTTACCTTGCAGGATGTTTCTGTTTAGAAAGAAATCTTCTGATATTAGATGGAATGTTGAATTCACCGAAGCATAAGTGATGAACGCGGTCTTTTAGTAGCAAGTTTTGAGCGCAAGCCATGTGCCGAGAAGAATTAAGAAAAATTGCGTACCGCCAGTGTTTCAGCAAAGCAATATCATCTATCTTCCTTGGTTTGTGACATTGATTTGCTATCTTTAATCATTGTCAAATTGTAAGTACTGTCTTGTATGAGACAACACTGACACTACTTAATATTTATCCGAGTGTGGAATTGTCAAATTGTAAGTACTGTCTTGTATGAGACAACACTGACACTACTTAATATTTATCCGAGTGTGGAATTTAAGGCATAAATTATAGAGTTTCTCTTTGGCTAAAGTATTAGGAAGAAGATTTAACTCATTGCATTTATACCTTCAATAACTCAAAATCATTAGCAAACCATTGGAAATGGTGTAAATGGATAAATGATTGATATCGTTGTCTTCTCTTCCAGGCATAGGGGCTTTTTGCATGGAATGGCTTTTTATCAAATTTGTAAATTTTCCGATTTTAAGATGATGGGTCAAAGATTATGGCCCTTAACGTATTTGGAACTTCGTCAAAGCTGTCTTTAAATGAAGTTTTGATAACATAATATTAAAATAACATGGGCGGAGATTTTTAACATTATTATTACACTTCAATATTTCAAATTAAAAGACTTCATAACATTATGATAATGAGTGGAGAAAATACCAAATTAAAATATTTGATTTTATAAATATTATTATAAGAATACATAATATAATTTATTATATGATGGTAAGAATATATGGATGTCTAAAAATCATTTGTTAAATATTATTATAATAATATAACTATGTTGCCAGGAAACGTGGATGCGGGGACGGGGAAAAGAACCGGGACGGCATTTTTGGAAACAGGGTGCGTGGGTTAGTCGAGTAATATAATAATATTAAATTTTAATAATTAAATTTTATAAATTATAAATTTATAATTAATAATATGTATGAAATTTGAATTTATATATTTTTTCAACTTTAAACAAGAAAACTTTAATGATAATCATTTAAACGTGCACATCATTGAACATTCAACATTGACATTGAAATTTCAAAATTTATCACCAAAAAACTGTTCTTTTGAATCTTTTCCATGTAACCATGACACTGTGACAGCTATGTGAGAGAGCTCAAGGCTACTACTAAAACTGAAAATTCAAAATACATACTAGGATAAATGCTAGACTCAGCTATTTTGGTGAGACTTGGGACAGATTTTGTCACACACAGGCTTTAAAATAACTATGCAGCTTAGGTTCATTTGCAAGGATGCCTATCAATGAATCAGGCTGTGGTTGTACAGACCCTTCCTCCTACACAGCCAAGGAGTGTTAGCATTTCTGCCTCCTGCTCTAATTTCAAGACAACTTCTCTCCTTTTTGAAATTGCTCATTCTGGTTGGAGGTTGAGCTTGTAAATTTTCTTTGAATGTTTAGTCTCTCCCATATAGAAACACAATTTTTTCATAGGAGATTCTTCTCAACTTGATAGTGGTCTAGAATTTTCTTGATGTCTAATCATCCATCTGCCCCATGCATGGTGTGCTCTGTGGTAAAGCAATCCCAAAAACAGTGGCTGCCTTACCCTTCCACAAAACACGCTTATCAGTCTTTGTTTCCCAATAAAATGCACAGCAGCCATCTGATGGCTTGAGGGATAGTTTGTATTTGAGTGAGAAGCTCTGCCTGAATATTAATTATCTAAACATAAAACATCTTCGCAGTTTTTAGAGATTACTTGGTGTACAAGTCTGTAGAGACCATATATGATTTAGGCATATTTTCCTAGTTTTAATCTTAACCTGATGTTATCAGAATGCTGTGAGAAATTGGCAGATTTTGATACTTAATTTAGCCATTGTCCAAAATAGCCCTTTGCCATTTAACAGCATCAGCTGATTACAGCTTATGGCTGGTCTCAATCCTACTTTCTATTTGACCGAAAATGTCTGAACCTGTATGTGTGCATTTATAGTTTATAATTTGATGGTTATTTGGCTCGAGAATGAATGTTTCATTCCAAATTGATTTACAAGAATTCTTAAAAAACAAGACTTGTAAAAAACTTTAAAAACCGGGTGCGGGAACTGTGCAACACAAGTTTTGATAGTAAGGACCGTGGAAGAATGTTTCATTCCAAATTGATTTACAAGAATTGATTTAGGGTTTTTTAGGTTTTGTTATAAGTTTTACCTTTGTTATAAGTTAGTTTTTAAATTTCAATAAAAAAAATTATTTGAAAATTAAATTTTTAATATAGTTTCTTTTATGAAGAACCAAAGAACCCAACCCGAAGAACCCAAAGAACCTGAAGAACCCAAGAACCCAAGCACCCGAAGAACCCAAGAACCCATTAAAGGAAAAGAACCCAAATTTTTTTTTTGAAGAACCCGGTTCTTCATGGAAGAACCCGGTTCTTCTTGGAAGAATCCGGTTCTTCTGGGTTCGTTTGGGAAGAACCCGTACCTGAATCCGGTACTTGGGTGTGGGAACCCGGGACGGGTTCGAGAACCCTATCCCCGGGTGCGGGTACCCGTGCAACACAATAATATATGGATATGAATATGAAGGAAGTAATAAAGTTTAAAGTTAGATGATGAAGATATAAAATTGTCAACATGGTTGAAGAAATTGTCAATGTTAGAGGAAAATTTACTTAAAATACATTTCATTTTAATTGTACTAAACAAGTGAAGCTATTTTATAGTTTAGGATGGGTAAAATTGATGTGTGTATTTTATATGGTGTTATAATATTTGTATGTGATATTAATAAAATAAAATTAAAAAAACAAATTATAATTAGCATAATTATATTAATAAAGTGATCAATAAAATAAGTTATGTTTTAATATTCTATTTATAAGAATACAAATTCACAAATGAAATGCAGAAAATGGTACCATGTGATGTCAAAAGAGATTGATGGAATGAGAAAGGAAAGAGGGACTGGCAACCTTCACACTCTCTCTCTTGGAAACATGCCTACTCTAAAAAGGCATTCTTATATGTTTGGAATTACTCTGACATGGCATATTGATGATGATATGAATTTTTATAAAGGAAAAGATTATATTTAGAGAATGATGTTAAAATAATATAATTACTTTTGCATGAAGAGTTAACTAAACATAGAGAGTCAGTTAATTGAGTGATTGACTCGTTGAGTGTTGAGTGAAGTGAGTTAAGTGATAAACGACTTTGCGTGTGTGATTGTATGTAGTTGCATATCAAGATATTTTACGCAATTAGCTAATTCAAAAATGTTTAAATACCCTTCGTCGGGTTCATTCTAATAATCATGTTTTGTGTAATCAATAAAAGCGCAGCAACTCATGTTTTATGTGAATTCATGCTTTGTCTCTTCAGTGTTTTCAACAAATTAATATCAGAGCTAGAGAAAAATTATCAAAAATTTTGTAACGGCAACCTGCAGATTCCCAAATAAAGGGTCGAAAGTTTCAGCGTAGCAGTTGAGTGATAAGTCGTAGCTTGTTGATTGTTGAGAAATCAGGTCGAATTATTCTGGATAGGAGGAGGGTCGCAGCCCACGCAGCCAGCTGAAACCGTAATTGCGTCGACCACAATCGCCGCACCTGTTGTAGCAGCCGGTATAGGAAGGAACGAGAGAAAAGGTCTTTCATACAGCACATGTAGCGCTTTAAAAATTCAGAAGCCGTTAAAAATTCAAAAGTTTGTTAAGCCTTTTCAAAGGAGAACTGTAGGACTTCATACGACTAACGTGAAGGTTTTTTTTAAGAGTAAAGTGAAGGGTTTTATGAGACATTTTTTAAAAAGTGTGAACGTGACTCTTTAATTAAAGTTTTATAACCTTGTAGCGAAAGTATTTTGTTTTTATATCTAAAGAATTTTTTATAAAAATATCTTTTTATATAAAAATAAATAAGGTTTTTGGGAGGAAAAAAAATTAAAATTTGGGTTAAAAAAAAGAGAAATTTAGGATTTTTTCTTTTTGAAGAGAAATTTTTGTGGAAAGATGGCTTTCTCAAATTTCCAAGGCCAATTCCCATTATTTATAGGGAAAGATTATGATGTGTGGGCCATTAATATGGCGACCACGTTGCAAGCACATGATGTTTGGGATTATATCAAGTGTGGGTTTTCATAACCTAATAACGACGAAGAAGAACAAGCTCTCAGTAATATAGAAAGGGAACAATGGAAGAAAGACACGAAGAAGAATGCACATGCGTTGCAGCTTATTCAGCAGGGAGTGGACCGAGATGTGTTCCAGACGATTATGATTACGTCTTCAACAAAAGTAGCATTTGATACTTTGACGACAAACTATAAAGGTATGGCCAAAGTCAATTTTGTTAAGTTGCAAAATACTAGGAGAGATTTTGAAAGCCTGTAGATGAAGGAGACATACGACATTGATTCTTTCATGAATTGGATCATAACTGTCGTAAATCAGTTAAAGATTTATGGTGAAGATATAAACGATCAAAGAGTGGTTGAGAAGGTCCTCCTATCCTTGTCTACAAAATTTGATGTTGTGGTTGCAGCCATAGAAGAAGCCAAGGATTTGGCATCATTGACCATTGATGAGCTGATGGGATCACTTCTATCGCATGAGGCAAGGATAGACAAAAATAAGAATTCCAGTTAGAGACTGCTTTCGAGGCAGAAGTAGAATGAGAGGCAGAGGGTGAAGTGAAAGATATGGTGGTCAGAGAGATGACCGAGAAGAGCACGAACATGTGAGTGGAAGCAACTACAAAAACTTCAACAATAATCAAAGAGTTGACAAATCAAAGGTGAGATGTTATTACTGCAATAAATTTGGTCATTATGCTTGTGAGTGCAAGAATAAAATAACTGATCAAGGTAACCAGAGAGATAATCTCACTACAGGGAGTAAACTCCATGTTCCTAGCTCTCCATACCATGCATGAACCTTCTACTAGTGTGTGGCTGTTAGACATTGGTTGCAGTAACCACATGACAGGCGACAAGGATTTGGTTGCAAATTTTGATCAATCTGTAAAAACGGAGATAAAGCTGGGGACTCATAAGACTGTGGAAGTAGATGGAAAATGAGTGGTCAACATTCTGACCAAGCAGGGGGAGCCGAAGACAATCTCAGAGGTATATTATGTTACTAGCCTCAAGCATAATTTGTTAAGTGTTGGTCAATTAACACAGAAAGGATACAGAGTTATCTTTCAAGGTCAAGAAGTTGTTATATATGATAAGCCCCCAAGAAAGCAACTGATAGGAAAGGTGCAGATGATGAGGAACATACTCTTTCCTCTAATTTTGAATTACGGTGGTCGGGTGAGTTCTTTTACAGTTGCATGTTCTGATGATTATTAGTTATGTCACTTTCAATTTGGAGACTTGAACTTTTCTGGTTTAAGATTGTTGCAACAGAAAGAGATGGTCAGATGATTACCTCCCATTAAAGAGCCTACTAGTACTTGTGAGTGTTGCATCATGAGAAAACAACACCGTGATAGTTTTCCAAAGGGAGTTGCATACAGAGCAAAGCAACCTCTTGAGCTAATGCATATAGACTTGTGTGGACCGATGAGGACACAGTTGATTAGTGGAATTTGCTACTTCCTCACTTTCATCGATGACTATAGCAGGAAGACTTGGGTTTACTTCTTCAAACAGAAGTTTGATATTTTTGCAAAGTTCAAAGAATTCAAACCCTTAGTAGAGAACCAAAGTGACCAACAGATCATGGTATTGAGGTCAAATTGTGGTGGAGAATATGACTCAAAGGCATTCCATGATTACTGCAAACAACATGGAACCAGAAGACAATTTACAACCAGGTACACGCTGCAGCAGAATGGTGTAGAAGAGAGAAAGAACAGGACAACTATAAACATGGTAAGAAGCATGTTGAAAGGAAGAAACTTGTCTAATGAGTATTGGGCAGAAGCAGTGGCATGTGCTATTTATGTGATCAACAGATCTCCTACAAAGAGTGTAATGAACAGAGTACCAGAACAAGCATGGTCAGGTATGTATTACAGTGTATCTCATCTTAGAGTATTTGGATTTGTAGCTTATGCACATGTGCCTAAGGAACGTAGAGGCAAATTGGATGATAAAAGTGAAAAATGCATATTCATTAGTTATAGTGAGCAATCAAAAGCTTACAAATTATATAACCCTTTCACAAAAAAGACCATAATTAACAGAGATTTTGTGTTCAATGAACAAAAGTCATAGAATGGAACTGTAAACAAAACAGTTGATGCACAAGTGCCACTGATGGAAGAAGATGATGTAGCAGAAAAGGAGCAACAAGAATCATAGGTGAAAACACCAAATAGAAACACACCAACAAGGACTCCAATATTTTCAGAGCAACATGGATCTTTAAGAAGATCAACAGATGAATATTCTCTCAACAATCAATCAGGTGATGAATCAAACAATGGTAAGAGAAAGATGAGAAGTTTAAAAGATATTATGATGATTTGAATGTTAGTTCAAATTTTGCATTGTTATCATTCCAACCTTCTTCGTTTGAAGAAACAATCAGAGATGAAAATTGGGTGCAAGCCATAGATGAAGAAATTAAAGCTATTAAAAAGAATGATACATGGGATTCGGTTGATTTACCAAAGGAAAAAAATCTCATTGGTGTGAAGTGGGTGTACAAGACAAAGTTGAATGAGAAAGGTGAAATTGACAGATTTAAACCAAGACTTGTAGCAAAAGGATTCTCATAGCAACCGAGAATAGATTTTAGAGAAACATTTGCTCCGGTAGCTAGATTGGATATTGTAAGAGCAGTTCTAGCCACAACAGCTCAGAACAAGTGGAAAGTATATAGAATGGATGTGAAACCAGCCTTCTTGAATGGAATTATAGAAGAAGAAATTTATGTGCAGCAACCTCCAGGATATGAAGTTGAAAGTAACGAAGACAAAGTTTACAGGGTGAAGAAAGCGCTCTATGGACTGAAGCAAGCGCCTAGAGCTTGGCATAGAAGAATTGACAGTTACATCATCAAAAATGGATTTTGCAAAAGCAACATTGAGCCTACCTTATACACAAAGGTAAATGAGCATGGACAGATTTTGATTATTTTCTTATATGTTGATGACATGATTTTTACAGGTGATTTTGACATAGATGAATTTAAAGTAGCCATGATGAAATAATTTGAGATGACAGATCTTGGTCTCACGAAGTATTTTATTGGCATAAAAGTTGAGCAATCTGAAAAATGAATTTTTATATGTCAAAATAAATATGCCAAATATTTGTTGAAAAGATTCAGGATGGAAAATTGCAAACCTATCCCTACACCAGTGGCAACAGGTACAAAGTTAAGCAAGGATGATGAAGGTTCAGATGTCAATCCAACTCTATTCAAAAGATTGGTTGGCAGCTTCATGTATCTCACAGCGACAAGACCACATATCATGCAAAGAGTGAGTTTGATTTCCATATTTATGGAGACTCCAAAAGGCACACATTGGAGTGCAAGAAAACGAATTCTGGGATACATAGCAGGAACTAGAGATTGTGGCATAATGTATGCAAGCACAGAAAACAAGGATTTGATTGGATACACAGATAGTGATTTTGCAGGAAGTTTGAATGATAGGAAGAGCACTTCTGGTTTTGTGTTCCACCTTGGTTCAGATGTGATTTCATGGTCATCTAAGAAGCAGCCCATTGTGACACTTTCGTCAGCAGAAGTAGAATATGTAGCAACAACATCAACATCATGTCAAGCAGTGTGGTTAAGAAGAGTACTTGATGGACTCAAGAAGAAACAATAAGGATCAACAACAATATATTGTGACAACACCTCAGTGATTGCACTATCCAAGAATAGTGTGTCTCATCAAAAGAGCAAGCATATTGATACTAGATATCACTTTATGAGAAAACTTGTGAGCAATGGAGAAGTTCACTTGAAGCCTTGTAAATCTAGTGATCAATTGGTTGATATATTTACTAAGTCATTAGGACAAGATGTGTTTGAGTTTCATAGAAGAAACTTGGGTTTTGTAAGCCTAGCTGAGACATAGATCAGGAGGCATGTTTGAGTTGTCATGAGTCATGTTTTTAGTTTATCAGTCGTAATTAAGGGGGAGTGTTAAAATAAGATAATTACCCCTGCATGAGGAGTTAGCTAAACATAGAGAATCAGTTAATTGAGTGATTGAGTGTTTGAGTGTTGAGTCAAGTCGAGTTAAGTGATAGACGACTTTGAGTGTGTGATTGCATGTACTTGCATGTCAAGATATCTTAGGCAATTAACTAGTTGGAAAATGTTTAAATACTCTTCATCGAGTTCATTGTAATCATCATGTTTTGTGTGATTAATAGAAGAGAAGCAACTCATGTTTTATGTGAATTCATGCTTTGTCTCTTCCATCTTTCCAACAAAAAATAGAAAAAAATAAATAAATATCAAAAGTAAAAAATGTTGAAAATATATAACAATTCTCTTAAATTCTATAGTAGAATAACAATTCCCTTAAATTCTATAGTAGATAGTCTACAATTAAATGCGAAAAATTTACATCATTTCATTTCTTTTTTAGACTATGTATGTTTGCTAACTCTAAATAAACTATTCAACACAGTACAATATGTACAAAAACATGAAAAATAAACTATTCAATACGTGCAACAAAAACACCAAAAAAATGCTCCCATTTCAACTGGAAAACCATGTATGCAAGTGAGAGACTGTATACATTGTACACAAATAAACAAAGAAAGACCATAAATTATCCAGCTGTAGTTGGTAGATACCTTAAATTTCCTCCTCCATTGCCGGAAAGGCTCGCTTTGTTTTGGGGTGTTAATAGTTTCGCAGTCTCAAAGTGCGTGAGTCTGATAAATTCCTCATTAAACTCTAGGCTTTACTCACCATTAATGGTTTAATATCCATGTACAAATGATCACAAATTTTAAAATAATAAAATTATTAATTTTTGAGGGTAAGGGCAGAGGACCCAGGTTATGACACTACCCTGCATGTTAAAGGCAATACACATATCAACTGACCATAAAAAGACAGTTGAACCCCAGAACCAATAAAAAGACACAGTTGAACTCCAAAATAATGCCCGCAGCAGCCCATGTCAAAATAAAACTATCTAAAATAAAACATAGTG
This sequence comes from Pinus tabuliformis, assembly GCA_031772625.1. NCBI lineage: Eukaryota > Viridiplantae > Streptophyta > Pinopsida > Pinales > Pinaceae > Pinus > Pinus tabuliformis. Next base: position 928,420,854 of record CM062806.1, read on the forward strand.
TAAATTCCAAAAAGTGCACTAAATACGAAACAGAGTAAAACAAAGTGTTTGCGCAGTAAGAGTCAGAAATGAAATTTTAGAATGTGGTGCACAACAAAATACTTCGATTTACAATTCCATGGGACAACTCCCTTATGATCGTAAACCAAGATGTTTACATAGATTTACAACTTTCTCTATTTACACAGTAAAACTCTGTTTTGTGAGCCCAACTATCTTCGTTCCTCAAATTTAGCTTCAGACATTCGAACTGGTTTGCTGCAAATTCTAAAACTTCATATCTCATGAAGTAACCAAAATATATATATTGGTACATTAATTTCATGATTGGACATACATTAAAACTAAACATGGGTGCACATAAAAAAATTCTGAACTTTCGTTCACTGCGTGGTACATACTCTACTTGCGCAGTAAAAGCCTCATACACTGCATACGTGGTACGTACTCAAGTTGGGCACTAAAAGTCTCGTGTTTACTATTTACGAACTCTACGTAGATATTTCTTTGATCTTAATTGTTTGATGCAGGCTTGGAATTTCAAATTCCTTTCGCCTGTCAAATTAAAATTAGATGACGTTTTTGTATTTTTTTACTCTTCGTTTTACGTTTTAATCAAATATGTGAGTGTCATGAAAAACTCTATTTTAACAATTTTTGTAAATTTATTTCACAACACACAGTAAGTCATCAAATTGGAGGTTGATAATGACTATTATTTATAATGATTCTTGTTAGATTGACATTGCAGATTTGTAGTCTATCAAATTTATAGCTCAGATTTATGGTGGGGCCATTTACAAAATAAAATCTTTGCAAAACTTACAATCCATGGACTATAAATAAATTATCTAGTGAGACTATAAATAAATCATCTAGAGAAAATACAGAAAAGTTATGCAATAATAAACAATGATTATACTTCATTAAAAGTCAAACTTTCTGGAGAAACTACACAAAAATTTATCAATAGGAATATCTCAATACATAGATCCTCTATTAATAATAAACTAGAAGAATTTTCAAAGCTCAAGAATCCTTCTTGACTTTGTATCTGTCCATATCTCATATACCGCATGCCAATCAACACTAGATGATTCAGGTCCATTCAAAGATACTCTCATTAAAGCATCTAGTGTATCCAACCCAAGCCTCTATTTTCTAATGTCCTTGATGATGTTTTGCTTAGAAAATCCCCTTTCACAATCCACTGTACTTGCAAGAATTGTGAGGACAGGTTACCATAATTTCATCATATTAGGATAAGTTTTGTGCCATTGTTTTGTGTTACGAAAGACTTTCCATGCTTCTTTCATAGAAAACCCCTCACAAGTCAAATTTAATGAATCAACAAAAGGGTGCAACTATCTTTTACAAGCTTTAACATCAAATAAAGCTACAAATCAAACATCATTTGATATGGTATGTTGCAAATGTTGAAAAAGATTTTAAAAACCAACACTTCGAATTTTTCTCACGACTACGACACTCTTCTAAATAATAACAAGGGCTGAACAATTTCGCTGCATTAAAAAGATGAAGGTCTGGAAATCTTTCATTCAAAGAGTCTATGAGAGTCTCTATATAACCTTCAGTGAGTTGCTGACAACTCTCTTGTGTACCTTCAATACAAGGTTTCATAGATTGTTTCCTTACTTCATTGAATTCAATATCCATGGCTGAGATAGAGATGTATCATAACTCATGTCTATCTATAACTTTCCCTTCATCGTTAATATCAATGTATCCATTTCAAGAATCATTTAAAAACTTTAAAAGATAAGTTGTTCCTTCTGCAAATGTCTCTTTTCTCAAAAACCATCTAGATAATGTGCTTATAGTTACTTCAAGAGCCAACCCAATAGTTGTAATGTCTACATTTTCTTCTTGAAATGTCACATTCAACTTGTTCAATTCCCCTAGCACATCAACAGGCATATGTAAACAAAACTGGATAGAATATATTCTCGTTTTATCATACCAAGATGAAGTTTTTTTTTCATTTTTCCACAACGTTAAAATTGCTATCATAAGCTTCACAAGCCTTATAATAACTTCCCCCCTGGATAACCATCTCACTGAATGTATTTGTAGAACATCAAGAACATCAATTTATATGACTCTAAGCAAATCATTAAGTTCGTTATTTCTCTTTGGAGAGTTTTGAACCCATGAATACACTTTGTTTGCAATTTTTTCAACAAATAATAACTCAAGTAATTTCTTAGAAGCATCTACTGTTGCTAAAGACTCACAATGAGCCACACAATGAACTGTAATAAGGTTTGGATTGTTCTTTCTCAAAAATGAAACAAATCCATTTTCATGTCCAATCATTGCTGAAGCTCCATCTATAGAAACAACGATCAAATCTTTATATTGAAGGCTTCGAACATCTATTAATTGATTGACACTATCATATATTGTTTTTCCTTTTCCATCTACTACATCTTTGAGCTTCATAAGCTACAAGATAGGTGGCCTGAGACCCTTTGAGTCTAAATATGTTGCATAAATAACAAGGTGTTGCTCTAAGGTTCGATCAGTGCTTTCATCAACCATCAATGAGAAGAAAGGACTTTCCAACAATTTTTTTATCTGAATCTGTTCAAGATGTTTTGATATGCAATATATAAAATCATTTGTAGACTTACGGTTAGTGTATGAAGAGTACTCTTGAGACTTTGGCATATTTGGAGTTTTTGCATCCATTAGAAATTTGCAAAGTTTCTCATACTTTGATAGAGATAAATCTTCTTGACAAATGAAATATGATATTTTCATTGTAGAAATCACTCTTTCCTTATTAGCATCTCTCACCTATCTAATATGATCTGGAATTGGTTTCATCTTTCCCTTTAATGCATTAATCCATCTTTCCTTAGCATCTTTATGCACTTGTGATTTTTCATGAGTAACAAGATCATCATGTTGTAATGTGGTGCAACCATTCCCTAAACCCCATGGTCCATTCATCCTATACTTCTCACAATAGTTACACTTCATACTTATTTTATCATCAAACCTCACATAATTCAACCAAACAAATTTATCTAACCATTCCATGCAAAATTGTCTTTCTGTTTGCACTTTCATTTCTGAATTATCACCAACCTCTTCTTAAACTTCATTTGTTTCTTCATCTACATCATGTTTAGAAGAACTTCCAAAAATTTCATATAATTGTTGTTCCACATAAGCATTATGGGTTTCTTCAAGTGTTTCTGAATTCTGTTGAGTCTTAGAGGTTTTTCCTTTTGTCCATCCATACATTTCCCCAATTGTAACTTGTATCTTTCTCTTTTGAGACATTTGTAGGTTTGTGACCACCTGTATAAAATATATATATATATGAAAAATAAAATTCATTAAATCAAAAGTGAATATAATAGTTGACAACATTGTAGAATAAATAAGTAGAACGTAAATATACCTGAAAATGAACTTCAGCCTACTAAAATTTGCATCCCAAATATGCAACACACCAAACAGAGACTCCAACACTAAATATAAACAAAAGCAATAACTAAATTGAAACTAGTAAGAAATTTCAGGACCTTATCTGACTGAGAATGGTCGTTGGAACTTGGGGTCAACCCTATAAGACCAGCTTTCCTGTTTTGTTTGAAACAGGTATATTGCCTATTTATATTTATGTATATTGGATCATGGATGTCAATCATCAAACTGCATTTCACGCATCACAAAGCTAATCAAGTATGTCATCCTGGTAAGTATTTTGGTACTAATTCGCAATTCTGGATGGTTTTGTTTGCACAAATTTCCATAATAGTGACTCCTAGAGGGCCGGGATTACCATGCTTTAAATATACCCGGGATTACCATGCTTTAAATAGCAAGAGTGGAGATAAAAATCAGTAAATTGGATATTAATATCGACATTAAATACAACAAATATCAAACACTATACAGTAAGTTAATTTGGCTCATTACTTTTTTAACAAATAATGAGCAAGAACAAATATTAAATACTACCCAACAAATCACTCTGAATCATTGCATTTCCATTTTATCTTATAAATAAAATAATATTGAATAAACAAAACAAAATAATAATAAAATAATTATTAATTTAAAATTTACCCATCAAACACAACCATACGTTAAGCACCAAGAGTGGAATAAAAACTCTTATCCTCAGATGCCAAGCATGGCCATACAATATGATACACCATTACCCTCGTACAAAATTAATAACAGATTTTTTTCTCTGGTATATATCAAAACAAAATGAATGTTAAAGGGCCAGTTAGGCTTCACCCAACCTTCATATCGGGCCTGGGTTTAAAGGTCATAATACGCAGGTACCCATAACAGATTTTTTTTCTTTAGTATATATCAAAACAAAATTAATGTTAAAGGGCCAGTTAGGCTTCACCCTACCTTCATATTGGGCCTGGGTTTAAAGGTCATAATACGCGGGTACCCATAACATTTATCTATAGTTGTGGGCATTGGAAGCCAACTCCATGTCTCCTCGCTTAGACTATAAATGGCTATATCCGTACATCTGCCAAATGTGAAGCACATGCAATCCCCAACACCTATGAACTCAAATGAATCAAAATACAAATTCCTCTGAAAAACTTGGCACAACGATGAAGGAATCCTCGCAAATTGAAACCCTTTTCTTTGAAAAATTTCTATTTTGCACTTGTTTTCATGGCGTTAATATTAAAGGAGTTTTTCAAGGTAATATGACAAAAAAAATCACCATATTTGGTAGTCAACACGTATCTGTAATGGTTTGGTGCTTTATCCAAAAAGGCTTTTACCGTTAAAATGTTGTTGACACATGATTGCTCTGATTCATTCAGATCCAAGCAGAGTTTGAAGAATTGTAGTCAGTTAAACGCACAATGGCAGCCTACTTGGAGATTGGAAATGGTTGGCAGAGCCCACGCATGTCATTTACTCTCGACCTCTCGCAGACTGACACTACAAGTGACGATAGACGAAGCCCTAGAATTTCATTCTCCCTTGATCTCTCGCAGATGGATGAGATTTCACCAGAGAAATGGAAAAGAGAAGATGTTGCAAATGTTAGTTATGGGCCACGATGCCTTGGTGAGTTAAAGCCCAGATTTCAGGTAGAAGATGGAAAAGAAGAAACGAAGGTTAAATGAACAACTGACGGAGGCAAACTGGGCAGTCTTGGAATTCCAGCATAGAGAATGAGAGGGAGTAAGAGCGGTCAACGAACTACTGGAAGAGTTTGTGGGAATGGGAGATTCATGGTTCAAAACATGGAGAGGTGCAATAGTAATGCCGCAAAGGCTGCCAGCTTGGACTCCCCACTAAGCAAGCAGATGGCCAAGGGATCATTGCTCAACAAGGCTAACAACTCCATGGGAGTTGAAGGAATGAAGGTGAGTCTAGTGGTGAATGTGTCTGTGTGCATTGGCTATGGAGGAGGCAGGTGGATTGGTGGTGGTGGCCTCTTTGGCTTCTTCTTCAAAAGAGAAAAGAAACAACAATCAACATATCATCTTCATCACTCTCATGCCACCGTTGCCAACAAGAAGAAAGGAACTTGAGTCCCATTGCTTATTATTATTCTTTATGAATCAGCTGATTTGTTTTGTTGGATATACCAGACTTAAGAGAATGATTTTTGTATTTGTGAATTTGTAGCTGAAACCTATCATGCCCACCATAAATATTTCTAAAATAGTGTTCAACCTAACCCTATTTAATTGTCATGCTTCTGCTATGCATTACACTTAACCTCAAACTCTAGATGGGAATCGAAAGTACCAAATTATTTTATAGGAGAGAAGTATTGGAATACCTGTGAAACTTGAAGTGGAGAGTTGAGTTGTTGAGCATCCAAGTTTGCTCACAGATTCCACTCAGACACGGTCAATCCGCAATAGAGGAGCACACTGCACCATTGCACCATAGCTGATTCCCGAATGTGCAAAACTCGAAGACACCTTTTTTGCGACACTGCAAGTTGAAACAATTCTCCAAATTAGCCAGCTGCTAGGGTGAATAGGTAAATCGTAAGCCTTAGAAGTTAGGGTGAACACTGAATAGGTAAATCGTGATTCGTAAGCACTAGTAGACTGCATTAGATTGCGATTTGCAAATTGCAAGTCTCATCGTATATAATTTGAGTGGCTATGAGCGGCGGATTGTAGCTGGATAATTAATGGTAAGTACTAGGTAGTACACAGTGGGACGGTCACACATTTAAATGCTTTTAGTTTAAACTGCATTGTGTACCAATACTACTGCTAGTCCGGTGGTCGCAGTCTCCAGACTCCTAAGAAATAAGGTATCCTAAATTTTTACATTTCAACAAGTGAAACAAACGTCGTTTTGACGGTTTGCAGGGGTGTATCACACATTGGATTTGATGTGGAAATTTTTCTACTCCTATCAAATACGTTCTTCAACCAAAAATATATCCCACAGGATGTCAAATTCCAGGCCTGGTTTGATGTATTTGAGGAATGGGGAGTTTGTACCCTGCATCAAAAACTCATTTACATTCACTTACATTAAAATGAAACCAACATTTGTTGATTGATTTGTTATTCATTGTATTTATTTAGATTTGATAAGTGTGATTAATTCCAACATTCCTACTTAATTATAATTGTTGATATTGATGATTCCCAAATAGTGTTTTAGATAATCGATCAGTCAATGTTCCTATAGATATGAAAAAATGATTTATGGGGAATGAAGTTGCATGGGAAATGTGAACTAACTCGTTTCCATAGAAATCACAGCCTGCCACTATTTTTCCTCTTAAACATGTTACAAAATATTTGTGATGCCCCGGAAAAATGTAAATATTTGAATTTTACTATGGTAAAAGACAGAACTAAATATGACATTGCTAGTTGTTTGAAATTTAATAGTTTGGTTATTATCATTTTTTTTTAAAGATTAGAAAAAATGTTTCTTGGAATAACACTGGAACTTCTGAGGAGGAAGTTGGAAAGAGATAGTTGCTGAGATTGCAACCCTAACTACCTCCCCTAACTGAAAGGCTTCTGAAGAAAAGGAAGTGGGGAGAGGCAAAAATCTGCGCTGTAGAGACAAGCAGAGAAGAGGAAAGGCTAAGTCTGGTGATGACCAGATAGCCAAGCACGATGTGTAAGTGTTCTTGCTGCGGATAGTGATCCTACAAGACAACTAGGGAGGAGATTCCGGTCCTGAAGGACGAATCTCGTGGTTGGGTGGTCAAGAAACAACAATGTACCAGGTGAACCTCTGAGGAGTCCTTACCGCGGGAGAGACCAGGTAAGTAAAGAAAATCACTCGGATTATCTGTTAGTTTATCTTTCTGCGAATTGTTCAAATTGAGAAGTAGAGCTACAACTTGTTTCTCTGTGGTTATCAAGGTACTGAAAAATGAAAGAATGTTCTTTTTCTTATCTGTTTAAGCAAGGCAAGATAACCAGGGAATATTTGTTGGGTAGAGGTAAACATGAAACGAAACTTAGGAGTAGGAGCTGAGACTACGGTCTAGACCAATCAACATGTGGATACAACAACCAAATGGAGGTTAATTCATAGCTAAATTACTTTGTAAAACAGAAATAAAACATTACATTGAGAATATCGGGATCACTGAGTGAAGCTGAAAACAAGGCAGTAGTATTTTGACCTCATAGAATTGCATATTAGAAATGGAAAAGAAAAACATAATGCTCTAAACAAAAAGAAATAAGAAAATCTAGAAGTTAACTGTAAGTTCATCCCTGGTCCTTAAACCCGAGGTTCACATCAAGGTTTCCTGTACATTCCAATTTTAACAGAAATATATAGGACTACAGCTAACTGCAATTCATTTAGTGCTAAAGAGCATGCCATTATAACAGTGGTGCCAGACAAAGGAACCCGAGCCTCTAGAGAACCCTTTCCACGTGGGAATGGAAAGAAACCCTGAGAGGGTTTGGCAACCAGCGAGTTGTGTCAACCTACAGGTGGACAGAGTTTGACTCACCGCGGCATTGAGGTGAATCGAAAGAACATCATTCTAAAAGAAATACCCAGATAATCAAATGAACGAATGACTTCTTAAACGAAAAGTTCCGATGACAATTAGACAAGTTCAGGTCCTATTGTTTCAATAGGGAACATGAATAATCATAATCCTGCATCTCAAGATAAGCATAGGAATAGAAACTTAACACAAATCAAGTGGCTCAGAGTTGTCGTATTAAAACAGCAATTCAATGGAGTATCATTTGAAATTTTACTCAAACCCAAAAAATGAGTCCCAAAACATTCATGGTGATAACCGCAAGGACTCGGCTCTTGCTATGTGGAATGATAGTCTTTAAACAAAAATATACATATATACTTGTCTATACATGAAGAGTCATTGAAACGGACAGAACAAAAACTACAACTCATAAACAGAGTAATGTTCAGGGGCACACCCCGGATAACTTATATAAAATTACATCAAACTCAACAGATTGTCTCATGATTAAAACAGATCTAGTCCAAGGTGACCTAACCCTGGACCTATGTCAAAATAGACAAGCCTCAGGCTGGGAAGCCTGCGGCCTCAACCCCAAACATCGAAGGAAAACCGCAGAGGAGTTTCCGTTCCAGGTACATTAGAAACCCTCACTGTAAATTGAAAACATAAAAAGAATAAAGGGCATAGACTATAAACCCTTGGGACAGTAGATCAATGAGCATTTGAACACTCTACAAACAAATTGCGCTAGGGCCTTCAAGGCTTACCCGGTAAACCACGCTGGTGGTAGGAAATTTGAGTAGTTGCGGCCATGCTGCATTGCGAAACAGTATTCTTCAACCGTGCCCATTCTCTTCCATTTTAATTGCATGAAATAAAAACGAAGAAACTATTACTGTATGCATAAAGTAATGTCAATACAAAAAAAAATAGAAACAGGAGCAAATAAACCCTGTAGGCAGTTACAGAATGACACAAACTGGCTGGAGGTGGAGCAAACTAGTTCCTGCTCTCAATCCATGGGCTGCAAACACGAGATTACAGGTAGGTTTGGCACAGAAGAAAGTGGAGCAGAGTCAAGACGAGCACCAAGGCATAGTGGTAAGAATGAGCCATATCGCCCGGGTAAAAGAATGTACAACCCCTAAACCAATGCTCGACCCTTGGATCCGCCATATGAAACTGATGCCGTCGATGACTGGGGGAGCCCGAGGTGCACATTCGTCCATGGTACTCCTGCTCTTGCCATGGCATGATGACAAAGTGGAAAGTAAATAATAGGCCAGGTGTAAAGTACAGATGAAACTGGTAGCTGGAGGAGTACAAGCACGTAGTGATGGTGGTACCATAACAATAAAAGCGAGTGATAGTCCCACTAACGAAGTGTTAAATGAAAATGACTGTCTTACTGCCGCAAAAGTTTCCGTTTGCCGACCCTTGCCACTAGATAAACAGAAATAAAATTATGAATATAATACATGGTATCATTCCGGATGAAACACCATGCCGTAGGTTAAATTATGTACATAATTTTTTTTTTTACATGTGACCTTAAGGGGAATGTGACAAGTGGTATCAGAGCTAGGTTACCAAAACTGTGGCCTTTGGGGAACTGACAAATTAAAACTGATAGATAGATAGAGCATATATGATTTATTTCCATCTCTGTTGAGCAATTCAAGTAAAAATTAGCAAACTAACAAAAAAAAGGGTTAATGCGCTGACCTTTGTGTTTGTCCTGTTGATTTCTTATGTTAAGTACAGGAATAGAGCACTCACAGTATGCGAAGAATAGATAGTGCGTCACACAGGTTTGTGGTGGGTTAGGGACCCGCAACTGGTCCTGAGACTAACCCCGAGCTATGGGTACAGCTCGGAGAGGAGGCTCGCAATACCAACATGGCCATTCTGGAGACAGTACAGGAGTTGAAAAATGAGATGGCCCGGTTATGGGAGGATAACGCACGGTTAACGATGGAACAAGAGAGGATTATAAAGAGCCTGTCCGATAGACAGAATCAGCAGCTAGCAAACCCCAGTGCGGAGCAACAAAGAATGTCGGAAGAGCAGAATCATCACACAGAAGATGAGGAGTCAGAAGGAAGGGAAGAATGATATGATAATTCATCTAAACAATAGACATCAAAAAGGCAATGGGTAGAGTTACAAGGAGAATTTCGTAAGATCAAACTGCCACACTTTGACGGAGAACAGGAGGAAGCAGCTGAGGCATGGTTGATAAATATGAACAAATACTTCCAGCTATATGAATACGATCACAACCTAAAGGCACGATTGGCCATCTTCCAATTACAGGGAAAATCCACCCTATGGTGGGAAGAGATTAAGATCGTAAGAGGAGTAAGTGAACAGAACATAACCTGGGAGAAATTTCAAAGGTACTTTAAGGAAAGATACTTGACCAAGCGCTTTTTTGACGAAAAGGCAAGAGAATTCCATGACTTGCGGTTGGGACAGCAGACCATGGATGAATTTATCACTCATTTTACGTCATTGCTTCGTTATGTGCCTTATATTAGAGAAGAAAAAGCTAAAGTGCAGAGGTTCGTTAGTAGTTTACCTTTGAATATGCAGGAAAGGATTGAATTTGACAACCCAAAGACAATGGATGAAGCAATTCGTAAAGCCAGAATTTGTTACCAGTAGAGTAAACAGAAGGGGGAAATTCCAGGTAAAAGATGGAATGACAAGAGAAGTAATAAGCTGGCTGGAAATAGTAAGGGAAATCGCGGTGGTAGTAACAAGGGTTTTGGCAAAGGGAAAAGCAGCAGAAACATGCAAAAAAATTTGCTCAGGCCCAAGCCAACCAATGAATCCAGAATCAGCAAACAACCTGTAAAGTTGGACAGTGAAGGGGCAGCAAGGCCTCCTGTGCAGTGTTGGGGTTGCGGTGGGCCTCACTACGTTAAAAATTGTCCTCAACGAAAAGGGACTGAACAGGTTTCCCAGATTCAGTAAGCATCAACAGTCGGTCATATAGGATGAAGTTTACCACAGATTAATGCGGCCGTGGAGGATTGTCAGGCGGAGTACCAGCCGACCATGGTGGAATTCGAAGGTAAAATTTCAGACCTTACTGTAACTGTTTTGATTGATCCTGGAGCCACATTAAGTTATATTAGTCCTAAGGTGGTAGAGCGTTGTAAATTGCAACCTGTTAAATTCAAGAGTCCATGGCTAGTACAGCTGGCTACAGGGGCCAAGAGGCGAGTACTTACAAAAGTCAATAACTGTCCATTGAAGATAGTAGGGCAGCCAGTGATGGCAGATTTAAATGTTCTTCCCCTCGGTTCATATGATGTTCTAATCGGTATGGACTGGTTAGAAAAACACTGGTCCTTAGTCAACTCCAACACAGCAAGAGATGCAAGGGATCAAGCGGCTAGTACAGGTTCGGCCAATAACTGCTTCCCAGTTAGCAAGATGCATCAGGAAGGGGTGCCAGATCTATGCCATCCAGGTGGGCTATGCTAACTCGAAAGATAAAATAGCTGCATTGGACAACACCCCTGTGATACAAGAATTTGCTAATGTTTTCCCGGAGGAGATTCCCGGACTGCCACCTAAGAGGGATATAGACTTTACTCTCGAATTGGTACCTGGGGCAGCTCCGGTATCCCGAGTGCCCTACAGAATGAGTACACCTAAGTTGACAGAGTTGAAAATGCAGTTACAAGAACTGTTAGACAAAAATTATATTCGTCCCAGTGTGTCTCCTTGGGGAGCTCTGGTATTGTTCATTAGGAAAAAGGACAGGACCCTTTGCATGTGTATAGATTATCGTTAGTTGAACAAACTGACAATCAAGAATAAGTATCCTTTACCCTGGATTGATGAACTTTTCGACCAAGTGAAAAGTGCAACAGTATTTTCCAAGATCGACTTGAGATCGGGGTATCACCAAGTCAGGATTAAGGAGGAGGACATACCTAAAACAACTTTTAGCACAAGGTATGGGCATTACGAGTTTGTGGTGCTACCTTTTGGGTTAACTAACGCCATCGCAACTTTTATGTGCCTAATGAACACCATATTTCATCAATATTTGGATCTATTTGTGCCGATATTCATTAATGACATACTAATATATTCCCGCACTATGGAAGAGCACAAGGAGCACCTCAGATTAGTGTTGCAAACCCTCCGAGCACACAAGTTATATGCCAAGTTCAGAAAGTGCGATTTCTTCAAGGAAGAAATACAGTATCTAGGCCATATAATCACAAAGGAAGGGATTGTGGTAGATCCCGAAAAGATAAAAACCATACTGGAATGGCCCGTACCAAAAGATGTGGTAGAAAATAGGTCCTTTATGGGATTAGCCAGTTACTACAGACGATTTGTAGAGGGATTCTCAAGAATAGCGTATCCTATCACTTCCTTGCAGAAACAGGAAGAGCTTTCAGATGGACCCCGGAATGCCAAAGAAGTTTTGAGCGGCTTAAACACTTGCTCACCACCACACCCATTCTGAGCATAGCTGATCCTAATAAGGACTATGTGGTGTGCACTGACCCAAGTAAGGAAGGTGTAGGAGGCATGTTGATGCAAGAAGGGAAGGTAATTGCTTACGAGTCAAGAAAGTTGAAAGAACATGAGCAGAATTATTCCGCTTATGACTTAGAATTGGCAGCCGTCATACACGCCTTAAAGATGTGGCGGCATTACCTTATGGGGAGGAAATTTTTATTATTGACAGACCACCATAGTCTGACAAATTATTTTAGCCAGCCTACTTTAAATGCTAGGCAAGCATGGTGGGTGGACTTCCTAAATGGTTTTGATTTTGAAATCAAGCATTTGAAAGGGAAAGAGAACTGAGTGGCGAACGCCCTAAGTCGGAAATTACAATGTTTATATGAAATTTCTTGTAGCAAATGGAAAAGCTCTTTCGATGAGATGATTAAAAAAGCAGCAGAACAAGATACCATTTATAAGCAAATAAAATAGCAGACACGGCAGCCAATCAACAAAGAAAATCAACAAGATTATGCGGTGGACGATACTGGAATTTTGTATTACAGGAAAAGGCTGTATGTGCCCAATCAAAACAGCATTAAAGACTTGATTTTGGATGAATTTCACAAAAGTCATTATGTTGGACATCCCAAATACCAGAAAATGATTACTGCGCTTCAAAAGGAATATTACTGGCCGGGTATGAAAAGAGATGTGGTGGAGTATTTGGCACACTGTTTAGAATGTCAACAAATTAAGGCAGAACATCAACACCCTACGGGGTTGTTACAACCATTACCCATTCCTGAATGGAAGTGGGAAACCATTTGTACGGACTTCATAACTAGTTTACCCAAGACAAGGAAAAATAATGACTCCATCATGGTGGTGGTGGACAAGTTAAGTAAATCAACACATTTCATACCTATACAGTCTACTTATAGAGCGGTACAGATCGCCCATATTTTTATGCAGAATATATTTAAGTTGCATGGGCTACCAAAAACAATAATTTCAGACCGTGATGTTAAATTTACATCAGTCTTTTAGAAAACATTGTTTACTAAGTTAGGGACGCAGCTGAATTTTAGTACAGCATACCACCCTCAGACTGATGGGAAAACAGAGCGAGTGAACCAGGTGGTGGAAGACATGCTAAGGGCATATGTAATGCAGCAACCAACCAAGTGGGAGGATTACCTGCACTTGGTCGAGTTTGCGTATAACAATGGTTATCATACATCACTACATATGAGCCCGTTTGAAGTACTGTATGGGCAGAAGTATCGCACACCCTCAAGTTGGGGTGGACCGGAAGACAAATTGATGTTAGAGCCCGAAATGCTTAAAGAGATGGAGGACATGGTCAAGAAGGTGCGCTCCAATTTAAAAGCAGCTCAGGACAGGAAAAAGAGCTTTGCTGACCGGAAAAGAAGATTCAAGGAGTACCAAGTCGGTGACCATGTGTATGTAAGAATACGAGCAAAAAAGAGTACGCTACAATGGAACGGTTGCACTAAGTTGGCGCCCCGATTTTATGGACCATTTCAAGTTTTAGCAAGGATTGGGCCAGTGGCTTACCAGCTCGCCTTGCCAAGTGACATACGTGTCCATAATGTTTTCCATGTTTCTGCATTGAAAAAATATGTTTATGATCCTAAACATGTTATCAGATGGCGGGATATACAAGTGAGAAGTATCTTCGGTACATCAGTCTAAGTGTTTTACCTTTAAAATAAAACTGATTTGGGATGTTGCATGTTGCAGGTCGAACCAAAAGGAGAAATCTTGGTTGAGCCGTTGAACATCCTCGACCGAAGAGAAGTCAAGCTACAGAAGGGAGCTATTACCTAAGTTAAAGTGCAGTGGCAGCATTTTGGGCCTGATGAGGCCACCTGGGAAGATGAAGAGCTTATGAAACAAGCTTACCCAGGGCTGTTCAAGGTCGAAAGACATCGGGACGATGTCCAATTTTAGGAGGGGGAGATGTGATGCCCCAGAAAAATGTAAATATTTGACTTTTACTGTGGTAAAAGATAGAACTAAATATGGCATTGTAAGTTGTTTGAAATTTAATAGTCTGGTTATTATCTTCTTCTTCTTTTTTAAAGAATATAAAAAATGTTTCTTGGAATAATAATGGAACTTCTGAGGAGGAATTTGCAAAGAGACAGTTGCTGAGATTGCAACCCTAATCGCCTTCGCTAACTGAAAGGCTTCTGAAGAAAAGGAAGTGGGGAGAGGCAAAAATTTGCGCTGTAGAAACAGGTAGAGAAGAGGAAAGGCTAAGTTTGATGATGTCTAGATAGCCAAGCACGATGTACAAGCGTTCTTGCTGCGGATAGTGATCCTGCAAGACAGCTAGGGGGTAGAGTCTGGTCCTGAAGGACGAATATCATGGTTGGGTGGTCAGGAAACAACAATGTACCAGGTGTACCTTTAAGGAGTCCTTACCGCTGGAGAGACCAGGTAAGTAAACCAAATCACTCGAATAATTTGTTAGTTTATCCTTTTGCGAATTGTTCAAATTGAGAAGTAGAGCTGCATTTTATTTCTCTGTGGTTATCAAGGTACTGAAAAATGAAGAATGTTCTTTTTCTTATTTGGTTAAGCAAGGTAAGATAACCAAGGAATATTTGTTGGGTAGAGCTTAACATGAAACGAAACTTAGGAGTAGGAGCTGAGACTACGGTCTAGACCAATCAACGTGTGGATACAGCAACCAAATGGAGGTTAAATCATAGCTAAATTACTTTGTAAAACAGAAATAAGAGATTACATTGAGAATATTGGGATCACCGAGTGAAGTTGAAAACAAGGCAGTAGTATTTTGACCTCATAGAATTGCATATTAAAAATGGAAAAGAAAACCATAATGCTCTAAACAAAAAGAAATAAGAAAATCTAGAAGTTAACTGTAAGTTCGACCCTAGTCCTTAAACCGTAGGTTGACATCAGGGTTTCCTGTACATTCCAATTTTAACAGAAATATATAGGAAAGACAACTAACTGTAATTCATTAAGTGCTAAAGAGCATGCCATTATAACGACGATGCCAGACAAAGGAACCCGAGACTCTAGAGAACCATTTCCATGTGGGAATGGAAAGAAACCCTGAGAGGGTTTGGCAACCAGCGAGCCATGTCAACCTAGAGGCAGACAGAGTTTGACTCACTGTGGCATTGAGGTGAATTGAAAGAACAACATTCTAAAAGAAATACCCAGATAATCAAATGAATGAATGACTTCTTAAACGAAAAATTCCAATGACAATTCGACAAGTTCAGGTCCTATTGTTTCAATAGGGAACATGAATAAACAGAATCCTGCATCTCAAGATAAGCATAGGAATAGAAACTTAATACAAATCAAGTGGCTCAGAGTTGTCGTATTAAACAACAATTCAACGGAGTATCATCTGAAATTTTACTCAAACCCAGAAACTGAGTCCCAAAACATTCATGGTGATAACCGCAAGGACTCGGCTCTTGCTGTGTGGAATGATAGTCTTTAAACAAAAATATACATATATACTTGTCTATACACGAGGAGTCACCGAAACGGACAGAACAAAAACTACAACTCATAACCAGAGTAATGTTCAGGGGCACACCCCGGATAACTTATATAAAATTACATCGAACTCAATAGGTTGTCTCATGATTACAACAGATCTAGTCCAAGGCGACCTAAGCTTGGACCTGTGTCAAAATAGACAAGCCTCAGGCTTGGAAGCCTGCGGCCTCAACCCCAAACATCAAAGGAAAACCTAGAGGAGTTTCCGTTCCAGGTACATTAGAAACCCTCTGTAAATTGAAAACATAAAAAGAATAAAGGGCACAGAATATAAACCCTTGGGACAGCAGATCAATGAGCATTTGAACACTCTACAAACAACTTGTGCCCGGGCCTTCAAGGCTTACTCGGTAAACCACGCTAGTGGTAGGCACTTTGAGTAGTTACGACCATCCCGCAATGCGAACCAGTATTCTTCAACCGTGCCCATTCTCTTCCATTCGGATTGCATGCAATAAAAACAAAGAAACTGTTACTGTATGCATAAAGTAATGTCAATACACAAAACAAATAGAAACAGGAGCAAATAAACCCTGTAGGCACTTATAGAAAGACACAAACTGGCTAGAGGTGGAGCAAACCAGTCCCTGCTCTCAATCCATGGGCTGTAAACACAGGATTACAGGCAGGTTTGGCGTGGCAGAAAGTGGAGTAGAGTCGAGACGAGTGCCAAGGAATAGTGGTAAGAATGAGCCATATCGCCCGGGTAAACGAATGTACAACCCCCAAACCAATGCTCGACCCTTGGATCCGCCATCTGAAACCAATGTCGTCGATGACTGGGGGAGCCCGAGGTGCACATTCGTCCATGGTACTCCTGCTCTTGCCATGCCACCATGACAGAGCAGAAAGTAAATAATAGGCCAGGTGTAAAGTACAGATGAAACTGGTAGCTGGAGGAGTACAAGCACATAGTGATGGTCGTACCATCACAATAAAAGTGAGTGACAGTCCCACTAACGGAGTGTTAAATGCAAATGACTGTCTTACTACTGGAAAAGTTTTCGTTTGCCGACCGTTGCCACTGGATAAACAGAAATACAATTATGAATATAATACATGGTATCATTCCCGATGAAACACCATGCCGTAAGTTAAATTATGTACGTAAATTTTTTTTTTTACATGTGACGTTAAGGGGAATGTGACAATATTTAACTCGGAGATAAAATTTCCATCCAAATTTTTTATTGTCCCAATGTCTTAGATGCAATATTGATGGTGTAAAATAGTTTGCTTCAATTGAAGGCTTAGGCAAGATTCATTGGGAATGAGAAATTGTTGCGAGTTTGCAAGAGTTATAAAACACAAACCAGGGGAGGGAAACTAACATCACTAATAAAGGAAACTTTAGAGGCTATGAGAGTTCGACAAATTAAAATAGTTTGTGATTGTGACAAGAAGGGTGGTGTAAGAATGGCATGATGGATAGATGAAGCTACACTATTAATAGCGAGAGAAGTTAAAGGAATGGAAACAACAAATAGCATGCCTCCAGGAAGAGCCTATATTATTTTTCGATCTAGTATTATGTGGTTATGGAAAAAGACACGGTGTTGGGAGAGCCAAATATGACAGAAGGGAAATAGGGGAATTCATGTATCTTTGATGTCCCAACTAAGCCAGGTGGCCCAGAAAAGTGAGGGCTCCTTTTTCTCAGGAAGATGGTTTACACAGCAGGTCATAGTTGCACAAGTTACGGTAACTTGACATGCGTTATGGGAAGACCTAGTGATTATGGGAGGGCCCTATGATTCCGAACAGTCCCTGCAATAGGGGTTGTAGCAGTGGAATGAGGTTTTCTCCATAGGAACCCCTACCTTGGGGGTTGGAAAATAAAAAAATTTACACCAACCCTCTAGGTATCACGAAGAAGTTAAAGAGGTCAAGGTCATGCCAATACCTGCCAAGGAAATAAGAAGCCAAAGAAACATGATGTAAGCAAAGGTTAGTGATGAACATAGAACTTAGTCAACCTCAGTAAGCACAAATGTTCCCAAACACATGGATATAGTAGAAGGATTGAGTGGCTTGAAACAAGCTACAATTTTTTTCTGGGGGCCTATTTGAGGCCAAAAGTTTTTGAAATTTTTGATAGTATTATTGCAGAATACTGCAGAGAAGAAACTTCCACATACTTTCTATAAAGGAAAAAATTGCAAGCTCAGTCTTCCTTAATTATATATAAACTTTGATTTGAAGGACGCAAACCTTTGGCATGTTTTCCTTTTAGATATTCCATTGCGTTAATTGAATTAATGTAAGTTTTGTAAAATTAAAACATTCTTCTTAATGAAAAGTTTTGAAGAAATTGAAAAACGATGTTTCTTCTGTAATAGTGACTAATAGTTTCTAGTAAAGTTTTTGGTGTAAATTAATGTTTTTTATTTAGAAGGAAATGGTAATAATTATTTTATCCACAACTATGAAATAAAAATTGTACATAGTATTCTGAAACATTGAATACCAAGAAACCACTCTTTTCTAGTCTGAAACTAACCATCCTTATAACGACAACATGTTACATCATGAAATTAACTTTTTGTTCCTAGTTGAATTAATTTTATGTTTGCGAAATAAATTTCCCTTTCAAACCTCATTTCTTGCACATGCCTTATCCTCTACACATCGTTCATTTCTTATAAATTCACAACTCTATGCAAATGATCTCTCACACAACTAAATCTGTAAACGTTTTAAATGGAAATGAGCTTTAAATGAAATATTAAGAGATAAAAAACCTAGAAATTCCTATCTTGTTGTTAGTGTCAGAGCACTAACTGGAGAAATGATCTACAATTCTTCCCAATGATGCAATAAATTTTGCAATTTCATTATTATTTATTTTAATAATAGTGTGGTTTGCAAGAGTTCTAGTTACTATTTTTTATTCTAAATCTCATAATGCCATCAATTTTAGTGTACTTCAAGATTAATTATGTTGGCGACTTCTATCATATTTTGACAATATGAACATGCTAGTGGTTATTGTGAAAGAGAGAAGTGATAATAAAAGAAAGCATGACAAAGAGCATGGGGTTTTGGCCCGGAATGACTACAGCTTTAAGTCTTTTTATTATTTCCTCTATTTTGATGGTGATATCCAACAAGGCGGTCATCAACAAGTTCGATTATGTAAATAGCGGATAGGGTTTTCCACTAAAAATGTTCACAAATTCAGTTATGTAGATAGTGAATACTTGCATACATAGGAAGGGGAAATGATGATCAGGGGCATGGGTGTGTGGAGAAATTGTGTATGGTAGAGTTTTAAATTTGTAAATTTTTATACATATCTTAATTGGATCGATAATAGAATAGTTTAAACACTAATATATAATTTCTTTATATATCACGTTCAATGCACTAGACAAATGACTTATTTCTTCGTACTAAATGTTAAAAACTCAAAAGTTATTTGCCATGCATGTTCCATAATTAATTTCGTTACCGCATTAAGGATAAACGTTTTTATTGTACAGAGTGTGGAAGAAAAATGAACATTTCTGTTATGCGGAGTATGAAAGTATAATCAAAACTTTTGTTGTACAAAAAGAAAACTGAAGCATCCGTACTTTAATCAATGTATATATTATGCCTAGCATACCTTATAATATATGTATTATGAAAATGTGAAATATTTGTTATTTCTAGTTTACAAACCTCTCTTTCTAGTTATGCCTATTACACAGGCATAACTAAAGCTTTTGTTCATAGTTGAATTAATTATGTGTCTATGCAATAAAGCTCCCTTTTCACCCTTGTTCTCCTATACATAGCCTATCCTCTGTAGATCCTTCATTCCACACAAAAGAGTTTAAAATTAATTTCATTGTTCTCTCACACGTACCCATTCCTCAACACATCCATCATTCTGCACAAAAGAGTTTAAAAATATTTTCATCCTCATGGAAAAAAAGTTTCTTGTGTAACCCCATTCTCCCACACATACGCCGTCCTCCACATAGTAAAATCTTCCCACAAGGAAGCTTCACACAATGAAACAAACCCCGCCTATATAAAGGACCTACAACCATGTCAATTCTTTCATCATTGGGGAGAGGAGTAGCATAACAATGCCAGTGTTAGTGTCAGAGGACTCAACAATGAAATTTCCAGTCACATTTTTTTTTAAATGAATTATCCATGGGGCTTCATTGGGGGAGTAATACCATACCACGTTCTTTCATATTGGGGGATATATATTGAGGAAAAAATGACATAATATATTGAGCATATAATAGGGGGTAAATGATTTGTATTTTATATTCGCTAGTATAGAAAATGGAGCTCAAATTAATAAAAAATATAAAGGAGTATAAAATATGTAGTCAAATCAAAGGTATTGTTTAGTATGACACAAACACACATAATATGTTAGAGGTTCATTGAGTGAAGCCCCCATGAAATTGTCATGCACTAGAAAATACTCAAAATAAAACATCCCGAAGGGGATTATGCGCCATCAGAGCTAACTCAACCAATCGAAAATTAAAAATAAGATTTGTAGGAAATTAGAAAATTAATTTTAAATTTATGAAAAAATAGAAATATTATAATTTTCCCAAAACTTTGATTAAAATTTCAAAAGCACAACAAAATAATCTAGAGTCAACACACTTTGACCATGAGGCATATGTTATAGTCCGTGATGAAGCGAACACTAATAACAAATAATACATGTTGCAACTTATCAATTTCTAAA
The DNA here is from genome assembly GCA_031772625.1 of Pinus tabuliformis. Lineage (NCBI taxonomy): Eukaryota > Viridiplantae > Streptophyta > Pinopsida > Pinales > Pinaceae > Pinus > Pinus tabuliformis. Next base: position 928,441,583 of record CM062806.1, read on the forward strand.
ATTTCCATTTGGGTTAAATAAATGTTAATTCACTTTTAATATATATATATATATATATAATAATTATAATTATATATAATAGCATACATTTATAAATATATCAGAAATTCAAATGAAGTTAGAAAATAAAAATAAAATGATTACAGAAATAAAATTATAAATAGATATTTTTATTCTTATATATTATTTGGTGTTGATCTAATCCATGTATATTTTAATAATTACTTTATTAAATTATTAAGAAATACTTCTACCCTAATAAAAGCTTTCGAAAATTGTATTTGTTAAATCAAAGTTTTTAATAAATTATTTAATAAAAATAACTCTCACTTTTTATAGATATATTTTATTTTTACACTCAATAATTATAAATCCCAACATCTTGCATCACTTTCAATATTGTAACATATAAAATCTATTTGTTACACTTAAATCTAGATATAAACATCCACATATATATATATAATAAAAAAACAAATTAAAATTAAAAACAAAAGACAAAACTGTGTTTTAAGTATTATTATACCATTAATTATGATGATGTCGAGGAGCTATCTCAGTGATCATCTACTCTTCTAATCTTATTAAAAATATCCCTTAAAATTAACCCAAATAAATAGATGTACTTCTTAACACTCAAGATACTAATCTTAAACCTCGAGATTTTCGCACCGAGTTTTGTAGAGCGTGTTTCTTTTATTTTGGGAATGTTTTGTTGTGAGTTACCTGCAAAAAAAATAAAAAAATTATGCGGGGAACCAATGATATGTTTCAACAACTTTGTACCTGCATTTTATGATTATATATCTTTATTGGAATTTCCGGATTATATTTTGTTGTTTGGAAAAAGTATTACTATAAATTATATTGAATTTTATAAATAATAATTTATTTATTTATTAAATTTATATTTATAAATATTTTAATAATAAAAATTAAAATAATGATATAATTTTTTAATATTTATTAGATATTATGTAATTTTATTAAAAGTAATATTTAGTTGTAAAGTTTTTTTTTAATTATTATATAAATATATATGAGAGATATTTTACAAAGAATATGTATATATTTATTAGATATTATGTAATTTTATTAAAAGTAATATTTAGTTGTAAAGTTTTTTTTTAATTATTATATAAATATATATGAGAGATATTTTACAAAGAATATGTATAGGTGTAAATGTTTTTAAAATTTAACATTGAATATAAAAATTTACTATTAAAAAAATTAATGGAATATTAATTCTAATAAAATATTTAGTATATAATTTAAAAAATATATGTCAGCTAATATTGAATATGTCTTTTCAAATAAAATTTTAACCAATACAATCACTACTTATTTGTTTGGTTTAGTTCTCTTTTCATTGTTTCTATTTAATAATAAAGTATATTGAAAATGTCTACTTAATTAAATTTTTAACCAATACAATCACTACCGGTTTGGTTTGGTTTGGTTCTATTTCCATTGTCTCCATTTAATAACAAAGTATGACAACGTATACTAGCTATTCCCATTCCATTGTCTCTATTAATAATAAAGTATATCAAATATGTCTATTTATTTAAATTTTTAACCAATACAATCACCACCTGTTTGGTTTGGTTCTGTTTCCATTGTCTCCATTTAATAACAAAGTATGACAATGTATACTAGTTGTTCCCATTCCATTGTCTCTATTTAATAATAAAGTGTATTGAATATGTCTACTTAATTAAATTTTTAACCAATACAGTCACCACCTATTTGGTTTGGTTCCTGTTTCCATTGTCTCCATTTAATAACAAAGAATGACAAAGTATACTAGCTATTCCCATTCTCTTATCAAGTCGATCAATTTTGTTTCCACTGTCTCCATTTAATAACAAAGTATGACAAAGTATACTAGCTATCCCCATTCTCTTATCAAGTCCACATATTCTATTATACAAGGTATTCAATTTTGTTGTTTCCATTGTCTCCATTTAATAACAAAATATGACAAAGTATACTAACTATTCCCATTCTGTTATCAAGTCTGCATATTCTATTATAGAATGTATTCAATTTTTTTAATGCTCACATTCGCTAGGTTTATATTTTAGGTTTTAGTTACTATATTTTAGGTTTCATTTAACAATATCAATTTCAATTTTTAATTCCTAGGTTTTTATTTTAGTCACGAGACTAAATCCCATATTGATAATAGTATACAATGATGCTTGCTATCAATCTAAATCATTAGGATGAGGTTTAATTCTGGCATCTTTCTTCAAAACCAGAATGAATTGCTTCTTGCTTCTGTACTGCATCAACCAAGGCATTTGGATGATTCATCCACTTGTACTCCTTCATTTAATTCCTTTCTATTTAAACAACTTTGTTCTTTATTAAATGATTGGAAACCCTAAATAATTTATGTTTTTAACAACCAAAACCCCTCTCATCTACCAAACAAAAAAAATAATTTTAAGCATAATCGAACCTACTCTCTACTTCTATACTTCTATGTTGAGACCATAGAAATATACTAATCGAAAAATGATGAGAGTTACAATTGGAACTAAATATACAAGATAAATATGACTGACATATATTCAAGTCAAATACTGTGTTTTTGTCAAAGAAAATTGTATTTTGAAATATGCCATTAACCACATCTCCATAATGATAATAGTATACTATGATGCTAGCTATCAAGCTGACAATAATATCCAATGGTGATAACTATCAATTCAAATTATTAGGTAGATTTTCATGTAAGTAAATCTATTTTTTTATTTGACTCAAATGATTAGGTAGTTTATTTATTTATTTATCAGTTTTTTTTTTGTAATTTTGGCACCACTACATCTTCATCATGTCCAATATATCACCCTGATTAGGGTGGGGAATTGAATAGGTGAATTCACATCAAGGAGTGCCTTAACAGAGCAACCGATCACTCTCTATCCAAGACCCCGTGGACTATTTATTATTATTATTATTATTATTATTATTATTATTTTCCTAGGAAAATATGGGTAGATCCACTCGAAGGGATCACATCCCATTGGCAAAACTAGTCAGATCCTAACCCTTTGATGGCATCGAGGACAATTGACCATGTGACTTTCCAATGATGAAGCAACATGACCTCGAATAATTGAGATGTTAGGTCCCTATACTACTAGTGTAACCCTTGATTGTTATTAGTACAACCCCCTTATTATATTGTTGTGCCCATGTAGTCCCCATATTGTTATTAGTGTGCCCCATAGAAGCCCACTATTGTTATTATTATGCCCTTACATTATTATTGTTATGTCTGCTTTGATTATATTATGACCCCTTAGACTCTTATATATAGAAAAGTGGTCTTGTCATTTGTATCATCGAAGAATTATTCCTTTGTGCAATGTAAATGATGTTGCTTCGTCGAAGAGGCTAGTTTCTAAGGCATTTATCTATCTTTTCTATCTTTTTGTTAGCTGGTTCCATAACATTTGGTATCAGAGCTTGGATTCTAGGGTTTTGCTGCTCCAAACAGGTCATTGTGGCATTTTCGCTATAATGTTTGTTCAGCAATGTTTCAAAAGCGAAAGAAAAAACATTTGAGATGAAATCTCTCTGAACCTCGGGTCCGAATTTCAGATCTTGTCTTGCTATATTTTCGGAAATATGATCCAAGGAAGTTAGGGTTTATGCAGGATGCCGAATTTTATCTCAAACGGGTTACCTAGGGAAATCGTCATAACGTTTTTTCTGACCATCCGATTGAAATTTTTTACGAAGTTACAGAAAGAGGACAGACTGTAGTTTTCTGTGTATCAGTTTCAGGTCCTAAGGTCAAAAGAGTGACACGTGGCACTTCCTCCAAACTCACTCTACTGAATGAGTCTATAATCAGGTCATCATGGGAGATTTGGCATAACTCTTCATTGGAGAATCCAATCTTGATCAGACTTGCGGGGTTAGAAAGAGGACTCATAGAGCTACGACAGGGTGAAATTTCATAACTTGGAGATCTAAAATTACAGAGTTACAGTCATTTCAAGATTGAGCTCCTAAAATAAAGAAAAGGCGATATGAGGAAGTTTGATGGCAATGATCCGTTAAATTGGATACTACGGATGGAGCAATATATTGATCTACATGAGGTGCAACTGTTACAAAAGGTATGTATTGCATCTTTATATTTAGAACCGAATCAATTTTTATGGTATGAAAGGCTTTGTTCTCGTAAACCACTTGTCACGTGGTCAATTTTCACGGAGGAAATGATAGCACATTATGAGGATGCAAAGAGAAACACCTTCTTTAGCCAATTGATAAATCTCAAACATAAGGGTTCAATGGCAGAACACATTGAGGAATTTCAAAAATTGAATATAAGGGTAAATGATATTCCAGAGAAGCAAATGATTGATGTCTTCATAGTTACTTTAAAGAATAACATTCAACACGAGGTTCGTCTTTGGGAACTTGATTCATTGGAGAAGGCATTTAGGTTGGAAAGAAAAATTGAAAGCGAAATTATGGAAACAAGGAATCCCACCACTGACGACTATAATTATGGAAGTGTTTTTTCTCCTAGCCTTTCACAACCTACAAGGTTTACACCACTACAATTGGAAGAAAAAATAGAAAAAGGGCTTTGTTACACTTTTGATAGCAAATACACTAAAGGTCATAAGTGTGCTGAGAAGAAATTATTTTACATAGATTATGAAGAGGAGGAATGAAAGGATCAAGAAACATCAAAAGAAGAGGATATACACCAGGAACCAACCCCAGAGAAAGAAGAAGTGAATCCGACCATATCTTGTAAATCATTGACAAGAATTACCACACCTCAAACTCTCAAGATAGGACATATCAATAAGAAAAAGGTTCAAGAAGTGAAATATCACTTCGAGAAAGAAGAAATGAATCCAACCATGTCTTGTAATGCATTGGCCATAATTACCACTCCTCAAACTATCAAGATAGAAGAACACATCAAGAAGAAAAATGTTCAAGAAGTGAAAGATCACATCGAGCATCAAGAAATAAATCCGACCATATCTTGTAATGCATTGCAAGAAATTACTACTCCTCAAACTCTCAAGATAGAAGGACATATCAAGAAGAAAAAGATTCAAGCAGTGAAAGATCACATCGAGCATCAACAACAAGTTCTCCAACTTTTAAAGGATAACACCACTTTGGTGCAGAATCGAATGAACCAACAGGGAGATCAACATCGGAGTGAAAGAAGTTTTGATGTAGTCGATTGGGTATTTTTACGGCTACATCTCAAGCAAGCTATTTATGAGAAGGAAATGTTGGCAATACTACATGCACTTAAGAAATGGAAACCTTACCTAATGGGAAGACACTTCAAAGTAAAAATGGATCATGATAGTCTTAAATACTTTTTAGAACAAAGATTATCTTTAGAAGAACAGAAAAAATGGGTCACAAATATGTTGGGCTATGACTTTGAAATCATCTACAAAAAAGGGAAGAAAAATGTTGTTGCAGATGCACTCTCAAGAAAGGATGAGGATGTAGAAGCATTGTTTTGTGTTATTTCTATTATCCAACCAGATTGGAGAAAGAAGCAAGGGATGAATTGAAGAAGGAAGAAGAAGTATGGCCACTCATTCAAAAGTTGCAGAAGATCCCAGTTCAAACAATATTGCCAGAACTTGATGAGGAAGGAAAAATCATATTGGAACCTAGAGTAGTCACAGAAACAAGAACCTGACAACTACGAAATCGATCAATTTCAGAGTATCTCATCAAGTGGAAGAACTTACCTGCTGAAGATTTCACATGGGAGGTCAAAATTTTTATATAGAAGCATCAAGAACTATTCAAACATTGAGGACAACACTTTTTGAAGGAGAGGGGCATGTTAGGTCCCTATACTACTAGTGTAACTGCTGATTGTTATTATTACAACCCCCTTATTATATTGTTGTGCCCATGTAGTCCCCATATTGTTATTAGTCTACCCCATAGAAGCACACTATTGTTATTATTGTTCCCTTACATTATTATTGTTATGTCGGCTCCAATTATATTATGACCCCTTAGACTCCTATATATAGAAAGGAGGTCATGTCATTTGTATCATTGCAGAATTATTCATTTTTGTAATGTAAAGGAGGTTTCCCCCTCGAAGAGGTTTATTTTGAAGGCGTTCATCTATCTTTTTGTGAGCTAGTTCCATAACATGAGATAACCCGCAGGGATATAGTAGTAAGTTTTTTGTTGAAAATGTAGCGGTGGAAGATCTTCTAACTTGTGCCTTAGCAAGTGAAGACCACAAATTTGACTTTGTCTAACATGGATGCTAGACTTCACTTATGATGAGTTTATTTCCTATTTACTAGAATGGTCATCAGGTTTGCATGCATAGACTTGGAGCTTTAGTCAGTTGGATTATTCTTTAGTTATACTACAATATGAAGTGGCAATGACAAGTTGAGTTAGAACAAGTTAAGACTTCATTTTTTATTAGATAGAGAATGAATTGACTTCTCAGTTAATTCGCAATCACCACTGAAGGAAACTTGATTGAGCTATCAATCGAACTAGGCCTCCTTTCATGGTTCGAATTCTATCTATAAAGAGAGGAAGAAGGCACAAATTCATATATCATTTTTTATTGTGGAATACATATCAGTTGAGGAGGAATTTTGCACAACTATTTAGGAGCCTGAGTGCGCAAGGATTGTGGATAAGGGATTAGGATTCTTATGGAAATTCAAGGAGCCTAAGTGCGCAAGGATTGTGGAGAAGTGATTAGGATTATCATGGAAATTCGAGAATATCTTCAACAGAGAATAGTTGTATAGTTGAGAATATTGAGGAGAAACCTAGCACTTTCCCAGAGACCGATTGTTGGCTGCAGTAACAGCATGAATTGTAATAGATCCAATTACTCAAAGAACAATAAATAAATTATCACAACAAAGAAAGCACGTTTTCCGTTTTGGGTGTCCTCTGTAAAACACGCATGCCATTTTTGTGTACATGTGTTTTTATCTCTGGTGTTTTTATGATTCGGTTTTAGACTATAGTTTTCTTGTTTTCAGTGATTCATGTAGTGCATAGAGTTTCAAAGAAAATTATTATTTTTTATTTACTCTTTAAATTTAAATAGATGGTATCACATTATAGAGTTATAGAAATAGAATATGAGAGAATTATAATTTGCAGTAAATAAGTATGTCAACATTAAACCAATCTAGTTCGAATTTATTCATTTTAACTCCAAATTTGTCTACCACTAAGAAAATTAAATATCTTAATATAGAAACTATTTATCAATTTTTGTATTTCCGCTTTAAATTTAAGTAGATGGTATCATATTATAGAGTTATAGAAATAGAACATGAGAGAATAGTAAATAAGTATGTCAACATTAAACCAATCTAGATTCATTTTAACCCCAGATTTATTCATTTTAGCTCCAAATTTATCTACGGCTAAGAACATCATCGATATGAATTCTCCTTGCAGGCCTCTAGGGACTCTGATCATTCCTCACCAGTAATACTCTTCGATAATAATAGAATACATTAAAACAGTAATCTGCGACAACAGGTTGATCCAGAGACCTGTCTTCCATGGGCATGCATTGAAAATTGGCTCTCACAATTTCGAGCAACAGAAGGAAAAGACAGTCCTAATAAGGGGGAATTACCAACCAGTGCGCACGAGAATAACAGAGCATGCAGGAATAAGCGGACTGAGAGTTCCCCTAACACGCTCCCAAAAAACTACGATGAATATTTGCAGCACGATTAAACGCTTAATAATATAACAATGATTTGACTGATATGCATTAAAAACACATCGAAGAGTATTACATCTCTGACATGATTAATTTAAAACACATCGAAGAGTATTACATCTCTGACATGATTAATTTTCATTCATTTTTACGTGCTTAATTTTAAAACAAGTTTAATCCTTGGTTGTAGAATGAGCTCTTAGCCATGTTATATATATATATATATAGAGGTATATATATTATTTTACGTAACAATCTTGTTCTGTTTATATTTATAGGGATATTACTGTTCAGTTGTTTAAATTACAATATTATAAATAAGACTGGAATTTTAAAATAGATTTATTTGTACAATTAAGTTTTCATACTTTATATTCATAATTAATGTTGGAGGAACGACGCGGAGGAATGCCCCGGACGACTAAAAATGGCTCGAATTTGAATTAAAAAATTCAAAAAATCTTGTAAAGGCAGTCTTTGAATCATGTTTTTGATGGTGGAAATAGATTCAGCGCCATCAAAAACATCTGTGACACCTAAAATTTGGAAGTTTAACAACTATAACTTGGATTTACAAAAATCCTTACCAGATTTTCTCTAAATATAACTAGAATTTCTATTACTTTTCCGGCTCCACCTAGTTAGACTACCCAGGATGAAATAATTGGATTGCCAACCCCACCTAGTTAGACTACCCAGGATGAAATAATTGGATTGCCAACCGTGAAATAATCCTCTACTTCTTTAGCTGAATAAAAAAATACTGTGAAGAAATAGTATTCCGAAATAAAATACATTCACATTTATAATTTTTCCAAATAAAACATATTATCATAAATTCTAAATTATTTTTGAAAACTTTTAAATAAAAATATTATTAAATAAAAAGTTTAACATCTTCTAAATAAAATACATTATTATAATTTAAAATTCTACCTTCTAGATGAAAAAATCGTTAAACAAATGTTGTAACATTTTCCAAATAAAATACATTATTATAATTTAAAATTCTACCTTTAATAACTCCTAAATAATTAACAAATAATTCAACATTTTCCAAAGACACATTACCCTAATTTGAATTTCTACCATGATAACTTCGAGAAGAGAAATTTCTGCTGCTGAAAGAGAGCTCGTTAGTCTACGATCTTGACCACAAAAAGAGAGCTCGTTAGATTACGAGAGGGTAATGTGTCTTTGGAAAATGTTAAATTATTTGTTTAATATTTAGGAGTTATTAAAGGTAGAATTTTAAATTATAATAACGTATTTTATTTGGAAAATGTTAAACTCTTTATTTAATAATTTTTTTATCTAGAAATTTTCAAAAACACAATTTAGAATTTATGATAATGTGTTTTATTTGGAAAATAGTATATATGTGAATGTATTTTATTTTGGAATATTATTTCTTCACAGTATTTTTTTTATTTAGCTAAAAAAGTGGAGGATTGGATGAAATAATCGGATTAATAATCTCATTTTTAGCCGATCCACTAAATAATCTCATTTTTAGCCGATCCACTAAAGAATAGTGACTAGAAATAAGTGTTATCAGTAAACAGATGGTCTAAATTAGTCTCTTTCTAAATCACTCGTTAAAATTTATAATATTGACTTAAATGCTTACACGGTCAAATTTAAGGTTTTAAATTTTTCCACAAACTACTTTTCACGTTACAAAATTTTCCCTCACCGTGAAATACTATATGTTACAATGCCAGCCGCCGCTATGTTTGGACTTGACTTGTTAGGCAGTCATAACCATCCAATCCATTGCATGACGATTGAACAACTTCTGATGGTTCCTTCTTGGGACCTGTCTATCCACATTAAATGGTTCATCTATAATACAGACACCCCTTGCAGAGCCGTAGGAACAAAGTGACAGAAAGGGCGTCATTTCGTCAGCGCTGAGCAGTGTGATCCAGCCTATCCACCCAATAAAGCAGCAGGAATATGTTGCTTTCCCTCCTATCGTTCTCTTGAGGTAAATGTCAATATCACCAATGCTTCAGTGGGCAATTTGGATGCTCCTTCCTCTGGCGCTTCACCTATATGAATTCTCCTTGCACGCCTCTAGGGACTCTGATCCTTCTACGCCTTGAATGCTCTCTCACTATCAAAACAGTAATCTGCCACAGCAGGGTGATGCAGACAACTGTTTTCCATGTGCATGTACTGAAAACTGGCTTGCAGCACGATCAAATGCTTAATAATACAACAGAAGGAAAAGACAGTTCCAACTTCCAACAACCGGAGAATAACCAGACTTAGAATCTGTCGTACACGCTGCAAAAGAATTACGAAGAATACTTGCAGCACGATCAAATGCTTAATAATACAACAATACTTTGACTGACAAGAAATAACAATAGCTTAATAATACAACAAATGAATTAATATTTGTGCGGCGGTTCTTTGAGCTGTCTGAAATGAAAAGAGTGATTAAACAATAGACATGCATTAAAAACACTTCGACATGTATTACATCTCTGACACGATTAATTTCCATCTATTTTCATTAATGTCAATTTACTTTCACATACTATTTGTTTTTTAAAACGGCGTTGTGTACGGCCACACAGTTATTCTTAATTTAATTGGAATCTCTCTTTTTTTTTTTGAAAAATCAGTTCACAAGAGAGTTTGAATATTTGTTTAATAGTAAAAATAGATTTAACACGATCAAAAACAACCTCTTGTACCAAAAAAAAATCAAAACATAAATTCCACGAACGCTGTTTGAACCATTGTCCTGGACGATAAAAGTTCCTTTAAAACTTTAACTCCCACTGTTACTGACCATTGATCTAATTTTCATTCATGGTTACTTGTTCTCAACTTACATTTTTGAGCTACAACTGGCGGTTATCATTGCTTCCCTACCACTACCGTCAACATGCATCCCCCCACGATAGAGCCGAAACAGTGCATCTGATCTGTTGCCCGCTCCCGACCACTACAATCTGGAATCTAGTATGGGTTGAAGTAGCACCTCTCCCAGGCTTGGTTGCTGCTTCTTTTCAGATCCATCGCAATGGTCGACTGAGGTGTTATTTCAACCCCTACTAGACTCCAGTTGGGTTGACATCAAACAAATTTGTTGCAAGCTGGAGAGTTGAAGGGTGGAAAACTTACAGGTGCATTCAGTATGGATTTCAAATTCCTGTTTTTCATTCATATCCATTTTGTTCTGATCTTTAACTTCATTTCCTCGCCATATTATAATCACCAATGGATTTCAAATTTCTGCTTTTGTTTCATAGTCATTTTGTTACAGTCTTTAAATTCTTCTCCAAATACCTGGTTTCGTTTCATAGTCATTGCGTTAAAATCTGTAAATTCATCTCCTTGCCAGATTTAATCCCCAACCCCGTTATAGAGAAGTTTTTCTAATAAGGATTTTGTGGGGATGGGGATTAAAATGCTCAGAAATAGAAATTGGACTTGCAGTGTTTTATTAACAGAGGAATTCTTTTCTTATGTTGGATCGAATTTGAACTCCAACGGAACGGCTGTGTGAGAAGAAGAATATTGCTAATTGCCATTGTAACGATTTCAGTGCTAGATCAAAAACCATTACAATTAGTTTCTTCTCTCCTGTTATAACTTCAATCAAACCAATTGTTTGCTGTAGGTGAGGTGTAATTCTTAGGACCAGTAGCATTGAGTTTTCTGAGCTAAAGCCCATACATGAATGCCATGAGAATCAAGCATATTGATATGGGAATATAATAGTTATATCGAGTGCACCCTTTACTTACGGTAGGATAACACTCCCTTAAAATGCAAGTGGGTGCCCATGATTCTCCCTATCACGCTACTATATGGGCTATAAGTAACAATATTTATTCTCTTTTATTTAAATTTTCGGCTGCATTAAGGTTGATCATCTTGTTTAATGTAGAGCCATACCAAATGCGCGGTAAACTCTCACTTACTTATAACCTAATGAATCACAAACCAGCGTTATTATTTCTCCACTGCCAATACCACTACTAGCAACATGCATGCATTCTCTTGGAGAGGCAAAACCCGACCTGTTATGAGGCATCGCCAACCATTGTAAATCTGGCTGGCTTGGCTGAAGTAGCACCTCTGGCTAGCTTGGCTGCTGCTGCTTATGGCTGTATGCTGCAATAGACAAATGAGACGTCCTTAGACCCTTACCACACTCCTATGTTATTCAGCTAGAGAGCTGGGTAGCTTCCGTGCCTGGTGTGCATTGAAGGTAGATTTCTAATCATGCTTGTGATTCATAGGATACTGGTATATGAAAGAGGGTTCAGAATTCCCTAGCATAAAGTCTAGAGAATTTGAAGCTTACCAGATACTTGAATTCTACAAAAATTAAGAGGGACCTACCTTCCCTCCATCATGTCCAAAATTTGGAGATGAAAATAAATCCTATTCCCAAAAGATAAGGTGTTAGATATGCCCTTTCCATCGAGCCCGGCCAACACCAGTAGAGATCAAGGAATGGATCCCGAAATTTGGGCTCTGATTAACCTTGCGATATCACTTTGTCTGGATGGCCAGCGATATCACTTTGTCTCTGCATGGCCAACTCGGAGAGAGATCAAGGTCCAGATCCCTAGAATTCTGCTGCTTCGTCTTGTAGGCAGATGTAATCCCATCCCGTACATAATGGATCAGATCGTCTAGAATTCTGCTATTCGTCTTAGGGATGGGGATTAAACTACTCGGAAGTTTACCTTGCAGGATGTTTCTTTTTAAAAAGAAATCTTCTGATATTAGATCGAAGGTTGAATTCACCGAAGCATAAGTGATGAACGCGGTCTTTTATTTCATTTTAATTGTACTAAACAAGTGAAGCAAGTGAAGCTATTTTATAGTTTAGGATGGGTAAAATTGATATGTGTATTTTATATGGTGTTATAATATTTGTATGTGATATTAATAAAATAAAATTAAAAAAACAAATTATAATTAGCATAATTATATTAATAAAATAACCAATAAAATAAGTTATGTTTTAATAGACCATATATTCTATTTATAAGAATAGAAATTCACAAATGAAATGCAGAAAATGGTACCATGTGATGTCAAAAGAGACTGATGGAATGAGAAAGGAAGGAGGGAATGACAACCTTCACTCTCTCTTGGAAACATGCCTATTCTAAAAAGGCAAGCTTATATGTTTGAAATTACTTTGACATGGCATATTGATGATGATATGAATTTTTTTTTAATCACTATATTTTTCAATAAATATATTTATAGAAAGATAAAGAAAAGATTAGATGTTAAAATAATATAATTACTTTTTCATGAGGAGTTAACTAAACATAGAGAGTCAGTTAATTGAGTGATTGAGTATTGAGTGAAGTCGAATTAAGTGATAGACGACTTTGCGTGTGTGATTGCATGTAGTTGCATATCAAGATATTTTAAGCAATTAGCTAATTGGAAAATGTTTAAATACCCTTCACCGGGTTCATTCTAATCATCATGTTTTGTGTGATCAATAGAAGTGCAGCAACTCGTGTTTTATGTGAATTCATGCTTTGTCTCTTCAGTGTTTTCAACAAATTGGTATCAGAGCAAGAGAAAAACTAAACCTGCAGATTCCCAAGTAAAGGGTCGAAAATTTGAGCGTAGCCGTTGAGTGATAAGTCGTAGCTTGTTGATTGTTGAGCAATCAGGTCGAATTATTCTGGATAGAAGGAGGGTCGCAGCCCACGCTGCCAGCTGAAACCGTAATTGCGTCAACCACAATCGCCGCACCTGTTGTAGCAGCCGGTATAGGAAGGAACGAGAGAAAAGGTCTTTCATACAGCACATGCAGCGCTTTAAAAATTCAGAAGCCGTTAAAAATTCAAAAGTTTGTTAAGCTTTTTCAAAGGAGAACTGTAAGACATCATACTACTAACGTGAAGGTTTTCTTTTAAGAGTAAAGTGAAGGTTTTTATGAGACATTTTTTTAAAAGTGTGAACGTGACTTTTTAATTAAAGTTTTATAACCTTGTAGTGAAAGTGTTTTGTTTTTATATCTAAAGAATTTTTTATAAAAATATCTTTTTATATAAAAATAAATAAGGTTTTTTTTTGGAGGAAAAGAAAACAAATTAAATTAAAAGAGAAATTAAAAAATAATAATAATAAATAAAAAAATTAAAATCTGGGTTAAAAAAAAAAAGAAATTTAGGGTTTTTTTCTTTTTGAAGAGAAATTTTTGTGGAAAGATGGCTTTCTCAAATTTCCAGCACCAATCCCCATTGTTTATAGGGAAAGATTATGATGTGTGGGCCATTAATATGGCGACCACGTTCCAAGCACATGATGTTTGGGATTATATCAAGTTTGGGTTTTCATAACCTAATAATGAAGAAGAAGAACAAGCTCTCAACAATATAGAAAGGGAACAATGGAAGAAAGACACAAAGAAGAATGCACATGCGTTGCAGCTTATTCAACAGGGAGTGGATCGAGCAGTGTTCCAGACGATTATGATTACGTCTTCAGCAAAAGTAGCATTTGATATTTTGGTGACAAACTATTAAGATATGGCCAAAGTCAATTTTGTTAAGTTGCAAAATACTAGGGGAGATTTTGAAAGTCTATAGATGAAGGAGACAGACGACATTGATTCTTTCATGAATCGGATCATAATTGTCATAAATCAGTTAAAGATTTACAAAATTTGATCCTTGTTTACAAAATTTGATGTTGTGGTAGCAGCCATAGAAGAAGCCAAGGATTTGGCATCATTGACCATTGATGAGCTGATGGGATCACTTCTATCACATGAGGCAAGGATAGACAAAAATAAGGATTCTAGTTAGAGACCGCTTTCAAAAGTCAGGTTTCTATTTCAAGAGACAGAGGTCGAGGTAGAAGTAGAATGGGAGACAGAGGACGAAACGAAAGATATGGTGGTTAGAGAGATGACCGAGAAGAGCATGAACATGCGAGTGGAAGCAACCACAAAAGCTTCAACAATAATCAAACAGTTGACAAATCAAAGGTGAGATGTTATTACTGCAATAAATTTGGTCATTATGCTCGTGATTGCAAGAAGAAAATAACTAATAAAGGGAACGAGAGAGCTAATCTCACTATAGGTAGTATTAACTCCATGTTCTTAGCTCGCCATACCATGCATGAACCTTCTACTAGTGTGTGGCTGTTAGACATTGGTTGCAGTAACCACATGATAGACAACAAGGATTTGGTTGCAAATTTTGATCAATCTGTGAAAACAGAGATAAAGTTGGGGACTCACAAGACTGTGGAGATGGCAAAGGAATGGTCAACATGGTCAATTAACACAGAAATGATACAGAGTTATCTTTCAAGGTCAAGAAGTTGTTATATATGACAAGCCCCCAAGAAAGCAATTGATAGGAAAGGTGCAGATGATGAGCAACATACTCTTTCCTCTAATTTTGAATTACGATGGTCAGGTGAGTTCTTTTACAGTTGCATGTTCTGATGATTATTGGTTATGGCACTTTCAATTTGTACACTTGCACTTTTCTAGTTTAAGATTGTTGCAACAGAAATAGATGGTCAGAGGATTACCTCCCATTAAAGAGTCTGCTAGTACTTGTGAGTGTTGCATATTGAGAAAACAACATCGTGATAGTTTTCCAAAGGGAGTTGCATACAGAGTAAAGCAACCTCTTGAGCTAATGCATACAGACTTGTGTGGACCTATGAGGACACAGTTGATTAGTGGAATTTGCTACTTCCTCACTTTCATCGATGACTACAGCAGAAAGACTTGGGTTTACTTCTTGAAACAGAAGTTTGATATTTTTGCAAAGTTCAAAGAATTCAAGGTATTAAGGTCAGATCGTGGTGGAGAATATGACTCAAAGGCATTCCATGATTACTGCAAACAACATGGAATCAGAAGACAATTTACAACCAGGTACACACTGCAACAGAATGGTGTAGAAGAGAGAAAGAACAGGACAATTATAAACATGGTAAGAAGCATGTTCAAAGGAAAAAACTTGTCTAATGAGTATTGGGCAGAAGCATTGGCATGTGCTATTTATGTGATCAACAGATCTCCTACAAAGAGTGTAATGAACAGAGTACCAGAACAAGCATGGTCAGGTATGTATTGCAGTGTATCTCATCTTAAAATATTTGGATTTGTAGCTTATGCACATGTGCCTAAGGAACGTAGAGGCAAATTGGATGATAAAAGTGAAAAATGCATATTCATTGGTTATATTGAGCAATCAAAAGCTTACAAATTATATAACCCTGTCATAAAGAAGACCATAATTAATAGAGATTTTGTGTTCAAGGAACAAGAGTCATAAAATGGAACTGTAGACAAAGCAGTTGATGCACAAGTGCGACTGATGGAAGAAGATGATGTAGCAGAAAAGGAGCAGCAAGAATCACAGGTGAAAACACCAAACAGAAACACACCAACAAGGACTCCAATATTTTAAGAGCAACATGGATCTTTAAGAAGATCAATAGATGAATATTCTCTCAACAATCAATCAGGTGATGAATCAAACAATGGTAAGAGAAAGATGAGAAGTTTAAAAGATATTTATGATGATTTGAATCTTAGTTCAAATTTTGCATTGTTATCATTCAACCTTCTTTGTTTGAAGAAGCAATCAGAGATGAAAATTGGGTGCAAGCCATGGATGAAGAAATTGAAGCTATTAAAAAGAATTTTACATGGGATTTGGTTGATTTGCCAAAGGAAAAAAAATCTCATTGGTGTGAAGTGGGTGTACAAGACAAAGTTGAATGAGAAAGGTGAAATTGATAGATTTAAAGCAAGACTTGTAGCAAAAGGATTCTCGCAGCAACCGAGAATAGACTTTGGAGAAACATTTGCTCCGGTAGCTAGATTGGATATTGTAAGAGCAGTTCTAGCCATAGCAACTCAGAACAAGTGAAAAGTATATAGAATGGATGTGAAACCAGCCTTCTTGAATGGAATTATAGAAGAAGAAATTTATGTGCAGCAACCTCCAGGATATGAAGTTGAAAGTAACGAAGACAAAGTTTACAGGTTGTGGAAAGCGCTCTATGGACTGAAGCAAGCGCCTAGAGCTTGGCGTAGCAGAATTGATAGTTACATGATCAAGAATGGATTTTGCAGAAGCAACATTGAGCCTACCTTATACACAAAGGTAAAGGAGCATGGACAGATTTTGATTGTTTTCTTATATGTTGATGACATGAATTTCACAGGGGATTTTGACATAGATGAATTTAACGTAGCCATGATGAAATAATTTGAGATGACAAATCTTGGTCTCATGAAATATTTTATTGGCATAGAAGTTGAGCAATCTGAAAAAGGAACTTTTATATGTCAAAATAAATATGCCAAATATTTGTTGAAAGGATTTAGGATGGAAAATTGCAAACATGTCCCTACACCAGTTGCAATAGGTACAAAGTTAAGTAAGGATGATGAAGGTTTAGATGTCAATCCAACTCTATTCAAAAGACTGGTTGACAGCCTCATGTATCTCACAACGACAAGACCACATATCATGCAAAGAGTGAGTTTGATTTCCATATTTATGGAGACTCCAAAATACACACATTGGAGTGCAAGAAAACGAATTCTGGGATACATAGCAAGAACTAGAGATTGTGGCATAATGTATGCAAGCACATAAAACAAGGATTTGATTGGATACATAGATAGTGGTTTTGCAGGAAGTTTGGATGATAGGAAGATCACTCCTAGTTTTGTGTTCCACCTTGGTTCAGATGTGATTTCATGGTCATCTAAGAAGCAACCCATTGTGACACTTTCGTCAGCAGAAGTAGAATATGTAGCAACAACATCAACATCATGTCAAGCAGTGTGGTTAAGAAGAGTACTTGATGGACTCAAAAAGAAACAACAAGGATCAGCAACAATATAATGTGACAACACCTCAGCGATTGCACTATCCAAGAATAGTGTGTTTCATCAGAAGAACAAGCATATTGATACTAGATATCACTTTATTAGAGAACTTGTGAGCAATGGAGAAGTTCACTTGAAGCCTTGTAAATCTAGTGATCAATTGGTTGATATATTTACTAAGTCATTAGCACAAGATATGTTTGAGTTTCATAGAAGAAACTTGGGTGTTGTAAGCCTAGCTGAGACATAGATCAGGAGGCATGTTCAAGTTGTCATGAGTCATGTTTTTAGTTTACCAGTCGTAATTAAGGGGGAGTGTTAAAATAAGATAATTACTCCTGCATGAGGACTTAGCTAAACATAGAGAATCAGTTAATTGAGTGATTGAGTGGTTGAGTGTTTGAGTGTTGAGTCAAGTCGAATTAAGTGATAGACGACTTCGAGTGTGCGATTGCATGCACTTGCATGTCAAGATATTTTAGGCAATTAGCTAGTTGGAAAATGTTTAAATACCCTTCACCGAGTTCATTGTAATCATCATGTTTTGTGTGATCAATAGAGGAGAAGCAACTCGTGTTTTATATGAATTCATGCTTTGTCTCTTCCATTTTTCCGACAAAAAAAATAAATAAATAAAAATAAAAAATTAAATATCAAAAGTCAAAAAGGTAGAAAATATATAACAATTCTCTTAAATTCTGTAGTATATAGTCTACAATTAAATGCGAAAAATTTACATCATTTCATTTCTTTGTTAGACTATGTATGTTCGCTGACTCTAAATAAACTATTCAACACAGTACAATATGACTCTAAATAAACTATTCAACACAGTACAATATGAACAAAAACATGAAAAATAAACTATTCAACACGTGCAACAAAAACACCAAAAAAAGGCTCTCATTTCAACCTGAAAACCATCTATGCAAGTGAGAGACTGTATACACTGTACACAAATAAACAAAGAATGACCATAAATTATCCAGCTATAGTTGGTAGATACCTTAAATGTCCTCCTCCATTGGGGAAAGGCTCGCTTTGTTTTGGGGTGTTAATAGTTTCGCAGACTCAAAGTACGTGAGTCTGATAAATTCCTCATTAAACTCTAGGCTTTACTCACCATGAATGGTTTAATATCCATGTACAAATGATCACAAATTTTAAAATAATAAAATTATTAATTTTTGAGATTAAAGGCAGAGGACCCAGGTTATGACACTACCCTGCATGTTAAAGGCAATACACATTTCAACTAACCATAAAAGGACAGTTGAACCCCAGAACCAATAAAAAGACACAGTTGAACTCCAAAACTAATGCCCACGGCAGCCCATCTCAAAATAAAACTGTTTAAAATAAAACATAGTGCAAAGTCCAAAAGGTGCACTAAATACGAAACAGAGTAAAACAAAGTGTTTGCGCAGTAAGAGTCAGAAATGAAATTTTAGAATGTGGTGCACAACAAAATACTTCGATTTACAATTCCATGGGACAACTCCCTTATGATCGTAAACCAAGATGTTTACATAGATCTACAACTTTCTCTATTTACGCAGTAAAGACATAGTAAAACTCTGTTTTGCAAGCCCAACTATCTTTGTTCCTCAAATTTAGCTTTAGACATTCGAACTGGTTTGCTGCAAATTCCACCTATCTTCGCTCCTCAAATTTAGCTTCAGACATTCTAACTGGTTTGATGCAAATTCTAAAATTTCATATCTCATGAAGTAACCAAAATACATATATTGGTACATTAATTTCATGATAGGACATACATTAAAACTAAACATGGGTGCACATAAAAAAATTCAGAACTTTCATTCACTGCGTGGTACATACTCTAGTTGCGCAGTAAAAGCCTCATACACTGCGTACGTTGTACGTACTCAAGTTGGGCAGTAAAAGCCTCGCGTTTACTATTTATGAACTCTATGTAGATATTTTTTTGATCTTAATTGTTTGATGCAGGCCTGGAATTTCAAATTCCTTTTGCCTGTCAAGTTAAAATTTGATGATGTTTTTGTATTTTTTTTACTCTTTGTTTTACGTTTTAATCAAATATGTGAGTGTCACGAAAAACTCTATTTTAACAATTTTTGTAAATTTATTCCACAACACACAATAAGTCATCAAATTGGAGGTTGATAATGACTGTTATTTATAATGATTCTTGTTACATTGACATCGCAAATTTGTAGTCTATCAGATTTATAGCTCAAATTAATGGTAGGACCATTTAAACAATAAAATCTTTGCAAAACTTACAATCCATGGACTATAAATAAATTATCTAGTGAGACTATAAATAAATCATCTAGAGAAAATACAGAAAAGTTATGCAATAATAAATAGTGATTATAATTCATTAAAAGTCAAACTTTCTGGAGAAACTACAAATTTTTTTTATCAATAGGAATATCTCAATACATAGATCCTCTATTAAACATAAACTAGAAGAATTTTCAAATCTCAGGAATCCTTCTTGACTTTGTATCTGTCCATATCTCATATACTGCATGCCAATCAACATTAGATGATTCAGTTCCATTCAAAGATACTCTCATTAGAGCATCTAATGTATCCAACCCAAGCCTCGATTTTCTAATGTCCTTGATGATGTTTTTCTTAGAAAATCCCCTTTCACAATCCACTGTACTTGCAAGAATAGTGAAGACAGCTTGCCATAATTTCATCATATTAGGATAAGTTTTGTGCCATTGTTTTGTGATACGAAAGACTTTCCATGCTTCTTTCATAGAAAACCCCTCACAAGCCAAATTTAATGAATCAACAAAAGGGTGCAACTGTCTTTTACAAGCTTTAACATCAAATAAAGCTACAAATCCAACATCACTTGATATGGTATGTTGGAAATGTTGAAAAAGCTTTTAAAAACCAACGCTATGAATTTTTCTCATGACTACGACGCTCTTCTGAATAATAACAAGGGCTGAACAATTTTGCTGCATTAAAAAGATGAAGGTCTGGAAATCATTCATTCAAAGAGTCTATGAGAGTCTCTATATAACCTTTAGTGAGTTGCTGACAACTCTCTTGTGTACCTTCAATACAAGGTTTCATAGATTGTTTCCTTGCTTCATTGGATTCAATATCCATGGCTGAGATAGAGATGTATTGTAACTCATGTCTATCTACAACTTTCCCTTCATCTTTAATATCAATGTATCCATTTTGAGAATCATTTAAATACTTTGAAAGATAAGTTGTGCCTTCTGTAAATGTCACTTTTCTCAAAAACCATCTAGATAATGTGCTTATAGTTACTTCAAGAGCCAACCCAATAGTTGTAATGTCTACATTTTCTTCTTGAAAAGTCAAATTCAACTTGTTCAATTCCCCTAGCACATCAACAAGCATATGTCAACAAAACTGGATAGAATATATTCTCATCTTATCATTACCAAGAAGAAGTTTCTTTTTTCATTTTTCCACAAAGTTAAAATTGCAGGCATAAGCTTCACAAGCCTTATAATAACTTCCCCCATGGATAACCATCTCACTGAATGTATTTGTAGAACATCAAGAACATCAATTTGCATGACTCTAAGCAAATCATTAAGTTCGTTATTTCTCTTTGGAGAGTTTTGAACCCATGAATACACTTTCTTTGCAATTTTTTCAACAAATAATAACTCAAGTAATTTCTTAGAAGCATCTGTTGTTGCTAAAGACTCATGATGAGCCACACAATGAACTGTAATAAGGTTTGGATTTTTCTTTTTAAAAAATGAAACAAAGCCATTTTCATGTCCAATCATTGTTGAAGCTCCATCTGTAGTCTTTATATTGAAGGCCTCTAACATCTATTAATTGATTGACACTATCATATATTGTTTTTCCTTTTCCATCTACCACATCTTTGAGCTTCATAAACTGCGAGATAGGTGGCCCGAGACCCTTTGAGTCTAAATATGTTGCATAAATAACAAGGTGTTGCTCTAAGGTTCGATCAGTGCTTTCATCAACCATCAATGAGAAGAAAGGACTTTCCAACATTTTTTTATCTGAATCTGTTCAATATGTTTTGATGTGCAACATATAAAATCATTTGCAGACTTACGATTAGTGTATGAAGAGTACTCTTGAGACTTTGGCATATTTGGAGTTTTTGCATCCATTAGAAATTTGCAAAGTTTCTCATACTTTGATAGAGATAAATCTTCTTGACAAATGAAATATGATATTTTCATTGTAGAAATCACTCTTTCCTTATTAGCATCTCTCACCTGTCTAATATGATTTGGAATTGGTTTCATCTTTCCCTCTAATGCATTAATCCATCTTTCCTTAGCATCTTTATGCACCCGTGATTTTTCATGAGTAACAAGAGCATCATGTTGTAATGTGGTGCAACCATTCCCTAAACCCCATGGTCCATTCATCCTATACTTCTCACAATAGTTACACTTCATAATTATTTTATCATCAAACCTCACATAATTCAACCAAACAAACTTATCTAACCATTCCATGCGAAATTGTCTTTTTGTTTGCACTTTCATTTCTGAATTATCACCAGCCTCTTCTTCAACTTCATTTGTTTCTTCATCTACATCATGTTCAGAAGAACTTCCAAAAATTTCATGTAATTGTTGTTCCACATAAGCATTATGGGTTTCTTCAAGTGTTTTTGAATTCTGTTGAGTCTTAGAAGTTTTCCCTTTTGTCCATCCATACATTTCCCCAATTGTAACTTGTATCTTTCTCTTTTGAGACATCTGTAGCTTTGTGACCACCTGTATAATATCTATATATATATATATATATATGAAAAATAAAATTCATTAAATCAAAAGTGAATATAACAGTTGACAACATTGTAGAATAAATAAGCAGAACATATATATACCTGAAAATGAATTTCAGCATGCTAAAATTTGCATCCCAAATATGCAACACACCAAACAAAGACTCCAACACTAAATATAAACAAAAGCAATAACTAAACTGAAACTAGTAAGAACTTTCAGGACCTTATCTGATTGAGAATGGTCGTTGGAACTTGGGGCCAACCCCATAAGACCAGCTTTCCCGTTTTTTTTGAAACAGGTATATTGCCTATTTATATTTATGTATATTGGATCATGGATGTCAATCATCAAACTGCATTTCACGCATCACAAAGCTAATCAAGTATGTCATCCTGGTACGTATTTTGGTACTAATTCACAATTCTGGATGGTTTTGTCTGCACAAATTTACATAATAGTGACTCCTAGAGGGCCGAGATTACCATGCTTTAAATATACCAAGGATTACCATGCTTTAAATAGAAAGAGTGGAGATAAAAATCAATAAATTGGATATTAATATCGACATTAAATACAACAAATATTAAACACTATACAGTAAGTTAATTTGGCTCATTACTTTTTTGACAAATAATGAGCAAGAACAAATATTAAATACTACCCAATAAATAAATCTGAATCATTGCCTTTCCATTTTATCTTATAAATAAGATAATATTCAATAAACAAAATAAAATAATAATAAAATAATTATTAATTTAAAATTTACCCATCAAACACAACCATACATTAAGCACCAAGAGTGGAATAAAAAGCCTTATCCTCAAATGCCAAGCATGGCCATACAATATGATACACCATTACCCTCGTACGAAATTAATAACATAATTTTTTCTCTGGTATATATCAAAACAAAATGAATGTTAAAGGGCCAGTTAGGCTTCACCCAACCTTCATATCGGGCCTGGGTTTAAAGGTCATAATACGCGGGTACCCATAACAAATTTTTTTTCTCTGGTATATATCAAAACAAAATGAATGTTAAAGGGCTAGTTAGGCTTCACCCGACCTTCATATCGGGCCTGGGTTTAAAGGTCATAATACGCGGGTACCCATAACATTTATCTATAGTTGTGGGCATTGGAAGCCAACTCCATGTCTCCTCGTTTAGATTGTAAACAGCTATATCCATACATCTGCCAGATGTGAAGCACATGCAATCCCCCACACCTACGCACTCAAACGAATCAAAATACAAATTCCTCTTAAAAACTTGGCACAACGATGAAGGCATCCTCGCAAATTGAAACCCTTTTCTTTCAAAAATTTCTATTTTGCACTTGTTTTCATGGAGTTAATATTTAAGGAGTTTTTCAAGGTAATATGACAAACAAAATCACCATATTTGGTAGTCAACGCGTATCTGTAATGGTTTGGTGCTTTATCCAAAAAGGTTTTTACCGTTAAAATGTCGCTGACACATGATTGCTCTGATTCATTCAGATCCGAGCAGAGTTTGAAGAATTGTAGTCAGTTAAACGTGCAATGGCAGCCTACTTGGAGATTGGAAATGGTTGGCAGAGCCCACGCATGTCATTTACTCTCGACCTCTTGCAGACCGACACTACAAGTGATGATAGACAGAGCCCTAGAATTTCATTCTCCCTCAATCTCTCGCAGATGGACGAGATTTCACCGGAGAAACGGAAAAGAGAAGATGTTGCAGATGTTAGTTATGGGCCACGATGCCTTGGTGAGTTAAAGCCTAGATTTCAGGTAGAAGATGGCAAAGAAGAAATGAAGGTTAAATGAAAAAATGACGGAGGCAAACTAGGCAGTCCTGGAATTCCAACATAGAGAATGAGAGGGAGTAAGAGCGGTCAAGGAACTACTGGAAGAGTTGGTGGGAATGGGAGATTCATGGTTCAAAACATGGAGAGGTGCAATAGTAATGCCGCAAAGGCTGCCAACTTGGACTCCCCACTAAGAAAGCAGATGGCCAAGGGATCATTACTCGCCAAGGCTAACAACTCCATGGGAGTTGAAGGAATGAAGGTGAGTCCAGTGGTGAATGTGTCTATGTGCATTGGCTATGGAGGAGGTGGGTGGATTGGCGGTGGTGGCCTCTTTGGCTTCTTCTCCAAAAGAGAAAAGAAACAACAATTAGCATATCATCTTCATCACTCTCATGCCACCGTTGCCAACAGGAAGAAAGGAACTTGAGTCCCATTGCTTATTATTATTCTTTATGAATTAGTTGATTTGTTTTGTTTATACCAGACTTAAGAGAATGATTTCTGTATTTGTGAATTTGTAGTTGAAACATATCATGCCCACCATAAATATTTCTAAAATAGTGTTCAACCTAACCCTATTTAACTATCATGCTTCTGCTATTCATTACACTTAACCTCAAACTCTAGATGGGAATTGAAAGTACCAAATTATTTTATAGGAGAAAAGTATTGGAATACCTGTGAAACTTGAAGTGGAGAGTTGAGTTGTTGAGCATCCAAGTTTGCTCACAGATTCCACTCAGACACGGTCAATCTGCAAGAGACGAGCATGCTGCACCACTGCACCAGAGTTGATTCCCGAATGTGCAGAAGTTGCCTAATGTGCAAAACTCGAAGACACCTTTTCTGTGACACTGCAAGTTGCAACAATTCTCCAAATTAGCCAGCCGCCAGGGTGAATAGGTAAATCATAAACCTTATAAGTTTGGGTGAACACTGAATAGGTAAATCGTGATTCGCAAGCACTAGCAGACTGCAGTAAATTGCGATTTGCAAATTGCAAGTCTCGTCAGATTAAATTTGAGCAGCTATGAGTGGCGGATTGTAGCTGGATAATTAATGGTAAGTACTAGGTAGTACGCAGTGGGACGATGACGAATTTAAATGCTTTTAGTTTAAACTGCGTTGTGTACCACTACTACTACTAGTCCGGTGGTCCCAGTCTCCAGACTCCTAAGAAATAAGGTATCCTAAATTTTTACATTTCAACAAGTGAAACAGACGTTGTTTTGACAGTTTGTAGGGGTGTATCACATGTCGGATTTGACGTGGAAATTTTTTCTGCTGTTGTCAAATACGTTCTTCAACCAAAAATACGTCCCACAGGATGTCAAATTCCAGGCCTGGTTTGATGTATTTGAGGAATGGGGAGTTTGTACCCTGCGTCAAAAACTCATTTACGTTCACCTCCATTAAAATGAAACCAACATTTGCTGATTGATTTCTTATTTACTGTATTTATTTAGATTTGATAAGTGTGATTAATTCCAACATTCCCACTTAATTATAATTGTCGATATTGATGATTCCCAAATAGTGTTTTAGATGAAACTCTTGTCAATAATTTGGTGAAGATGCATTCAAAAGAGTCTTGTGACTTGCAATGTTGCAAAACAATTTCTCCATTGTTGACTAACTTCTAATAAAATGATTCTTCTTGTTTTGTGAAAAATTGAATTCTTGGACTGCGTAAGTGCAAAGTTGTTGTCACAACAAATTGTTGTCATTCCCTCTTGTTGATGCCACAAATCTTTCAACATTCTTCTCATCCAAATCGCTTGACATGCCAGCCCTGTTGTTGTGGCATATTCAACTTTAGTTGTTGACAATGACTTTATTGGTTTTTTTGGAAAGCCATGAAATCGATCCCAAACCCATATGGGAAACCACCTAATTTTCTCTTTTTTTTCATCGACACTTCCTACCCAGTCAGTCACTATCAGTGTAGCCAATGAGTCACGTGTTGGAATGTATAAAACACAATATCCTTTATTTCCATTAAAATATCATAGAATTATGTTGGTTCCCTGCCAAAGTCTTTCCCTTGGTGTCTCCATGAATCTTGAAACCAAACTTACTGCAGACCTTAAATCTGGTCTACTTGCAATCAAATACATCAAACTGTGAATCATATTTTTGTATAGTGTCAGATTGACATTGTTGCTACAATCTTCTTTACTCTGTTTCAAACCCATCATAGTTATAGTTGGTGCATGCTTCTTGTCTTGCATTACGAACCTCTTCAAGATGTTTGAAACATACTTTGTTTGAGAAATAAAATTGGCATTTTTGTTTGCTTCACTTCTATGCCTAGAAAATACTTTAACAACCCCAAATATATCATTTCAAACTCACTTTTCATAACTTCTTTGAAATCAACAATAAGGAGATCATCACTCTCTTTAAAAATCAAATCATCTACATATAAAACAACAATAAGAAGCTTATCATCTCTCTATTCAATGTAGAGAGAAGGTTCACCATCACATTTGCTAAATCCATTGTCCAACAGAAAAATGTTTATCCTACTCTACCATACGCGTGGTGCTTGTTTAAGCCTATAAAGAGTTTTCTTCAATACACACCTTGTCTTCTTGGCCTTGAACTTCATAACCACGTGGTTGCACCACATGTACTTCCTTTTACAACACTCCATTCAAAAATATTGATTTCATGTCTATTTGATAGACTTTCCATCTATGTTGGACTGTAATTGACAACACTTTCCACACTATCTCCATTCGTGCGACTAGCACACGTCTCTGCATAATCTTTTTTGCATTGTTGCTTGTATCTGTTGACAACCAACCTTTATTTATGCCTTTCAATCCTTCCTTCAATGTTGTTTTTGATCCTATAGACCCACTTTAAACCTATGACTTTGTTTCCTTCTAGAAGATTGACTAATTCCCAAGTGTCATTCTTTCTTATCGCCTCTATTTCTTCATCCATTATTGCTACCCATTTTCCTTCCTTGAATGCATATTCAAAATGGATTGGATCATTTACCTGACAAAATAAAGCAAAAAGTGAATTCATGCTTGTGTTATTGTCACCTTCATTTTGCTCATAAACTTCACTAAGATTTCTAAATTTTTGTCTTTTCATGCTTGCCAAAGATAGACTTGATATGTTAGTTGAAGTTGAACTTGGAGAAGACAGAGTTGTTGATAAATGTTGTGCACTTGGAGGGGTTTTTCCTTGATTGCACGAAATTTTCCTATTGCTTGTTGATGGTGTCACTTAATGAATGCTTTGCTGGCCTTGAATAGGTGTAGGAGGAGTCACCATTGAGGAATTACTTCATGTTGTCAATTCCTCTTTGTTTGCTTATGATAGACTTGTTACCACATTAATTGTCTTCTCCAAACTTCCATCTCATGCTTCCTCTTCTATGAAATGCACACCTCTGTTGATTATTACCTTCCTTACCTTCTTGGTTAATGGATTATAGATTTCATATGCCTTGGATTTCACTATAGGCAACAAATATGCATTCCTCTCCCTTGTTGTGTAACTTTTTTCTTAATTCATCCAAGACAAGTGCATATGCCACACATCCAAACACTCTAATATGAGTGAACTATGTTTTCTTCCACTCCATGCATCTTCAAGAACCATATTCTTGACACTCTTGGTTGGACACTTATTTATAATATATGTTGCACAACTGACATCTTCATCTCAATAACCATTTGGAAAATGATTTTCCTTCAACATACTTTTTTTCATTTCAATAATCACCCTATTTTTCCTTTCTCTGACACCATTTTGTTGAGTTGTACACCTTGTTGGAAATTGTTTGTGAATTTCATGCTCCCTGCAAAAACCTGGGAAGTCATTTGAGATGTATTTGCCACCTCTGTTAGTTATCAAAACTTTGATGTAGTGTCGACTTTGCTTCTCAACAAGAGCTTTGTTTTGATGGAAGATCTCAAACACTTCATTTTTCTATCTCAGGAAGTAGACGTCTTCCTTGTGTAGTCATCTATAAATGTAAAAAAATAATAATTTCCACCAATTGATGTGTCGTCATTGGTCCACATAAATATGAATGAACAATGTCCAAAGGTTCTTTTTCCCTTATTTACTTTCCTGCTAGACATTACTCTCTATGTTGTTTACCCAAGATGCATCCATTACACAATATTTCTGGTTTTTCTATTAGTGGCAATCCCTTTACCATGCATTTCCTATGTAGCAAATTTAAACCTCCAATGTTAAGATGCCCAAATTTTAGATGCCATCACCAATTTTGATCTTTGACCTCTACTTGAACTAGAAAGTTTGTTTGTGTGGAAGTTGCAATTTTTCTTTCATCTTCATGTGGATTCATTGACAGTTGTGCTTGCGTACCTTCCTTCTTCAAATCTCATTTTATCTTGATGGGAAACATTCTATTTCTTATCATTTGAACTTTTGTAATCCGTTGTTTTCTTGAGAATTTATCCAAAATCGTGCATTCTCCATTTTTGAAAAAGATGTTGTATCCTTTTTGCATAAGTTGTCCAATACTTTTGAGAATGTGCGTCAAATCAGGAACAAAATATACATCTAAAATATACTTCTTCTCCCCCTTCTTGGTTAGAATATTAACTCTTATTTTACCCATCACTGCCACTTTGTTATTTGTCCTTAATGTAACTTCAGATTTTACACTTTCGTCCAAATTAGAAAATATTTCTATGTTACATGTCATATGATTGATACATCCTGAGTCTAAAAACCACACATCCTTTTTCTTTTCTTGTTCTACATTACATGCTAAAATCATAATGTCTTGGTTCTGATTTTCTTTTGTGAAGTTTGCTTTTCATTAATTACTAAGATCATGTTTTTTTTTTCTACATTTGCTTACAAAATGTCCATGCTTCTTACAATAATGACATTGAACTTAAGATTTATCATACCTCTGACCTTGTGCTTCATTTTGACTTGGATTTTGATGGCCGCCTCTTCCACCTAAGATTGAAGAGCTACTTCTTCCACCTTTGTGTGGACTTTTTCATCTTCCTCTAGCATTTGATTTTCCTCTCCCTATGCCTTGACCAAGTGAGACTTGTGCCTTGAAGGCATGCTCCATTGAAGAGTTTGTTGCTATGCTCAACCTATGTTTATGAGAAATCAATGATACATGAAACTCATGCATTTGAAATTGTGAGAGATCCTTTGTCTCCTCTATGGCAGAAACAATAAGATCAAATCTTGTTGGTAAACTTATTAAAATATTTTTAACTATTATTCTTTCTTCAATTGCTTCACCATGAGATCTGATTTGAGTAACCAGTAAAATAAGTTGTGTGACACTGATTTGAGTAACCGGTCGAACAACTTGTGTAATAAATGAGTCTATTGTCTCAGACTTCTTCATGTATATAGTTTCAAAAGCTTTGTTGTCTTCACCTTTTTCATTCCTTGATATGTTGTCTCAAGAATATCCCATGCTTGCTTGGACTTTGTTGTTGCTGAAATCTTTGGAAATATGCTATCATGCACTGCTTGAAAAATGTATAAGTGGGATTTGAAGTCCTTCATATTGTCCCTTAATAAATCTCTTTCTACTTGTGTCAATGCATAATATGTTGTTGCATCAATAAATCTCTTTCTACTTGTGTCAATCCATGCATCCGGTGGCTCATGGAACCCCTTTTCTACCAAATATCATATATCCTGAAATGGAAATAAAACCTTCATTGTGATTCTCCAATAATCATAGTTATTACCATTAAATTAAGGAATTTGTGGATTGTTAAGCTTTTGCCCATTGTTGACTAGTTAAAAACTTATCTCCTTACTAGTAAATGTGCTATGTAAAATTTGTTGTCAAATGAGAACTTTGACACATGATTTGATTGGACACCGCTAAACAAATTTCAACTTATAGTAAAATGACAGAGCTAAACTCTAGAAATAATGCGCAGTCCAGGTCAAAATAAAGAGTGTAAATTCTAGAAATTACGCGCAATATGAAACCTAGTAAAATAGAGTGTTTGGGCAGTAAAACTCATAATTGAAATTTCAGAACATGGTGCATAACAAAATGAGGGAAACAAAACATTCACCACATAAAATGGAGACTTCAGCTCTTTAGAACGGTAAAACCAAGATGTTTACAGAGATTTACAACTCTTTGTATTTACATAGAAAAAAACACAATAAAACTTTATTTACCTATTTTCGATCCTCAAATTTAGCTTAACAAATTCAAAGTTGTTGGCTTCAAAACTAAAACTTCATATCTAATGACATAACCAAAAAACATATATTGGTACATTAATTTCATGACAAGACTTACATTAAAACTAGACATGATTGCACAGATTTAAAGTTGTTGGCCGCAAAACTAAAACTTCATATCTAATGATATAACCAAAAAACATACATGGGTACATTCATGACAAGACTTACATTAAAACTAGACATGGGCATTTTTTACATATAATAAAATTTAATTCCTCTCCACTCTTAATAAAACATACATTGGTACATTCATGACAAGAATTACACTAAAACTAGACATGAGTGCTTTTTACATATAATAAGATTTAATCCCTCTCCAGTCTTAATAAATTTATAGTTAAAATAAATTTATAATAATTATAATTTCAAAAAATCATAACATTATAACACAATATCATCACACAATATCATCATAAATGTATATTACTATCATAACTCTCCAAAACATCTTGTTATTATTGAGTTAAATTTATAACTATAAACAATGACATTGCAATATATTATTATTGAGTTTTTATTCATTCAATTTATATTTTAGTTTTACTAAATATTTAACAAAAACAGTCCAACCATTTAATACATCATTTGAAACAAATAACTTCTATAAATATTTTTATATCTCTAACATTTTACATCATTTTTAATAAAAAATACAATTTTATAATATAATAAAAAATATAGTTTTAGGTAAAAATAAACCAATCTAAAAATAATAATAATAATATATTTAAAAAAAATTGATTAACCATAATTTTACTTTACACTATTATTCATAAATTTATTTCTTCTTCCATTAACCTAGAGATTTTACTCAAAATTATTATTGATAGATTTATTTATTATTCAACGAACGTCATCAAATTTTTATTTATGAAAGCGAATCAAAACGATATGAAAATGTCTAATTAATACACTGAAGGCTTTTTATTTTGGGTGTGTTTGTGGTGACTTATTATATGTGAAAGATGTTATGGGTTGAGTGAATATGAGTTATGGTAATATGAATGTGTTCTGTGAGTTTCAGTTATAGTTTTTTTTTTAGTATATCATATTAATATTTCATGATGTTGTTTTATGGTATTATAATAAAATTTATTTATAAGTTAAGAAATTCCATGTTAAAGTAGGGTAAACTTCTATAGTTAAAAATCTTGTTACTCAATAATAAAGTATATAGTTAAAAATCTTGTTACTCAATACCAAAGTATATTTATAGATTAAGAAGTTTGATATTAAAGTGAATGAATCTCTATCGTTTTAAAACTTTCGTTAAATATTTATATGTGTAATTCTTATATTAATTTTTATTCAATAATAATAATTTAAAATAAAATTATAATTGCTATAATATACATATTTAATTTTAAATATAGATAAATTTTCATGATTAAAAATATTATTATATATTTTTAATATATGTAGATATTTTTTATAATTAATAATTATAATTTAAAATTATTTAATAATAATTATTAATTTAAAATTAAATAATAATAATTTTTATTTTTATTTTTTAAAAACTTTAAAATGTATAATGAAATAAGTGTTTATTATAAATTTATAAACTGTTAACTTATTATAGAACTTTCCATTACATGATTTTTGAACCACTTTGAATAGTTCGGCTACTGAACATGTTTATCCACTTTGAATGGTTCATCTGAACTTTCCATTACATGATTTTTGAACCACTTTGAATAGTTCGGCTACTGAACATGTTTATCCACTTTGAATGGTTCATCTGTAGTGCAAACGCTCGGTGAACTCTACTCCAATTCAGAGGTGTCTTAACTATGTGACAGAGAAGGATTGATGGGATTGCAACTCATTTATGTAAGTAGCGGGGAGCTTGGTAAGAGTCGGTAAGAGTGGGAGAAGGGATTACATTGAGCGAATCTTTTTCTATCGATATTTTGTATAAGGTTAATTTAACACAGTAAAAAAAATTAATTAGAAAGAGGAAGTGTTTAGAGAATATTATGTTTTAATTTAGAGCTTATATTAATGTGTTTATATTAAAGTATAGAACGAGTAACGATATATTTTGTGGAGTGTTTAAAAATTATATAGATATTTAGTAAAACTACGTGTTTCGTTTTATATATGTAAAAGAATTAGATATGGTATATTTGAAGGAGGGGCATCATATTGTGGACTTTGTTATTTCATTTAACAAGGGGTTCATAGCTCAAAACTCATTATAGATGGGCATCATATTGTGGACTTTGTCATTTCACTTAACAAGCAGGTTCACAACTCAACACTCACTATAGATAGATGTGGTGCACAGTGAAGGATGTGTGGGTGAAAGGGTATGTGTCGAGATAAGAGAGTGTGGAGAAAGAGACACAAATATAACACAACTTTGAAATGGGTTTTAGAGAACTAAAAGACTGGAGAATGTTATTTCTAACTATGAAAACATATGGAATCAAACAATAGATGCCTATGTCAGAGTTGCATAGATTGTGCATGATTTATTTAGAGAGTACATAGAAAATATAGTAAAAAAATAACACAAAGTTGTATAATGCAATATAATAATCAAATGAAAATAAATCAAACAAAAATGCACGTCTTAGAAAAGTTATCATTGTCTAGCATTGTCTTAATTGAAACAATTATAATCACTAAATATACTTTGACAATCATGATAAAAAAGATAGTTAGTAATAATGTATGTGGTTGTTGCTCTTCGTTCACTGGTTCAATACCACTTAAAATGTTTTTCTCTTGTACTATTTTTTCTCCATTTTCACCTTTTTATGGTATTTTAAATTAGCATTATGTACAAGGTAACGAGCTTTGATTGTGAAGAATGAGGGAGTACAGAGGAAGCACAATGAAATATTTATCTACACTTTTGTATTTTGTAGAATGAAATTTATTCAATTGTAAAAACATGTTGTTAGCATTGTATTCTTTAGAGGAGGAAGCACAATGAAATCTTTATCTACACTTTTGTACTTTGCAAAATAAAATTTATTCAATTCTAAAAGCTTGTTGTTAGCATTGTATTCTTTAGAAATCTATGTCTAAGATCCAAAACTATTTTCAAATGTTCGTTTTTATTTTCATCAATAACGCAACATTAGATATAATACAAAGTCTTAAAGCATATGTTCTACAACCTATAGAATACATTACCAAAAAATTGATCGAGACTTAGATTCAGTTTTGATAATTATTTCCATATTCAAATGCAAATCACCATAATTATAATTTAGACATATACAAGATCATATTCAAAACATAGGCATAAAAAAAAACATGATGAACAAAATAAAAAAAAAAGTAATATCGAGAACTCTTTCATTATACACAGGAAGGTTGTGTAGGAAGTATGGGTGCATGGGTGCAAAGACTATATTGAGTCAAGTTGTATTCTTATTACTACAATTATCTATTTTGTTTGATATATGCAAAGCAACTGAATATAGTAGATTCGAAGGAGATGGGGCAAGTTCTGGAGTGGAAGGGCTTTTTTTCAGTTTTTTGGAAACATAATTAATTAATATGCATATGTATAATTATACCGAGCTTGCAAAGGAACTACAATGAAATATTTCCCTAGATTTTTCAGAAATGTAGTCCTGGTATCCAAAACTATTTTCAAATGTTCATTTTCAATTTAATCAACTAAAAAAATTAGAGAAAAAAATATCATAAAATTGATATAGACTCATATTCAATAACAACAATTGTATCCATTCAAATTCCAATCACCATAGCCATAATTCAGATAAATACCAGATCATATTCAAAACACAGTGATAAAAAATAATTCTGAACAGATTCATAACTATAGTAAACCTTAAAAGTAAATGCATTTGTCCCAATTGGAACTGGGATTGAGCTGTTGTGAACCATAATACGAAAAAGGAATATGTAATGAAATAAATAATTTGAATACAGTAATTAGCTAAGGTCATCATAACATAATCAACAAAGTTGAATTATATAATTTTAGTAAACAGAAAATCGAATGTTGAAGGATTTGAGAACAGTTACATTATGTAAAAGTGTCCACCATGATTGTGCTTTTGTTAGATTTATATTGGGTTCATGATTTGTTCAGCAGAATTGTTCACCATATTTTTAATGAAGTCTATGTTAGGAGCAACTCTTATCTCCATTTTAACATTTTTCTTAAATATCTCCTTTTCAAATTTTCTAGCTTCTTCTGGCAACTGCGCATCCAAGACAAAGTTCTTGTTATTGAATCTAACAAAAAGAATTAACCATTTGGTAATTTCTTCTGCATTAAAATCAATTATGTCATCAAACTTTGTTTCAATTAATTTATTTAGCTGGTCAAATTAAGCTTTTAGCATGTCTCCTGAAATTAATTCACAATTATGAATGATGCATGGACTATTTTAGTGTTGTACAATTTGTACGGTTGTCAAATATGCATCACCTCTTCTACCGACATCACATTCAGAAATCATTTCCTCTAGTTACAAATTCTTTCACACCATCCAACTTCTAGTTGCTTTATTCGATTAGCATATCAAAGTCCTTTATTATTTTTCTCTATGTTAAAAAGTAATCCAAGCCTTTGACTAAAAGAAACTAAATCATTGTCAATGAATTTCCTCTCTATCTGAAGATTACTATTAACAAACTTACAAATGTCTTAATTTCCAGTTGAAGCGTGCTAAATCAAAATTTTCTTTCCATGCATGATCAATAGTTTCTAAACTTTGAAATATGCCCTTGATGATATACTATTTGATTGCATTAAGCAGATTGACAACTTTATTAGATCTAACTTACAAATGTCTTAATTTCCAGTTGAAGCGTGTTAAATCAAAATTTTCTTTCCATGCATGATCAATAGTTTCTAACCTTTGAAATATGCTCTTGATGATATATGATTTGATTGCATTAAGAAGATTGGCAGCTTTATTAAATCTGTGCGGTGTTGCAGCAAACAAAATTGACAATGGTGGTGTCATTGTTGCTAATGGAGTCATTAACAAAGGACCTAGATTTAGAGTGTCCACTAGTTCTTTTAATCTTTTTTTTAGTCTTTGATTTTCTGCAATATGTTCTTCAATAAACTATGTAAGTGTATAATCAATAGATTGATGGAATACCATGAGATTATTGACTCCAATTCTAGAGAGATCAATATTTGTTTGTTCTTGATTAATGATCTTTTTATTATGAACTTTCACTTTTTCAATTATCAATTTTTTACTACCCTTGTCATATTTTGCATTATGCAATGTGACAAGATGTTCATAAAAACAATGACCTTTTCTGCAATCTACTCCATTATTTGTTGATACTCTACTAAAAAATAAGTAACCCAATTAGGTGGTGCATCGTTGTCATTTTTCACGTCTATAACTTGTTCAATGCCTTCTCTATTTGTGGAGCTTTTGGATTTGGTTGTTTGAACCTATGCACTTTGTATGGAGTGAATCTCTGAAGAGACTCTTCATAATCTTATTGACCTGATAACTCAACTTGAACTAGTTTTCCAGTTCCAGGAGTTTTTCTCTTTCCTAGACTAGAGGATGAGACTGCACTAGTACCAGGTTTTGAAGCTCGAGATCATTGTCGAGGATTTATGCCTCTTTGCTTGTGTTTTTCTTCCCTGTTAATGTTGGTTTCTTGAGTAATTTTTTCAGCGTCCATTACTAGTATTTGATTTTTGGTTCTCTATAAGTCTTGTAAATGATCGGTTGTGAAAACATATTTTGAATTAGACAAATATTTAAATAAACTATTTTCTTTCACATTATGAGATACAAAAATTATAGTGGTTCTTTGTTTGGATGCAATTTAGGTTATTAGCGTAAGTTTTCAAAGACATGGTATCATAATAAATTTATTATTGGTGGACAAATTGGCTAACTGTAAAGAAACTTGATTGAAAATGAGATTAGCTTAGTCGATTATACAATCTGTTTTGTATAACTAAGAAAGAAAATAGATAATGCATTTTGAAACATTTGTTGTGGTTCCTATGTTCATCAGGTGTGAAAAGGGCCAATAGAAATACTTAGATTACTATGTAAATAAATAAATATCTTGGAGAGAAAGATGGGAAAGATCCCAAGAAATTTAGAAAATGAATTGTGAATAATATTGACTCCGCCCGATTGTGAGCTCAGGAAAGTATTTGCTTTGCACAATTTCAAGCACTTATTCACTACAACATTTTTCAATCAAATGTTGCAAATGACATTGTTTCTTTACTTTTATGTTGACATATTCAGATATTGCCGATATGCAAATGACCAGTGAAAGTTCTTATCTATATAAGCAAATTGGTTCATTGTACAATCACAAATAATTATCCGCTCCAATCCCAATCACCAGTTGTAACTATTTCTCTTGTGGAAATTGCTACATAATACACTCTCAATAAATAACAATTAAAGATGATGGATCCCCTTTGGGGTTTGAAAGGTTGACTTAAGGAACATAATACTGTGGATAATTTGGATCATGCTACTCCAAAAAACTACCACGGAAGCTTAAAATATAACATAACTTCCCTGTACGGAGGGGATACATGGAATGAGATCTGTCTTCTCGAAATCTCAAGGATAAAGATTGAAAGAACTAACGACCTGCAATAACAATGTAGAAACAATAAAATCATTCCTCCATTTATATATACTCTGCTCAGAAGATTCTTCTTTCATAAAACTATCATTCATATTCTATCAATTTTGGTCTTGATGATGGACCCCCTTTGGGGTTCGAAATGTCGACATAAGGAACATAATACTGTGGATAATCCGGATCATGCTACTCCAAAAAACTACCACAGAAGCTTAAAGTCTAACATAACTTCCCTGTACGGAGGGGATACATGGAATGAGATCTGTCTTCTTGAAATCTCAAGGATAAAGATTGAAAGAAGAACTGTCGACATGCAATAACAATGTACAAATAATAAATTCATTCCTCCATTTATATATACTCTGGTAATAAGATTCTTCTTTCATAAAACTATCGTTCATATTCTATGAATTTTTGTCCTAATGATGGACCCCCTTTGCGGTTCGAAACGTCGACATAAGGAACATAATACTGTGGATAATCCGGATCATCCTACTCCATCAATTAAAGTTATCAAAGCCAATGTTTACATGAAGTAATGGAAATAAATATTGATATTTTGAAACCATCTTGTCCACTTACTCCACATTTTTCTCTTGTTTTAATACTATTGAAATACATGTCATTAGAAGCAAAAATTTATGATATAAAATAAGTATGAATTATTTGTGATTATGACAATTAGATTAAAAATTGTTAAGAATAACTGTAAATAGAAAAATGTCTAAGGAAAACTGCAAATAAATATTATGCGCAGACGTGCTCACCTACCTCTATCAAGAATCGATTTGGTGGCTAAGTTGGCTCCCACGATTATGTCGATGTCAATTTGTTTTATTTGATATTGAAGTACGAACAATGTTGAACCAAATTTGATTTATGAATAAGTTGACACATGATTTTGAAGATCATGGTACAATGCTAACTTTCATAATGCATTCCAGGTGGTTGTGTACACATTTCCCCATGATTTATGAAAAAACAAATTCTCCAACTAATGCTATAAATCATGAATTAATAGTTTATTCCAATAGATCTACGTTCTATTTGTTTATCTGTTTGTCCAAAATCAAATACTTTTGTAACACACTTCACATTTGTCACTTTGCTTTTTCAAATCTTAACGTTATTCTTTCACCCATTGTCATGTTCACATCATATCTATATGTGCTCGATTACTTAAATCCCCCATCAATAAATTAAGCGAATTAATCATATGAGTGCAAATACATTATTTTGTTTAACTATATATTTCTCGATATGTTAAACGCTCTCAATAAATAGAAATTGAAAATACCAAAGTGGAAGTTTATGAGAGGTAGTGGAAATAAATCTCAAAAGTCCATAATTATTTTATTATTCTATTTCACTAACCGTTATTTCTTTAATTTCGTTGATATACATTTACTAAGTAGCAAAAATTTATGAACTAAAATAAATATGAATTCAATGTCAACATGGCTATTGTTGTGCCATATCTTAATACAATGACACAGAAATATTGTGCACAGCGACGATCAACTAGGTATAATATAGAATGATTTCATGGTTATGTTAATGTTCTATAAGTGGTGTCACATTTAGTTCTTGCAATTTTCTCTGACAGATACTTGACACAATATGCACAATCTACTGATTACACATCTATTAGCCAAAAAATGCTAAATTGGCTTAAATTTATTTTTTTAATGATGAATGTAGAGTGATATTGCACATTATTGTTTTGTTTATATTTACTAATCATTACACAATGAATTAAATTAAATGTTAT
Organism: Pinus tabuliformis; assembly: GCA_031772625.1. Classification (NCBI taxonomy): domain Eukaryota; kingdom Viridiplantae; phylum Streptophyta; class Pinopsida; order Pinales; family Pinaceae; genus Pinus; species Pinus tabuliformis. Next base: position 928,480,380 of record CM062806.1, read on the forward strand.
TAATAACTTGAATAATGTTTTGATTACATGTCAATTAAGTGCTACTTACACTATCACAACCCTTGAGATCTAATCGAATATGTGTTGGCAGCATGCATGTTAAAAATAATCTTGATGAACACTTGGCCAATGCAACTACGAACACTTTTCTTGTTCAAAACACATTAAAAAATATTCATAAAACCGAAACATTTTTATTTGTAATTTGTGCTAGAGAAAAAGTGTGTGTAATAACAAACACAATCTTTCTACCATAAATTTCTGTAGCTCTGGATGCATTGTTCCTTATCATAACCCCCCCACGCACCTTCCTTGCACACAATAATTATTTTTAAATGATCGAAGGCACTTAATATTAATCACTTCACACAATGTATCAATGGAAGAAGTTATGTAGAGTACGTCAACTCTTCAATTCCCTATGGTTTCACACTTAAAAATAATGTTCACCTATCTTTTGATTCTCTAAGGCCATGCAATTTTGATTTTCTTCATCCAATTACAACTCGCCAATTCCTGCCCTTTTTTACTCTAGATAAAAATGAAAATCAAGCCTTTGGTTAGAATCACATATGTCATTTTTTACAAAATACACGTCTCCTTCGAGATCATATTCAATGCACTCAACAAATGAATCAATTATTTGCACTAAATGCAGCAAATTGAAAGTTGCTTGCCATGCATGTTCAATAATTTATAATCTTTGGCATATATTACTGTAATATATGTAGTCATCATTTTCATTATGTGGAATGTCGCAGTGGAATCAAAACTTTTATTGTACAAAATGATTATTTTCCTTCACTTATCTCCGCACATAGCTTTTGTCCACACCAGTTCACTTCACACAAGTTGCCACCCAACAATGTGTTTTCGAATTCTAGCGGAATATGAATATTTTTTTATACAATGCTTGAAATGCGAACATGTAGATTCATATATTGTACTAAACATAGTTAATAGTTACGTATTAAAAGAGTACTTTACCAAGTTTATTATGTTCAAAGCTTTTTGTTTCTTTATACATTGTATATTATGGCTAACTAAATGAGCTAATGCATCTATAGGTATAGAATATTTTAAAAAAAGGAGTTATTTTTCCTTTGGACATATTAGCAAGTTGATTTTGGTTTTCTATTTAATAGAAAATGACAGCCTTTCTGACTGTATCTTTAATTCCAGTATATAAACATGCATATCATAACATGAGCGATACAAAATTGTAGTGGGCATAACTAGTGGGCCATGTTCCCTTCATGAATTGACCAAGCTGACCATTATTAAAAAAACTGAATTGCAGTGTGGTTCAATCAGACTGACAAATTTTTGTGGAGGTGTGAGAAATGTGGAGGAAGCTCTCATTTAATTCCTTCGCACCTCCAAGAACCTGTAATTCAGTTACTCCAAGACTATGCAACCATATTTTCCACTCATCTACTCATTATAATTATAAATGTGAGTGGTTTCAAGCTACTTCATTCATGGGCAAGGTAACATAATGATGGATTTATGACATGTCCCTAGGTAGATCATCTATCATAGATAGATAGATAGATAAAGAAGGGAAACTGATATCGTCTCTAGAATATTACGCTTTGACACTATGAATTAAAGTTTTTGTTCCTTGCTCCACAAACTTGTTCTCCCACAAAAAAATAATTGTGCATGTGCATTTAAAGGACACTTAATTTAATATTACATAATAATTATTATTATTTAATCCACAAATGTGAAGTCATAAATGCACATAGTATTCAGAAACATTCTACAAAGAGAAAACGTTTCACATTTCACTATTTGAAATATGTAATCAATTAGTCAATGTTCCTATAGATAAGAGAAAATGAGTTATGCAGAATGAGGCTGCATGGGAGATATGAACTGACTCGTTTCCATAGAAAACACCACCTGCCAATATTTTTCCTCTGTAACATGCTACAAAATATTTAACATCAAGATAAAATTGCTATCTAGATTTTTTATTGTCCCAATGTCCTAGATGCAATATTAACGACGTACAATAGTTTGCTTCAACTGAAGGCTTAGGCAAGAGTTAGGGTGACAATAAACAATGTGATGGGAATCATGTTCAAAGACAAAGGACTTACCGTCCCTCGTATGGTAATGACAATTGAATTGAAAGAAAGTAGCTCATGTTATCCCCAAATCAGATTCTCGTCGTACAAAAGAGCACACAGACCACCCTCTCGACCCATTGGGTATCAGGATGATATGATTGAAAGAGGATAATGGTAGCAGGAATTGGTATCAATTTGAGAGGTGGAACCCCTTAAATTTAATTGAAAACTGTTTCACATGCTTTCCACATTGAAGTGTAGCGATTTTGATTTGCGAGTAGTAATGATGAAGCCAATGTGATGATCCTCTATGGGATGGAGAAATTGTTGTGAGTTTGGAGGAGTTATAAAACACCAACCAAGGGAGGGAAGCTAACATAAATAATAGAGGAAACTTTAGAGTCTATGAGAGTTCAACAAATTAATATAGTTTTTGATTGTGACAAGAAGGGTGGTGCAAGAATGATGTGAGGGATAGATGAAGCTACACTATTAATAGCAAGAAAAGTTAAAGGAATGGAAACGACAAAGAGTGTGCATCTAGGAAGAGCCTATATTGTTTTCCAATCTATTACGATGTGGTTATGGAAGAAGATACAATGTTGGGAGAGCCAAATATGATATAAGGGAAATAGGGGAATTCATGTATATTTGGTGGCCCAACCAAGCCAGGTGGCACAAAAAAGAGAGGGCTCCTTTTTCTCAAGAAGATGGTTTACACAATAGCTCATAGTTACAAAGTTAAGTTAACGTGACATGGATTATTGGAAGGCCCAACGATTATGGGAAGACCCTACGATTCCAGATAGTCCCTGCAATAGGGGTTGTAGTAGTGGAATGGGGTTTTATCCTTAAGATTCCCTGCCTTGGTGGGTGGATAAAACGAATATTTACACCAACCCTCTTGGTATCACAAAGAAGATAAATAAATCGAGCTCATGCCAATCCCTGCCAAGGAAATGATAACCTGGAGCAACATGAAGTAGGGAAAGGTTAGCAACAATCATAAACTTAGTCAGCCTTAGTAAGTACAAATGTTCCCAAACCCATGGTGATATTAGAATGATTGAGTTGCTTGAAACAAGCTACAATTTGTTTTGGGGGCCTATTGGAGGCTAAAAGTTTTTGAAATTTTCGATGGTATTATTGTAGAATACTGCAGAGAAGAAACTCGCACATACTTTTTATAAAGGAAAAATTGACAATCTTGATGTTCCTTAATTATATACAAACTTTGATTTAAAGTACTCAAACCTTTGTTATGTTTTTATTTTAGATATTCCATTGTGTTAATTGAATTAATATAAGTTTTATAAAATTAATCATTCTTCTTAACGAAAAGTTTTGAAGAATATGGAAAACGATGTTTCTTCTGTAATAGTGATTAATAGTTTCTAGTAAAGTTGGTGTAAATTAATGTTTCTTATTTAAAAGGAAATGGTAATAAGTATTTTATCCACAAATATGAAATAACAAATGTACATAGTATTCAGAAACCTTGAATACCAAGAAACCACTCTTTTCTAGTATGAAACTAGCCATCCTTATAACGACTACCTCTTACATCATGAATTAAACTTTTTGTTCCTAGTTGGATTAATTTTGTGTTTGCGGAATAAAGCTCCCTCTGCAAGCTCATTTCCTTCACATACCCCCTCCTTCGCACGTCGTTCATTCCTTATAAATTCACAATTCTATGCAAATGATCTCTCACATAACTAAATCTCTCAAAGTTTTAAATGGGAAGGAGCTTAAAATGAAATATTAAGAGATAAACACACTGGAAAATCATATCTTGTTGTTAGTGTCAGAGCACTAACTGAAGAAATGACCTGCAACTCTTCCTACTGATGCAATAACTTCCACAATTTAATTACTATTTAGTTTAATAATAGTGTGGTTTGCAAGAGTTTTAGTAACTATTTTTTATTCTAAATATTAGAATGCCATCAATTTTAGTGTAATTCAAGATTAATTATGTTGGTGCCTTCTATTATATTTTGACAATATCAACACGATAGTGGTTATTGTGAAAGAGCGAAGTGATAATACAAGAAAGCATGATAGAGAGCATGGGGTTTCAACTAGGAATGACTGCAGCTTTAAGTCTCTTTATTATTTCCTCTATTTTGATGGTCATCTCCAACAAGGAGGCCATCAACAAGTTCGATTATGTAAATAGCGGATAGGGTTTTCCACTAAAAAGGTTCACAAATTTGATTATGTAGATAGTGAATATTTCAAAGAATGTTTAGCTAACAAATTATCAGTGTGTTGATTTAGCCAAGAAATTTGCCAAAGCAAAATTTATCTGAAAAATCGATTCAATGCAGTTTGACTCCAATGCAAATGCTATAGTAACTAGAAAGGAAAATGTGAAATATTTGTTATTGCTAGTTTACAAACCACTCTTCCCAATTGTTCCTATTACATTATAAATTAACGTTTCTATTCCTAGTTAAACTAATTTCGCATCTACAAATTAAAGTTTTTGTTCCTAGTTAAAATAAACTACCCTCCCGCACAACAAAATTCGTAAAAGTTTTAAATGGAAAAGAAAGTAAACTTAATTTTGCGTCTTACAAAGGAAATGCTCTGTACACCCCAATTCTCCTACACATACCTCATCCTCTACACATCTTTCATTCCGCACATATTCACAACTCTTTATAATTGTTCTCCTGCACAACTAAATTTGTAAAAGTTTTAAATGAAAAATAATTTAAAGTGAAATAATAAAGATAAACGCACTAACAATACATATCTTTCTATCAGTGTCACAGTACTAACCGAGCATATAACCCCCTCCCTCCCCGACCCACCCCCAATTCTCTCACACATACCCTATTCATCACACATCCTTCATTCTACACATATTCATAGCTCTTTGCAACTGCTCTTCCACATAGCTAAATTTGTAAAAAAAAATAAATGGAATAGAGTTTAAAATTAATTTCATGTTTGGAAACATTCTCCAGCACATACCCCATCCTCCACACATCCTTATGGATTCACAATGTTTCATATCTTTGGATAACAAAGACTAATTTTGTAACATACAGAGGAAGGGGAAATGCTGTTTAGGAGAAAGGGTGTGTCGAGAAATTGTGTATGGTAGAGTTTTACATTTGTAGTAGTATAACACACCTATTTTATATATATCTTAACTAGATCGATAATAGTATAGTTTAAATATTAAGATATAATTTCCTTATATATCATGTTCAATGCACTAGACAAATGACTCAGTTCTTCGTACTAAATGCTAAAAATCAAAAGTTGTTTGCCATGCATATTCAATAATTAATTTTTTTACCGCATTAAGGATAAACGTTTTAATTGTACCCAGTGTGGAAGAAAAATGAACGTTTCCATTATGCAGAGTATGAAAGTAGACTCAAAACTTTTCTGTACAAAAAGAAAACTGAAGCATCCCTACTTTAATCAATGTATATATTATGCCTAACGTACCTTATAATATATGTAATAGTGTTAAAATTGACAACTAGGGCCAAACTCCATGTGGGTCATCTTATTTATCGCAACGGATATTTTTCTTGGATCCCTCTCATCGAGATGTGTAGGATTGATCTAAAGATCATCCGATTCCGATAAGTATTCATGGAGTTATGAATTTATGTGTTATAAGACAATTTATCAAGGTCAGCCAACAATCAAATAAACCCCACATGTGCTCAAGGTTTTAGTAGAAAATGAGATGACTTGAGAGTCATTTCCCACACACACTTCTATCTAGATTTCTCTCCACTCCTCTTGGGCTTTAGTGGAATAAAAATCTAGGAGTGGAAGCCCTAGACGTTGGAGGAAAGAATACTAAGGGAGTTGCCCTAGCCCTAGACGCAGTCAAAAGGAAGGCTCTACATAGGTTTCTATAGTTGTCAATGGAAGCCCTGGACACTATCAAAGGGAAGTCCATAACGCAAACCTATAGGCTGCCGTAACGCAGACCTAAAAGCTTCCCTAACACAGTCCTAAAGGCTACCCTAAACGTTGTCCTAAAGGCAGACCTAACGCATCCAAGAAGGCAACCCTAACGTTATCCTAAGGCAACCCTAACCTACGCTATCTCAAGGGTATCCTAGCTATTGTTAAGATGAAGATAGATATTGTCCTAAACACACCAATAATGCCCTAGCTGTAGGCATAAGGTGCCCTAGACACGAGTCTAATGCGGCTGAAAGAGAGGACTATTTGAGGAGAATTTGAGGGCTCAAACAAGCCCAAGACAACAGTATAATAAATGGGACAACAAGATATGCTAAGGTAAATGGGACTGCTAGGATACTTGGTGCAACAAATAGTGGGACAACAAGCACTCATAGGAACAACAACTATGATGGTATAGCAGCATGTTGGGACAACAACTATGATGGGACAACAGCAAGGGGACATCAGCAAGGTATAGTATGATTGTTAGGGACAACAACTACAACCATATATCTAGGCAATAGTGGCAAGGGACAACAACATAATAAATGGGACAACAAAATATGTTAAGATAAATGGGATAGCTAGGCATGGTTCTTGGTGCAGCAAACAGTGGGACAACAAGCACTCATAGGAACAACAACTATGATGGGACAACCCAATGACATAGGACAATAATGAAAATTGTGCAGCAGTGGCACAAGTGGGACAACAACTATTACATGACATCAACAACCATGACCAACATGACAAGCATGGTAAGCATGGACAACATGGATAGCAGTGGCAGGCATGGTGCTGCAAGCACACGAGATATGTTGTATGACAACATGGCTCAAAAATGGCACATGGAACAGTAGTGCAACATAAGGTGCAAAAGTCATGAGGTCCAGCATTATGATGATGGGTGCACCATGGTGCAGCACGGTGAGGTGCAACATGACAACGAGATGCAGTACAATGATAGGTGAAGGAGTCACCTTGGAGAATCAGTTGAAGCAGCATGTCTTCAACTGATCTCATGTATCATCTTCTTAGAGATTATCTATGCTCTCATCTAGATAAGTCAAAGTGTTGACTTCTGTTGTAAATGTACTATCTCTCTCTCTCTCTCTCTCTGTTGAACTATTGAAGAACATATAAGAAGAATTGATCAAGGGTTCTCCACATTGGGGTTTGTCCCTGGCTAGTGCCACATCTTGTGTCCTATTATCTTGGCTTGTCTTTTGTGATTTATGTTTATGTTCTATCTGCAATTTACTATTATTTTGATGTGATTTCTAATATGGAAAAGATATTGAGCTAACTGTGAAAATTGAAATAAATTTCTCTAAGCATAGAACATACCTAAAGTTAACATGATATCAGAGCTGAGGTGAAGACAAAGCCCAAGCAACAGTGAAAGAGAAATCAACGAAGTGTTATCGGGAAATCTAGTGTCTATGCAGAGCTGCTAGTCCCACTAAGACGGGTAGCTATCTTAGAAACAAACAGATTAAAGTTACTTTTGTTTTCCTTTATGAGAAGTAGATAGGAGAGGATCAAAGAATACCAACCTCGATCTTTCACTCGGTTCTTTGCTTGTTCCTTCTCCTCACCGACAGGTCTTTGCCGCTTCTCCCTTGACCACTCCGCTTCAAAGAGTACCTGTAAAGTCAAAGCAGCATAATACCTTCAAAGTGCAGAGATCTACAATCATAAGCAATATAGGACCAGATATATATTGACCACACAAATGCATATATTATCAGACATACAAGAATGTGGAGGAAAACTTGAATAGCTTTATTGATATAAAGATTAGAAGAGAGGATTACAACCCATTGATCTGACCCAACGTCATCCTCCCAGCATGAAAGCCCTTCTTCACCTCATGAAAAGCTTAGATCACCCAACACTATGATATTCCACCAAGAAACCAACAACACTTCCTTACAAGATACAAAATTCCAGCCTTTGGATCTCTGGGATGAGGGATCCATATATAGATGATTGCAGGGAGGTGAGTCAACTTCTGGGATTTTGATTAGTGTCTTCTCTCTGATAGTTATTGATTCCACTTGGAGATTTCATTGATCTCTTACTCATCCCTGGGCGAATTCTGAGAGGCAAGTGTCATATGAGAAGTTTCTAGAAGATTCCTTGATCATCCACTTAGCAAACTGTCTCTGCCACTTGTCTATTCTCGCTCATCATACCCTATAGAAGGACTTTTCAGTATGCATCGCACCTCTCGTGTGTACAAGGTGAGATGCATCGCACCCTGGCCATGGAGCAAGTGAGATGATCTAGTTTTGACCAGTTTTGAGTAGTTTTTCATGGAGAACTTCTGGGAGATGATGTAATCAACTAACCTTGTTCCTTTAGGGTATGAAGCAACACTTTTAGGGACTTAGAAGCCCTTGGTTTATAGACATGTATGATTGGGGTTGCAGTGCCCAAAAATGTCTATAACAGTTGACCCCTAAAGCATGAGGTCGTTAATTTTTTTATGTCGGGTGAAATGCTTTATCATGAGGATCCAAGGTTTTTCGAGCTGGAAGGTGACCTGTAATAAGATACAATACAATACATTATCTTCATAATATTTTGATGATCTAGCTGAGGCGGGCATTCCAATGCTTAGATTTATAAATTCATTTCCATGTACATAGGACAGACAACCGTCTGTGTAGCAGACTGATGATTCAGATAGAGTCATCATCCTTTGATTCAGATGATCATATTTTCGGCAATGATGTACATTTGATGTCTTTATTTCCCTAAATATATTGCAGCCTGGATGGATGAAGCTAGATCCGGGGTCTTCAAACTCATTAAATCTTCGGTCAGAGTACAAGTCGATCCATGTGAAAGATGTTCTAGAGTCGAACATGGAAAGACATCGCTTGATTACCAGCCAATGATGTAAGCTGTTAACAGGCACAAGAGGAATCACCGATAATGATGATGACCCTCAAGGTAAGATAGTACAATTCACGTGGTGTGAAAAAGGGACGTGGTGTCGAACACCACGTAAAATCTTTCAGTGGAAGGCCATTGATGTAAACCTGTCGTCGAAAGTGAGAAACTTGCCATTGAGGCATGCAAGCTTAAAAGTACTGAAAGTGTTGTTCCTAGGTCGACTTCTTGGATAATGAGCTGATGTCGACAAGAAGCGACTCGTCGTAGGAGGGCCTTAATGAATCCCACATCTACGACACGGAACGGAGCAAATGATTTTGGAGGTGAAAACGATCTGATGATATAGGGTTCAGGGTGGCGGTCATGAAAGAATGAAGCGTAAAGGTATTGCAGTGGATGAGACACAAGATGGGTTGGTGAATTCTATGATCGACTTCTCTTGAACATATCGGCGACACGGAAAATGGATTGGTAGCGTTAACCCCAAAGATGGACGGTACGGTGGACCAATGGTAATATGACCGGTGAACGGAATAGCCCAACCCGACTCAATCATGGTGATGGAGTGAAAGTTTCATGTTCAAGAGCGACTTGCTACCAATAAAGTTTCTTCAAGTTTTCTTCCCAATTTTTCCCCAGTCATTACTGACCAGTACCTCTTTATTTTTATCAAGCTTGAGGAGGATAACATATGCTTGTTCTATAATTTTCCCTTCCGGCAAACCTGTCACTATGTTTTAACGAGCCTAGCGACAATGAAACTTGTTCTTGTCTGTATGGACAAGTTTGTCGCTATTGGTTTTAACGAGTTTAACAACAAAGAAAACTCTGTCCTTTTTCAATTTTAGAGAGTCTAAAAAGGGACGGAAAGGAAACTCCAGTGATCCTTTTTCGTCATGTAATCTCTTATGTCCGAAAAAGTATAAAATAATACGAAAGGGATAAATTTTCGATAGTTTTAGCGAGTCGAACAAGACAAGCGCTCGATATTTTTGTGTAATAATCCCTCAGGTCCAAAATGATTAAAATCTACAGGAGGGATAGCACTTCTGGTAGCTTTAACGAGCTGGAGAGGCCAATCACTCGGAAATCTTTTCATATTTTATGAGTCAGATGAAAAGAGCTTAAAGGAGACTCGTTTTTTGAGGAATGAGTGATAATTTCGGGTAGCAGCTGATTCCAGGTAAGGTTTGGAATTTTCCAATCACGACAGTGTCACAAGGATGGCTAACAGAATCACTCATCGCAGATGTTCCTCAAAAAGGGTAAACAATCAAATGGAGGCGTATGATCGGCCAAAACAGAATGGAGGTGATGATTAGAAGACGACCAAGGCTGAAAAGCTGATGATAATGCGTTCGCAATGGTTATTTACCGGAGGTTGGTTCATTTTTTTAATGAGCTTAAAATCTGGGGGGAACATTTCCTCATTGCTTAGGTTTAATTTTTAATGAGCTTGAACTTCACATAAAAACTGCTCGTGGCAAGTTTCTTTTTTAATGAGCTTGAACCCTGCGGTAACACCACTCATGATAAGTTTGCATGCCCCCAGCATAATCAGGCAAATTGAGGTGCATGCCCCCCAAGCTTCATTGCATTCATCATGGTGGTTGGAATGAAGGTTTACCTTCAAGATCTTTGAAAGAATCGACTTGGATTTTACAAGATCGTAATCAAAGATTCGATTTGGAAATGCATTTGTTTCATTTTTTAATGAGGTTGACACAGTAAAAGAACTATCCTCATGACTCCTTGTTTCATTTTTTAACGAGGTCGACACGAGATAAGAACCGTCCTCGAAATCCATCGTATTTATAGTATTTGATAGAAAATCAAATACTGAAGGATGATCAAGGTCGCTGGAACTATCTTCCTTACAATCCGGAAGATGGGAACGATGGTGGTAATCTTCCCATGGTGCCTCGTCAATCAGCATTGACTGAACAATTCCTTCGTCTGTAAAATATACTTGTGACCAAGGATCTGAAGGGGTACCATATTCCTTAGACCTATCTACCCAAACACTCGATAAGCGTTGATTTTGGTTTGCCCCCAAGGCCAAGAAAATTAATTGCTACAATATTTCTATTAGGGCGATGATCCATGCTGACAAAATGTTTAGGAATCTTCTGAATCTAGAAGATATCATGTTGCAGGTTCCCACCGTGGCCACTTTCGCCAGATTGTTTGGAGGCGGTAGGGAAAAAGTCCCCCTCAATGTAGGGTCTTTTAGTAGGCCTACTCCAATATTTTGAAGCGAATGAGGGCTTCCATGGATCATCGGAACGCTTCCCGTAACTTGCGAACTGTTGGGGAGAAATGTTTGCTGGTCGACGATTGTAATACCTCCTTGGAAGGGAAATGCAATCTTCCTGAAGTAGGTCGACACAATGGCAACCATAGCATATATCTAGGGCCTTCCCAGTAGGATGTTGTAATCGAGGTTTCCGTCGATCACTTCAACATCAATTTCTACTGTTTTGCCCCCCAGTTCGACTTGCAAGTTACTTAAAATCCCATATGGGGTGTATGTTCATCCATCAAATGCTTTTAATGTCGTCGAAGATCGCGACAAGGGTGGAGATCCTAAAGTTTTCTAGCAACTCATCGACATAATACATGTAGATGCCCCCTCATCAATAATTGTCCGATGAATAGTTTTGTTGAGGGCTTTCACTTGAATAAGGAAAGCTAGTTGAGCTGGTAACTGAGGGTCATATCCTTTATGATTAAAGGCCACAAGATTGGAATCCGTTGGGTCAATCCCACTTATTGCTGATAATAAAGCCTGCTTTTGGGAGGGACAATTTTGCAGTACGTCAAGTGTCGACATAGCGGACGACAATTGGGCCAGATCCCCCACTATATTATAATGTTGTGCTGCTCTGGCACGAGGATTAAATTTCGATTTGTGTACTACTCCCTTTGGTGGCTTTATCATTAGTTCAGGAATGATGGGTGGCACAACTTCGGTTGAAGTTGTTGTCGAATTACTAGGTTGATCATTAGCCTTGTTGTTCGACAGTTGTGGATTCCCGTAATATTTATTCCTTGTCGATATCAAAGCATCATTTTGCTACTTCGAAACAGACAACATTAGCACTTGGGATGGGGAAGCGTTGTCACTAGCAACCAAATTTGTTCCTGGATTTGGAAACGGATCGGTCAATACCACCGATGTTTTTGAATTCTTAAAGAATTTTCTAAGCTTGGCTTTATGTGGACAATTTTTCGTCCAATGATCCTCATCACATATGAAGCATGGATGACTTGGTTTCCTATCTCCAGAAGGGTTTGCAAAAGATTTTTCAGGAGACGACTCCTCCTGTTTTTTCTTCTTCCCTTTCTTTTTCTTCTTGCCCCCTGGTTGCTTTGGTTCTTTTCCTTTGTCAGTCGACACAACATTTACCTTTGAGGCGAGAAGCTCCTCATTTGCATTTTGACTTGAAATCGTACGAGCCTTCTTTGATGTAGCTTTTACGGTTTTCATGCTAGTCGCACCTATCACGCCATCGCCAGCATGAGAGTCCTTGCTTGATTTAGGAGGGGGAGGAACAAAGAATTCCAATCTAGGAGCATCAAGGATTTTATCGTAGAGCGTGCCAGATTGAGTATATATCAAGTCTAGATATTGCGCATGAGCAATGACTTGCTCTTCAGTGACGACTCCTCCCTTTGCCACATCTTCCGTAATAGAAGGTAATAATGACTTAATAAACCATTTAGCTAGCAGCTGATCAGGAACATATGTTTTTACCATTCTACGACGACGTCGCCACTCATGAATATGATCAGATATGTGAGTGGCCGTTGTCTGTTTGAAATTGGTAAGAAGCTCTGTTCCCGTTTCGTACCTTATGGGTAACTGAAAATGGGTTAAAAAGGTTGTGGCTAGGGTGCTGAAGTTATCGAATGAAGCTCTAGGAAATTTGATATACCATTTTGCTGCCAGACCAGTTAACGTTCGCTGAAAAAGGCGAAGCCTAATCGAATCATCGTTTAGAGTGTTAGATGAACACCACAGATGAAAGGTCATCACATGATTCGACGGGTCTTCACCCGGATTTCCATTAAATTTAGGAATATCCGACGGAAGTTTATGTGGAATCGCTGGCCACCAAGGGGCGTAAGAAATTGGATCATTTGTCAGTCGATTTAGATCTGGTAACTCTAAAGTTGCCACGAAGGGCAACTATTGATTCAGGTTCGGCGAAGCATACCCAGGATAAGATGGGATTGCCTGAGCAGTGGGTCTTTGCATACTAGAATATTGCATTTGATGCTGATAACTTTGGTAAGGTTGATGGGCATAACCATTATAAAATGGTTGATGTTGACCGTTTTGAATATACGGCTGCCCATTACTTGCAAAGATTTGGTGCTCAGATCCTTGGTAAACTTGTTGGAATTGCGGTTGTTGATATTGCACCAGCCATGGTTGTGAAACCATTTGTTGTTGTCCAATACTGGCTGTTTGACCATGATGAGAGGTGATGGTACCCGTTTGAGCTTGGGTCACTCTAGTTAAGGAGCCACTAATCGACGATTGTGGTGGCGTTGTAGAGACAAGAGGCTATCGTATTACGACCTGAGAAGCCTGAGGTTGGGATACAACAGGCAATGCTTGTACTTGTGACACAGTCACAATAGTCGATGTAGTGGGGATATTTGACACAAGTACACTTTGTTACATTGAGTATACAACTCTTGGTTATTGAGGCAGTATCGACACCCAACTGTTAGATGTAATTCCAGCATAACCTGAATTCTATTGTGAACTATCGTATGTTTGTTCTCCTGGAGGAGACAATGAAAGGGTATATTGCCCCCCATACGGTAGTAATCCAGTGCTCAAAGGAATGATTTGCCTTTGAGGACCGGACTGCCCAAATTGACACTGCAAAGGATCAATTCGCTGAGACTCAACATAAGAGATTCCAGATATTATTCCGGAGGAACAAATGGGAATAGACCATACTGTCAAAATAGCCCCTGGATGGATTCCATCCAACGATTGAGAGCTAGTTTGGACAGACGGTATGCCGGCGAACATTGTTGGAGTAACAGTAGGAAGTTCTGTCACTGCTATGTTAGATGACACAGTCCTAGATGTCGACGGTTGTTCAGACATATCTAGTCTATCCAAAAGATTTCCTAGCAATTCTACAGGAACTTCCAATGATGGGAGACTAATTTCTGACGAAGAAGGATATAGGGTGATCCCAACTCCAAAATGTGATGGAGTACTAGATGGAGGATCCTCCACAATCTCTTCTATAGCAATCAATCTAGGTGGAAGAGGTAGACCGTCAAGTTCGTAAAATATTTCTAGTGCTGAAGAAGGTATAGATTCTGCAGCGACAGATGTTTGGGGAATAACACCTTCTGAATCAGCTGTAGATGGAGCCGGTTCAGGAATAGAAGTGTTTACCGTCACACTAGGATCAATTCTACTGTCCTCTTGTGGCTGCGAAACTTCTTCTGTAGAGGCAGGGATACCAGAAATGTTTGGAGTAACCGGAGTCTCTGAGGGTGTTGGAACACTTGTTCCAACTAAACCAGGGGACTTTGATCCGGTTAAACGAGTTCACTTTGTCCGGAATAGTTTTTTTTTTGGAGACAAAAACAGTTGACTCATAAGTCTCCACAAACAACGAGGTTTCGATTGACTTTCTTCCACAATTGCGGATTACTCGATCAACTAAAAATAAAGGGGAAAATGATTCCGAATTAAATGAATTTTAGACACTTTGACACAACTTTCTTTTTCAGTTTTTAAGAGTCAAGAAAAAACAAAAGATGACTCTAGTCACCTTCGATTTTTAATGAGCCTGAAGTGACAAGTGCTCAGATGGACCTTTTCCTTTAAGGAGTCTGAAAAGGAACGAAAGAGACTACTCTAGAAATCTAAACAGAGGGATTACCAAACCAATCACAAAACTGCAGAATACGTTTTATGGTACGACAGTCAATCTTCCCGAATGTTGTGTTTAGTGCATTGCGATCGATAGGGCGGCAGGCACGGCTTCCTATGGATAAAGGATATAGCCTATCGTGGTCTCCCAATATATACTCGACAGTACGTGGGAGCACAAGTCCGTACTGGCACTTGTCATCTCAAAGAGGAGGAATCACCCAACCTACGATGAAAGCGATAGTTACCAGGCTTTACGACGCCAGAATACGTCTCTAGCCTAGACTTGTAGATATTGTGTGCTAGGTTCCAAAGCGTTTTTATGTTCATTGAATTTATTTTACAGTTGATCTTTCTCAAGAAATTTGCCTTTCAGGTTCACAGCGTGATGTAGATATACAATTCCTAAAATGCAGTCTAAGATGATAAACAATCGTTTAATCTTCTTTTTGCAATGAAAATCCTAGCTACTAAAGAAATAGGGATGATATTCTTTCAACATAGAGCAGAGAGCACACACTAGATGCACTATCCTAAATCAAACCAACAAGCAGTATAAATGCAAATGCACATGCATGTATTTGTTTTCCGCTTTCTTAATGTGTGAATGACATAAAGAATGTTGAGTACAAATCTGAATTATCTTTTCAAAGCGACAATACTAACAAATTTCTCTTCAAAAATGAAAGGAAGATAATGACGACACTTTGCGACTTTGAATTGAAAACTGCTTTCGACACTTGAAAAACTACTAATTCAAATCAAATACAAGAGTAACTGTATAATCAACCATCAAGAATGATAGGATTCTTTTCTTTGACTGAAAACGACACTTGCGACACTTCCAAATCAAAAGACGACAGTTTGATTATGCTACTTTTTGTAAAAGAGAACTGTAAATGGCGCACAATACATAAAAACATTCACAATTCTTTGTACTATGGAGGCAGAATCATGCAAAGGAAGGGAGTTTCCACAGTGGTATACTGATCATAGACAGCAAAACTCTTGAATAAAGCTGAAGAGAGTGAACAAAGAAACCAAAATCTGGAAGCAGAAGAGGTCTTATCTAATCAGCGCACCTGCAACACAGGGAAAGTGTGATGCAATGCACCTACTGCACATGGGAGGTGCGATGCATCCAGATTCCCAAGAGGAGAAAGTGCGATGGTCCAGGGACGAGACTTCAACTTGGTTCTTGGTCATAGTTTGCAACCTGGTTCAGGGATTTAGGCCGAGCTAATGATAGTCAATAAATATAAATCACAGGGGCTGATCTAATGAGGTTACTAGAACCACCACTAGGGCAATTAGGATGTTTGCAAATTGATTGTTCAGTTTATAAACAAAACCCGGAGATATACTGAAGCAGTGTTGATCTACTTTGCACTTGCATAGCAAATGCAGTTCGAAGGCTAGCTAGCTTAACTTCAAGTTCCGTCTGCAGGTTTATAAAGCAAACATGTATAAAAAAGCAAACAAGCTATTCGCTCCCCAGCGAAGTCACCATTTTGTTATTGGGAAATCTAGTGTCTATGAAGAGCTGCTAGTCCCACTAAGACGGGTATCTATCTTAGAAAAAAACAGATTAAAGTTACTTTCATTTTCCTTTATGAGAAGTAGATAGGAGAGGATCAAAGAATACCAACCTCGATCTTTCGCTCAGTTCTTTGCTTGTTCCTTCTCCTCTCCGACAGGTCTTTGTCGCTTCTCCCTTAACCACTCCGCTTCAAAGAGTACCTGTAAAGTCAAAGAAGCATAATACCTTAAAAATGCAGAGATCTACAATCATAAGCAATATAGGACCAGATATATATTGACCACACAAATGCATATATTATCAGACATACAAGAATGGGGAGGAAAACTTGAATAGCTTTATTGATATAAAGATTAGAAGAGAGGATTACAACCCATTGATCTGACCCAACGTCTCCTAGCATGAAAGCCCTTATTCACCTCATGAAAAGCTTAGATCACCCAACACTATGATATTCCACCAAGAAACCAATAGCACTTCCTTACAAGATACAAAATTCCAACCTCTGGATCTCTGGGATGAGGGATCCATATATAGATGATTGCAGGGAGGTGAGTCAACTTCTGGGATTTTGATTAGTGTCTTCTCTCTGATAGTTCTTGATTCCACTTGGAGATTTCATTGATCTCTTACTCATCCCTGGGTGAATTCTGAGAGGCAAGTGTCATATGAGAAGTTTCTAGAATATTCCTTGATCATCCACTTAGCAAACTATCTCTACCACTTGTCTATTCTCGTTCATCGCACCCTATAGAAGGACTTTGTAGTATGCATCACACCTCTCATGTGTACAAGGTGAGATGCATCACACCCTAGCCATGGAGCAAGTGAGATGATCTAGTTTTGACCAGTTCTGAGTAGTTTTTCATGGACAACTTCTGGGAGATGATGTAATCAGCTGACCTTGTTCCTTTAGGGTGTGAACCAACACTTTTAGGGACTTAGAAGCCCTTGGTTTATGGACATGTATGATTGGGGTTGCAGTGCCCAAAAATGTCTATAACATGAAGATAATTGGGAAAGGACAAAAGGATCAATGGATTCCTCATCTCTTTTCAAATTCACCAAGGATGAAGTGGAAGCAGAGTATAGTGGAAGCTTTTGATGGCCTACCTACAGATCACTTCAATGGGAAGTCCAGATCTCAGGGTGAAAGGAAAGGCAGATGCCTTGCTTACAATAAGTTCGGCCATTATGCGAAGGATTGTCTGAATGGTAGGGACACGTCTCTTAATGAAGATAATAATCATTCCAGGGACATCTTCAATGATTAGAGGAATGACAGGTAATGTAGGTCATGAAGGAAATGGTAGACTCTTCAAGGAAAGCAAGGAACCCTAGGTATGAAGAATCAAATGTTGTTTCTGATAAGATAAAGAAGCATTATCTTGTATTGGCCCTCTCCTTCAGATTCTGTGGGAATCTGGCTTATTGATTATAGTGCTTCAAGGCACTTCATTGAATAGAAGGCTGCTCTCTCGAATTTGATAAGAGATGGAAACAATCGTGGGATTATACTTGGAGCCGATGCCACCTATCCCAGAAAGGGTGTATGAAATGTTACCCCTCAATTGAATGAGGGTAACTTGATTCATTTATAAAATATCTTTTATGTACCTAATCGCAAGAAGAACATGGTGTCCATTTCGGCAATGGATGTCAAAGGTTATAGGGTGGCATTCATCGATGGAAAGGTACGTGTTTGAAAATAGAATTTTCAAAGATGCTTTTATCTTTGAGTTTAGGGTTGGAAATTTGTATCAAGTTGTAGGATGGTCCACTGGGGACCATGTCCATTGACACATAGCACCGAAGGTCTATGAGTCAAATGGTGATAGGGATGCCTGAATTCAAAAAGAGCATGAGAGTACATGTCTAAGATGTACCGAAGGAAAATCTTACAAGCGGATCATTCCCCTCATGTAGCGGTTCCACAAGTTTGGAACAACCCGAGGGGTTTGAGATTCATGATCAGGAATCTCATGTGTGTTGGTGGAAGAAGGCCGTCTATGGCTTGAAGCTGTCTAATGAAGCTATGATTCACTAGGAGTGAAGCCGATCCAAACCATTTCTCAAAGGTTGTGGATGACAGACCTCTCATACCGTCACCTTCTAAGGACGACCTATTTTTGACAGGTGCAGACCCTCTCATTTGCGGAAGTAAGAGGGAGTTGGATTTTGAATGTGGAATGGTAAACTACAAGCCTGTGACTACCTCAAGGATCTTAACTTTTAGAAGTTATATGGTAGTCATGCCGGACCAGATTTGGGAAATGCCTCTGAGTTTCATAAACTCATTTGCGTTGATGTTCTTGGTGAACTTCCATTCGATCATATGATTTGCAGTTAGCATGATGAGCTCATATATGGTTGAGCCTCACTAGATTGGTGCCAAGAATCTTCTGAGATATCTTTGGGGCACAATCTCTCATGGATTGAGATACACTACCGGAAATATGAAGCTGCATGATTATTTGAATGCTCACTAGGCAGGCAATGTGGAGGATCTCAAGGGAACTCCTGAGTGTTGATTCTCTTTGGGTTCTGCTCAATATCCTGGATGAGCAGGAAGCAAAAGGTGATTACTTTGAGCACCGCTAAGACTGAATACATAGCTACGAGTATGACCTCATGTGAAGCTCCCTGTTTCTGGTGGCTCTTCAGTGAGTTGTTTGTACACATGATGGATGCCACTGTGATCCTCTGTGTCAACCAAGGGGGGATTCTATTGTTTATGAATCCCGTATTCTATGATTGCTCCGACAGATAGACATCAGATACTACCTTATCAGGGATATGGTACATCGATGAGCGAGGAGGCTCCATCGCATTGAGACTGATGTACAAGTTGCAGACATTCTGTCAAAGCCTCGAGGAAAGGTCAAATTTGTAACTTTCCTGAACGACTTGGAGTCATTGAGAGGCCCTATTATGAGGGTCCTGCATGTTGCATGAATTGAGCTCTAGGATCTCCAAGGTGGTTGGGGTACAAACTGGAGCAACATGTGACCATAGGGAAACTCACCCTCCCCTAATCGTGCGATGTGTATAGGGTGAATGGTCAGCCTTCCCCTGTGATACCTTGAGACGACTTAGGGATAGGATGAATGGTTCTCCTATCGACACATCCTACCCATGCAGTCTGGGACTCATGGGAAGTACCTCTCATCTGGCCAATGAGTAGGGAAATGGGGTTAGGGACCATAGTAGTACTATCGATGGACGCATCATTGTATCTACTGTACTCCCTATGCTAGGATGACCTCCATTGGTATGGGATCAATGAAACTGATCTGGGACCAATACGAGTGGTTTGAGACACTCTCTTGTGATATTGATATGGGATCAATGAAACTGAATATGGGTCAATAAGAGTGATATGACTGACTCTCTTGGAACTGATCTGGGATCAGTATGAGTGGTTTGAGACACTTGCTTGTGATATGATTTGGGATCAATAAAACTGACTTCGGGTCAGTAGAGAATGGTATGAGACATTCTCGATCAATTCTTCTTCTTCATGGTTCAGCAGAGCTCAACAAAGTAGAGCAGAGCAATGCAGGGCACTGATGGAAAAGATAGTACAATCATAAATATGGATCAGTGGATGGAGTTCTCCCTAGTTGAGAGGGAGTGTTAAAATTGGAAAATATAACCAAACTCCATGTGGGTCATCTTATTTATGGCAGCAAATATTTTTCTTGGATCCCTCTCATTGAGAGGTGTAGGATTGATCTAAATATCATCTGATTCCGATAAGTATTCAAGGAGTTATGAATTTATTTGTGTTATAAGACAATTTGTCAAGGTCGGCCAGCAACCAAATAAACTCCACATGTGCTCAATGTTTTATTATAAAAGGAGATGACTTGACATTCATTTCTCTCACACACTTCTATCTTGATTCTCTCCACTTGTCTTGGGTTTTAGTCTAAGAGTAATCTAGGAGTGGAAGCCCTAGATGTTGGAGGAAAGAAGAGTAAGGGAGCCGCCCTAGAGGAGATGCCCTAGCCCTAGATGTAGTCAAAAGGAAGGCTCTACGTAGGTTTCTATAGCTGTCAATGGAATTCCTAGATGCTATCAAAGGGAAGTCCCTAACGCAGACCCAAAGGCTACACTAATGCAGACATAAAAGTTGCCCTAACGCAGTCCTAAAGGCTTCCCTAAACGTTATCTTAAAGGCAACCCTAACGCATCCAAGAAGGCAGCCCTAACGCTATCCTAAGGTAGCCCTAACCTACACTATCTCAAGGGTATCCTAGTCGTTGTTAAGATAAAGATAGACGCTGTCCTAAACACACCAATGATGCCCTAGCCTTAGGCATAAGGTGCCCTAGAAGCAAGCCTAATGTGGCTGAAAGGGAGGACTTTTTGAGGAGAATTTGAGGGATCAAACATGCCCAAGACAACAATATAATAAATGGGACAACAAGATATGCTAAGGTAAATGGGATAGCTAGGCTACTTGGTGCAACAAATAGTGGGGAAAAAAGCACTCATAGGAACTACAACTATGATGGGACAACAACATGTTGAAACAACAACTATGATGGGACAACAACATGTTGGAACAACAACTATGATGGGACAACAACATGTTGGAACAACAACTATGATGGGACAGTAGCAAG
Organism: Pinus tabuliformis; assembly: GCA_031772625.1. Taxonomy (NCBI): domain Eukaryota; kingdom Viridiplantae; phylum Streptophyta; class Pinopsida; order Pinales; family Pinaceae; genus Pinus; species Pinus tabuliformis. The sequence goes on from CM062806.1 coordinate 928,501,395, forward strand.
GTATATTATGACTGTTAGGGATAGCAACTACAACCATATATCTAGGCAGTAGTGGCAAGGGATAACTGCATAATAAATGGGACAACTAGGAATGGTGCTTAGTGCAGCAAACAGTGGGACAAAAAGCACTCATAGGAACAACAACTATGATGGGACAACAACATGTTGGGACAACAACATGTTCGGACAACAACTATGATGGGAAAACCCAATGACATAAGACAATAATGACAATTGTGCAGTAGTGGCACAAGTGGGACAACAACTGTTACATGACAGCAACAAGCATGGACAACAGCAAGCATGACCAACATGACAAGCATGGTAAGCATGGCAAGCATGGACAACATGGATAGAAGTAGCAAGCATGGTGCTGCAAGCACATGAGACATGTTGTATGACAACATGTTTCAACAATTGCACATGGAACATCAGTGCAACATAACGTGCAGCAGTTATGAGGTCCAGCATTATGATGATGGGTGCAGCATGGTGCAACACGGTGAGGTGCAGCATGATGACGAGATGTAGCACAATGATAGGTGAAGGAGTCACCTTGGAGAATCAATTGAAGAAGCATGTCTTCAACTGATCTCATGTATCATCTTCTTAGAGATGATCTATGCTCTCATCTAGATAAGTCAAAGCATTGACTTCTGTTGTAAATGTACTCTCTCTCTCTCTCTCTCTCTCTCTCTCTCTCTCTCTCTGTGTTGAACTATTGAATAACATATAAGAATAATTGATCAAGGGTTTCCCCACATTGGGATGTGTCCCTGGATAGCGCCACATATTGTTTCCTCTTGTCTTGGCTTGTCTTCTGCGATTTATGTTTATGTTCTATCTGCAATTTACTATTATGCAGATGTGATTACTAATCTGGAAAAGATATTGAGCTAACTGTGAAAATTGAAATAAATTGCTCTAAGCATAGAACATACATAAAATTAACAAATAGGAAAATGTGAAATATTCGTTATTTCTAGTTTACAAACCGATGTTTCTAGTTATTCCTATTACATTACGAAGTAAAGGTTTTATTCATAGTTGAATTAATTACATGTCTATGCAATAAATATCCCTCGGCACCCATGTTCTCCCGTACATACCCTGTCCTTTGCACATCCTTCATTCCATAAAAAAGAGTTTAAAATTAATTTCATCCATGTCCTCCCACACATACCACTTCCTCAACACATCCTTCATTCCACACAAAAGAGTTTAAAATTAATTTCATCCCTATGAAATAAAGTTCCCTCTATACCCCCATTATCCCACACATACCCCATCCTCCACATAGTAAAACATTCACACAAGGAAGCTCCACACAATGAAACATAATAATATTCATTGGATATTTGTTCACCTCTTCTGCCCCCCTCCCCAACCCCACCTATCTAAAGGAGCCTGCAACCATGTCAATTCTTTCATCATTGGGCAAAGCAGTAGCATAACAATGTATGTGTTAGTGTCAGAGCGCTCAACAACAAAATGGCGAGTCAATTTTTTTTTTAAATGAATTATCCATGGGACTTCATTGGGGGAGTAATACCATACCACGTGTTTTACTATTGGGGGATATATATGAGGAAAAAATGACATAATATATTGAGCATTTAATAGGGGGGAAATGATTTTTATATTAGCAGGTATAAAAAATGGAGCTCAAAGTTAATGAAAAATATAAAGGGGTATAAAAAACATGAATGAAAAAAGGGATACCTACAATATCTAGTGAAAGTAGGGGATTTTTAATCAAGAAGGTGTATTGGGTTCATATTGGTAAGGTGTTAAATAACGTCACTTTTAGAGGTATTTTCCAATATGTAGTCAAATCAAGGGCATTATTTAGTATGCCATCAACACACATAACAGTTCAGAGCCTCAATGAGTGAAGCCCCCATGGAATTGTGAGGCACTAGAAAATAATTAAAAATAAAACACCCTCCACTAGGGGAATTATGTCCCACCAGAGCTCACTCAACCAGTCGAAAATTAGAAATAAGATTCATAGGAAATTAGAAAATTAATTTTGAATTTATGAACAAATAGAAATATTAGAATTTTCCCATAACTTTGGTTAAAATTGCAAAAACACAACAAAATAATGTATATTTAACACACTTTGACTGCAAAGCGTATGTTATATTCCCTGACCAGACGAAGATTAATAAAAAATAATATAGGTTGAAACTTATCAATTTCTAATATTTCCATTTGAGTTGAATAAATATTAATTCACGTGTATATATATATATATATATATATATATATATATATATATATATATATGAAAATACATAATAATTATATATAATAACATACACTTATAAATATATTAGAAATTCAAATGAAGTTAGAAAATAAAAATAAAATGATTATAGAAATAAATTTATAAATAAGTTCAAATCCTCCGTTTGCGACCTAACCCCCAAAAGTTTGCTAATAGTTATGTGTCAGGAGGGTTGTTAGGTTACTCTCGGTCACAAAAATAATAATAATAGGTATTTTTATTGTTATATATTATTTGATGTCTATCCAATCTATGTATGTTCTAATAGGTACTTCATTAAATCATTAAAAAATACTTCTACCATCATTCCATCTTGACAAAATCCTTCTAAATTTTTTGTTTGTTAAACTAAAACTTTCAATATATCATTTTGATAAAAATAACCCCTTACTTTACACACACACACACACACACAGATATATATATATATATATATATATATATATATATATATATATATATATATATATATATATATATATATATATATATATATATATATATATAACATTTGTACACTACTATACTTATAAATCCCAACATCTCGCATCAGTTTTAATATCTATAACATATAAAATCTATTTGTTATACTTAAATCTACAAATAGAAATCCATATATATACCATACTTCACATATATATATCCAACAAACAAAAATAAATTAAAAAATAAAAAATAAAAAACTAAAAATATCAAATCTTTTGACTATCATTATAACATTAAAAATATATTTACATCGCAAGGTGTTTCCCTTTGAAAAGAACTCCCCTCCCAGGCCACCTGTCCCTTTATGTACCTTTGATTTAAGTGTTAGACGATACAAATAGCCTCTACCATCTGATTAAAAACTTGATTAAAAACTTGTACTAGTTAGTTACAATTATCTAATGAAATTCCATATCACATATGATAGACTTAGAGTACAATTAGAGTACTAGAAAAATAAGCAGCAAAAAGGTTCTAAATTCTATGGAATAATTACAGCAACATTCTCTGTAATACTTCTTCACGTTGGGGCCTAGGTATGGGAGGCAACAAGGTGCCAAGAGGCAGATCTATCTGTTCAGTAAGATTCCAGGTCTAAACATTTTCCCAACCGACGAAAAAGGAAAAAGGAAGAAATAAAAATCGTTGCATTTATCTTCTTTTAATTTGTGAGGCTGTGGATTGTAGCTTGGAGGTGAAGCTTTCAAAGAATCTTCATGGTGAAAATAAAAGAATATTTCCATTTCTGCGGGGCTTTAAGCTTCAAAATCGAAGCTAGGTTTCCTTTTTTCCGTTGAAGGGTGTGAGGAAGCATGTATTTGGAGTTCGGCTGCAAGAAAAATAATAACGCGAGCTCGGAGGTTCAAATGTCTGTAACGGATCAATTTGATCGTCTTCCCAATTTGTTAGTTTTGGTGATCTTTAACAAGTTAGGCGACATCAAATCCCTAGGGCGGTGCTTGGTTGTTTCGAAAAATTTTAACGGTTTGGTGTCGCAGGTGGAGGATGTCGTGGTGAAGGTGGACTGTGTGATCTCTGGTGAGGAGAGCGGGAGTTTGAGCGGCAGGAGCAGGGGATTTATAGGTCTTTTTGTTAAACTTGTGATCGGTAGTATAGTTAAGCCCTTACAGGCATTGCAACAGATCCTCGGGACGAAGAAAGTAGTTCTTGCTGAGGTTTCACATCATTCCCCTGGCGAGGTGCTGAAAAACTTCAAGGAGATTCAAAATCTTCACATTGAGCTTCCCGACAGAGAGCTTGGCATTGGGGACGATGTGCTGTTGAGGTGGAGAGCTGAATTTGGTAGTACGCTTGAGAGCTGTGTGATATTGGGATCCACATCGTATTTCTGTGAGAAGAATTCGAGGAAAAATCCTCGTTCTGCTATTCGAAGAATGGAGGAATCTAACCAGAGTTTGGATGATAATGGCAGTATACCAGAATCATTCTACACGGATGTTGGTTGAAGCTGAGAGTAGTTTGGACCATAATCTCATTAATTGCAGCTTCTCCAAGGCATTATTTGTTACAACAGATAATTTCTTATCATCCAATGCTTCAGAATCTCATTCTCACCAATGCATATGGACAGGGGATGCTCTGTATGGGGAAAGAATAGTTGCGGGAGTTCAGGGACAAGCCGCTAGCAGCCTTAATTGCATTAAAAAGGAGATCAAGAGAGTTAAATCTGGTGACATTAGTTTTTGACTAGACTCCAAAGGAATTTATTTAGACGAAGAAACCTTCTTGAGATCTATAAGTAGTCTTGTGGAGGTTTCTGCTAATGTGATTTACACAACTTATATGTTTCCATAGCAAACTTGTTTGTGAATGCATATTTCTAGTAAATTTGGAATCTTTTCTACTGCAGTTGGCCTATATTTGTACCTACATTAAACATGTGATGCTTATTAAATTTGGCAGAACAGACTAAACTAATCAATACCCCACTCAAATTTGACAGAACGGGCTTAAAGAATCATAAACTCATTAAATTGGTCAAGGCCTATTTCAAATTTGAAATCACGCATATTCAATTGGCATCTATCTTGTTCCAAGCATGAAATTGCATGGAATCCTTTAAGTTATTAGTATAGGCTACTTTACTTTTACCCCATGATATCTTCATTCTATAGAGAATCCAAATGAGGAATGCATGGATAGTAACTGAGATATTGCCACCAATCACAAAAAGCTTTTTTCTTCTTCTCACAATCGTTCTCAATACTCTTTGCATGCCTTTAATTCAAACATTTAGCTTATTTAATGTTTGCAAATAAAGAACTTCAAGTTGGAAGATGTTGTTTGTGACACTGTAATTGTTGTACATCATAAGGTTGTTTCAAGGTTAACGATATGTGGCATTTTCTTGAACCAAAATTATAAGATGAGGCCTCAGGTCTGAAAGTTGTTGTCTTTGGCCAGTGGACTTCTTTTCTAGACCTCTTGCAGATACCTCTTAGAAGGTAGGGATTACACGGACTTACTTTTTGAAGGAATAATTAGGTCTAGAAACAGACTTAAGGTACCACCATACAACCCCTTTTCTTCTTGGGAGGGAATGCTTCAACCTCACCTACTAGATGAATTTCTTTTTGACAGCTTCCATGTTTTATATAGCATTTTAATTGTCGCGCTAGAAAGAACAAAGGTAAGTGGAAGAGGAGATCAATTATTTTCTCCAATAATCGCCTAGTTGAAATTTTTCCTTGGGTTTTACTATTTTAATCTCTGCATGCAATTATTTCCTCTGTTATTAATCCAACATGTTTGCTAAGTTTTGTAGTAACAACTGTACAACATCTATTATTGATTACCATAGAAGTTGCCCAAATTGTTGTTATGATCTCTGTCTCATTTGTTGTCGTGAGCTTCAAGAAGACCATCAACCTGGTGGTGATGAAGCAGAGTCTTCTCAACAACAATCTCAAGAGAGAGCTAATGCTCTTGTTCGAGACAATCTTGGTGCTTTAGCAAGGAGATCTGGCTGGGAAAGCTCGTCCCATGCCTTAGATGTTGGCATCAAGGATCCATTGCATCCATTACCTGATTGGAGAGAAAACAGTGATGGTACTATACCATGCCCTCCTAAGGAACGTGGTGGATGTGGCAGTCCTATATATGGTTCTTCCTATGCTGAAGCAAATTCAGGGCTGAGCAGTTGTTGGAACAGGAAGTGGAGGCCAAAATTCGAGGTAAATAAATTAATATGTTTGAAAGACAAGTGGGAGTCATAATATTACTTTATACTTCTGGAATTTAACAATCAATCATGTTGTAATTACATTTTTGGTCAGGAGTAGCATCAATAACAGAATAGAGGAAATCAAGGGTTTTCTATGAGAAGTCAGGTGTAATCCAACTCAATGTGAATTAGGTGTGTAAAATAATGTGAATGGTAAATAATGTGATTTTTCTATAATATTTATGCTTCTTAATGTGAATGGTAAATCTTTGTTACTCTACCCTACTTTATACCCCTGCTTCTTACCCTGCTTCCAAAGTCTTGATTCTACATATCAACAATTGTTTAAACTAACATTCTCCTTTTGCTTAGATGTATTCCTCTGAGAATAAAATGCACTTAATTATGGCATCAAAGACAGGATGAACTAGTTTATTAAATGACAAAGACAGAATGAATGGATACTTTGCTAAATATATAAATATTTTTACCGATGGATTGGGTACCAAACCCAACACCTCTACAGAAACTTGGGTTGTAGCATCTTCAGCGGCCTTGCGCTTCTTGAAATTTGATTGATAAGAAACGTATATAATCCCATTAAGAATAACAGATGAACTAAATTTGGGGTCATGGGCAGGCCCTTCTTGTGTAGTCTCATAAACAGGCTTGGGCAATGACGCTTTCTTCACATATTCCTCCAACTGGCTCTTGAACATTATAATGTCTGACATACCTGAAATCCCTGTAAGAGAACAGACAAATTTACTAACCATGCTAAAATAGGAAAACAGAATAAATACTTCAGGTGTTCACCTCCTTTGGTTATGGAAATATGCTAAGAGAAACCATAATTTACACAGAAGAACGATAATTTACACAGAAAAACCATAATTTAAACAAGAAAACAGAAGTTCACCTCCTTTGGTGATGGAAATTTGGTCTCACTTCACTTCAGGATCTCTCCGCTTCAACCTCTCCGAAGACTACTCTTGTGTCTTATTATAATGTTGTGACAATGCATTATATAATAAGGATAAGCGGGTCAATTCACTAAGTTGGGTTAGGCAGCTTGGGTTAAACTTGTTATTTCTTGTATTTGGGGTTAAAATAACCAATTTGACTGGTTCAGATCAAACTGCAAGTGGAGATCGAAGGGCTGCATTTATGAAAATAAATAATTTCCTTCTCATTGCGTAGAGGCTGACCCGCTGAGTGGTTAATGTATTGAAAAATTAATAAGTTCTAATTTACGTTTTTTAAACTGAATTTGATTTTACATAGATTTGGTTAAAGACTCCATTATTTATTCTATTAAGAAAGCGTCTGTAAAGAATCCATTATTTATTATATTAATAAAGTGTTACCTAAGGTTGTATTTCGCAAGAATATTATATTTTCCTTTTTAACCCTGAACATGTCATTCATATATATATTTAAGTTGAAGATTGAGAGTGAATGGGTGCACTGTCAAGGTACTTTTTGGGATAGGTTACTCATTAATTGACTTTAGTGTACTAAAAAAAGATAATTATGGATTTAAGATGAATATAAGCTTGTTCAATTTTTTTATTTTTTTAAAACGTTATCACTTAGCTATGTATGTATGTAGTTATTTATTTTTTGATGATGATGATCAAGATTTGTGGATAACTATGTGTTCTCAATGAGATGCACATTGTTACATTTTTCTTTGGATCATTTTCTACAACGTTGGACACATTAATGAACAAATCTAGGCCCTTCAATAGGGCAGTGACGGTACACTTTTTCTTTGGAATTTTAATGGATTAATTATGAGGGAGTAAGAGTGGAGTATTATTTTATCTTCAACAATCTACTCTAAGTGGTTTTCACGTTTGTTAGATAGTTTCATTTCACTCTTAAATTTTAGAGGTTGCGAACAAGAAATTGCGAACAAGAAATTTTAAAATCTTAATTGAAAGAATGATATACAATTCAATTTGTAGCTTTGGTTATTCACAACTTTTCTTCAGTTGTCCCTTGCTGACATATCTCTTACGTGGACACTTTTCAAGGTTACAAAGAGCCTTTGTGCATATTAGGAAGGTCTCTATTCTATGGAGAATGAGATCCAAAGAGCCTTTGTGCATATTACAAAGGCTTCTATTCTATGGAGAATGAGATCCTTACGAAGGCTTCTATTTCTTCTATTACATGGAGAATGATATACTTACGAAGGCTTCTATTCTATGGAGAATGAGATCCTGGACCTGTGCAAAGATTACCATTTTCTTCCCTTTATTAGTTCATGCCTTAGGACATTTACCATTTTCTTCCCTTTATTAGTTAGTGCCTTAGGACATTATAGTTTCCTCTTACATTGCCACATTTCATGTTTGTAAAAGAGTCACCACTAGTGTTAGTAAATAAATGTTCAATGGTTGGTAACATTTTTTGCAAGCACTTTTGTTATCTATTTATTTTTAAATTATTTTTTTTAGTATAAATATTTTGTGTTAGGTTTACAATAGATATTATGAACACATAATTGTTGGTAATCATCGAGAGGGAAAGTTAATCCTTTAAGAGACTCTTTGAATTTTCAAAAAATACCCAACAAAATATTCATCATATGAAGCAATGAGATTAAAGAACAACACTAGTGCATTTATATATCAATTGTTTATGAGTGATACAATTTCAATCATTAACATTCACCACCATAATGCAAATGGTAATAACTAAGTTGTCTTTAAATACTTGCATAAGATATCTAATATCAATGTGACAATATATATCCACCATCCTATACATAATTGATTAGATTGAGTCTATGAAAATTGGTAATATCACTCAAACAAAGGTCATGAGATAAGATAAAGATAAGATAATTTTAATGTCCAATCTCTATTTGACACTCAAATCAACACCAACATGAAAAATTCCAAATGGAAAATACAACAGGGTTATATTTTCTCAGGAACTACCTAACCTATATAAGTGTTTTCCTCTAACAAACCCTTACTTGAAATTAAACATACATGAACACTAAACCAATATGGATGGGGGAAGAAAAACTAAAAAGGGAAAAACCTTATCTTAAGCTTGTCAATTGTGTTCTTCCCTTCATTTTGGGAAATGGCTATGAAGATGTCAGTGTTAATATGATAAAAATACCACTTAACACATATTTCATTAACTAGAATTCAGTGGATCTAGAATTTAGAACTTTAACTAAATTAAGTTTTTTCAAAATGAGGAATTAGAAAGTCACTTAATTCACTAATTTTAATGTAGATATTCACCATTTTTGTGTAAAAATTATCATGATAAACTTTATAAAACAAATATATATAAACTTGCTAAAAAAAATATTTCACATTTTAATCTTGGATTCCTTACATTATCTATTTTAATATTTTTTATGGTTTATAGTAAAAAATAAGTTTGTTAAGGTTATTTTATGAAAATAATGATGCATATGTTACTATTATTAATCCATTTAATTATAATATGATATAGTAAATATCATGTATGTGTTAAGTCATGATCATTACTAAGGCAGTGTTGGCACAATTTGAAAGTCTATCACCTTTGCAAAACTAGTTATATTATGGTTGAAGATTAAAAAACCCTCAAAGATCATCGAGTTTATACTCGTATTAGAATTAAATTTCAAAATATTTGTGACGGTACCAACCTTTTTGATTGTTTAACTAAACAAAATTATGATGATATTGAAACACTTCTTTTAATGCTTTTTCAGCACAATAAAATTCGAAATAACTTTTAATAATATCTTTTTATCTCCTTATTTACCATAGTTGGTCTTAGTGGATGATAATCATCATTATCACCATCATAATTACATACTATTGTAGAAAGTTTGCACCATTTTAGAGTTGAGGAGAAAAATAAATCTAGGATCAAATTAAATGTTGAATGTGAGTAGTAGCATAATTTATTTTTATTTATTAGTTGTACGCTTATGTTAGTAAAGAAGTTGATTGAGGCTCGCTTTATGAATAATAGATTAATATGCAAGATATATATTAATTATAAAGTTATTTAATGACAAATGAAATTTTTGGTAATGTGTCCAATATATACCATTATTTAGAACTTTAACTAGATTATATTTTTTCGAAATGAGGAATTAGAAAGTCACTTAGTTCGCTAATTTTTATATAGATATTCACCATTTTTTGTGTAAAAATTATCATGATAAACTTTATAAAACAAATTTATATAAACTTGAAAAAGAAAATATTTCACATATTAATCTTGGATTCCTTACATTATCTATTTTAATATTTTTATGGTTTCTATTAAAAAGATAAGTTTGTTAAGGTTATTTTATGAAAATAATGATGTGTGTGTAACTATTATTAACCGATAATCCGATATAGTAAATATCATGTATATGTTAAGTTACGATTATTACTAAAACAATGTTGGCACAATTTAAAATTCAAAATAACTTTTAGTAATATCTTTTTACCTTCTTATATACCATATTTGGTCTTAGTGGATGATAATCATTATTATCACCATCATCATTACATACTATTGTAGGAAGTTTGCACCATTTTAGAGTTAAGGAGAAAATATTTTTTTAGGATCAAATTAAATGTTGAATATAATTTATTTATTATTTATTATTTGTACTTTTATGCAAGAAACGAAGTTGAATGAGGCTTACTTAATGAATAATATATTAATATGCAAGCTATATATTAAGTATAAAGTTATTCAATGACAAATGATCATAGTAATGTGTCCAATATATACCATCATAGATCCATTTTAAGTGCAGATGTAGGGATCAAATTTCTTCAAGTGCAAACACTTTTAGAGTGAAAGATACAATGTGTTATTTTTAATTGTTGAAACTATATTTTTGAATGCTAAATAGAGTATATATACGAACAAATAATAATTTTAACCATAAGAAACTTTTTTATATATATATAGATATATATGAAGTTGATATTGACATAAATTAGTTAACATAAATCTTCAAATAGTTACTTTTGAAAAGTATAAGATTTAAACCTCTGATTCACACATTTTTTTTTACTTCTAATTACATTACAAAATATCCTTTTTTTATATTTTTCTATTTAGAACATAATTTTTATTTTAAACGGGCACAGACGGATAGACAAACTTACACATCCCCCCATATTGGGCTGTAAAATGAGCCTCTTGTCTCAATTACTAATCATTTTAATGGTCAAAATCAATCATGAATTAGAATAGTAACAAAGTAGTACAATTTGATTATTTTCAAATACAACAAGAAAGAGAGAAAAATGATTAAGATATTTATTACGCATGTTTAGTTTTTATCCCTGTAATGTTTAAGGATACTATATTGAAAAGAACATATTAACATTCATCTAAAACTTAAATTCCTTACATTATTTCTATTACCATTAACATTTATATTTATGTATTAAATTTGACCGTGAATACTAGATTGTGTAAAAAAAATCTTACCTATAAAGTTATTTAACAATATATTAATATTGTTTTTCTTACTATTATTGACCATTTTAAATTGACACTAACTACTTTTCCTAAGTTGAGTACAAATTAATTATACTAGTATAATGTTGGCACCACTTCAAAATCTATAAGTAGAAATATTTTATAATTCTAGTTGTGTTGTTCAATGATCAAAATATTTTTTTTATAAATTAAAGTGCAACAAAATAGGGAATTTGATTATATCAATTATAATAAGGAAAATTAAGGAAAACTCACCTCAAACATTATATCAAGCATCTAGCATTTATTCATTAAGTGTTTAAATGGTTTATATTAAATAGAATACTAATTAGGTACTCCACTGTTGTTTTAATATAACAAGTTTAGAAGATGTTTTTAGGTGCATTATTGAATTTTATTATGCATATTTGATATGGTGAGAAGTCATGCTGGTCAAATAAAGCTTTGAAAACTTAAATATTTTATGGCATTGTCATGTAATTTGTATAACACATGATTACATTGAAATATTAAATAATATAAAACTCCTTCAAAAAAAATACGAAGAGAATATTTATACAACAAATATGGGAAAGTGTGTCTGAATGTATATTAATAGATCCTCCAAAAAAAAATTACATTTATGTATCATATAAACCTACTCTTAAGATATCCGCTCAAGTAGATCAACAATGGCTTCTACACCATATTTATTTATCTTGGTCTTCTTGCAATGTTCTTTCTTTGGCATCCATGCCCACACTGGCTTCTACACCATATTTATTTATCTTGGTCTTCTTGCAATGTTCTTTCTTTGGCATCCATAGCCACACTATGGTATTTCCATTGTATTTCCCTGACATAGGCTTCCACTAGTCAACCTTTACATGAAGATTCTCACTTTCATTATCCCTAAAGATATCTGAGATGGATTTTGCCATCCAAATCATCTCACCTACATCCTCATTTCCTGATCTAACTAGCAACATCTTTCCTTTCTCAACATCAATCATCGGATTGAATGTTGGCTTTGGCTTGTTGCATTTGGGTCCAACATATATTGGTTCATCTATCGTATTATCAAAATCTCCATCCATAATACTTGAGATTACTTGGAGGGCATTACGATCAACATCAACAATGTGCCTTGTCTTGGGCCAGAAATCCTCAGAAGATGAATCATTTCCATCTATTATTCTATGATCATTATAGATTCCATCTAATGTATCAAGAACTTTTTCCCAATACACCACTTTATTTTTCCATTCCTCTGTAACAATTGGTGAATCCTCATTCCCAATAGTGTCTTTCCACATTTTTATGTATGATGTTATCCCTTCCTTTAGTTCTTTTAAATAGACATCATTCTGTTTGGAAGCTAAGAAAGATGGCTTCCCTATGGGAATTATAGGTCGACCTTCATCATCTATATTCCATAACTCAACTGGTTCTGACCACTCAGTATCTCTAATTGATTCTTTATACCTTAGTACTGGAACATCATTGAGTATAAGAAATTGGAAGTATTGAACATTAAGATGTCAAACTAGTGCTTTTTTTTCCCTCCTTAATGTATCCATTAAGGAAACTTTTGAATTCATAGACCTTGTCAATAAGTGTAGGTGGAAACACTCTATTTTCTTCAATTATGCTATATGTATCCATCATTTCAGGTAAAGAATAAATATCTTTACTTTTTAGGTTGGAAGACATTCTTCCATAGGTTCCATCTATGTCTTCATGGGTGTGCCCCACAGGCAAGAACCCAACCTCAATAGTGATGAAGACACCAAGTGTAGTTAAAAGTGATAGAAACATGAAAAGATAGCGATTCTTATTATCACTTGCTGCATTGTCCAACTGTAACAACAAATGTGGAGGAAGAGGTTTAAAATCAACATTTTGACTTTTTGAACATCCATGAGATATAAAATCATCCTTGTACCCTTGACATTTCGGGTAAATAGAGGTGTCAAGTAATGCATTTGTAAGTGGGTTTCTTGAAATTCCACTTTCATAAAGTAGATCACCATACATATCCAGTTGTGGGTCTTCAAGGTCCCTTAAGCACTTTGCAAGGGATGTAATAGTAAATTGTGATCCCATATGGACAAATGGTAAGGAGAAATGACCAAAACCTCCCACCTTATGCCCATGTGTAAGCATACCTGTCAATGACAAACCCAAATTTGTTCCTACAATAGATTTTGATTTGACACGTAGCCTTGGGATTAACGTCTTTGTTTTGTCCATTTTATCATGGATAATGCTCAAATACTCCTTTGGAAACCGCTCTGACATAATTCTATGGGCATAGTAGCAATATCTTCCACACATAACAATCTTGTTATGTTTCGTCAACCTACCTCGTGCCTTTTCTTCCAACTCTTTTGTAGTTGCTGACTTCATTTGTGCTTTCAACACAATACATTCACTGCATTTACTAAAGTTGGTGTTCTTTGAAAATGCCACATCTCGAAACTTAGTATTCCAGATCTTGCTCATTGTTGGTTGTGATATTGATGGGTAATTGAGCTTTTGAAGAGCCTCATTGATCTCTTTTAACAAAGAATTTTGTGTGTAAGTCGAAGGAAGCAGTCTTAAAGGAGCAGATGTTCCATCTTCTTCAACTTGACGTGTTTGATTTGGTGAAAAATCTGAATTATCCATTACAATTTTGTGCAACATTTCTATAGCTGCCACTATGTGAGCTCGTGCTTTGCATGTGTTGGTGTTACCATGAATAACTTTGATATGTCCATGTTGGAAATAATGCTGGTAGTTATAGAATGTGCTTTGAGGAATTTTATGTATCTTATACCATGCTTTCTTACAAATAATATTCCCATTAAATCTCATGTCCTTTACATTTCTAGCAATAGGTGGTAGGCCATGGCCGCTTGACATCACTGTGTTTTACATGAGTGAATTCAAGACAAATTCTCTAATACCATTTGTATTTATTTGTCTCATACCCCTTCTAGCATCTGCAATGGCCTTCCTATCGACATGTTGAAGACAATCTTTTCTGCAACATACATCTGCTGCCAAAAGTCAAATTTCTTTCTCTTCATCTATTTTTGTTTGACATTTTGCAGTTTTTTTTGTAGCCATAACTCGTTTAATCCTTTTATATGGCCTTGTTACATTCATATCAATTGAGTTTCTATCTTTTTCATTACAAAGGTACCCATCCCATTTGTTTAAGGGATTTGCTTCCTCTATAACATCCCATATCACCATTTCTTTGGGTGGTTCCTTGAACTTTTCCTTGACCCTTAATATCACACCTTTGTTTTCCACCAACTTATTTATTAGCCATCTACCCAAACAATGTATAGACTTATCACCAATTCTGCATATCTCACAATTTCCATCTATCTCTTCTAGAAAAACACCAAAATCCATTTCACCAAGTGTTTCACCCTCAACAATGTCATCCTCGCGGACATGAACTAGCATTCCTTTAGCAATGCACATGCTTGTTCCCATGCATTCATGTGTAAGAGAAACCTTTGCACATATGAATTTAACCCTATCTTGGGGAATATTTATGGCATGATCATGACAGTGAGGCTCCAAATCTGATTCTGGCCAAATTTCATAAGATTCTAATGCACCCCCAAGTGTATGCTCAAACCCCGTTGGATGTGGTAGAGGAGCATTATGTTTTAACACCTTTTCAATTTTAACCACTATGCATCCTTTGTTTACCATCTTTCCATGCACTTTATGCCCAAGCTCTGTATTGAATATGGAGCCCTCGCCCACCTTCACTCCATGTTGCAGAAGATTTACCTTGTCTCCAATAGAAAATGTAGAAGAAACATTTGTACCTATAAACAAATGTAAATAATGTTAGTATTTACTCAAAAAAAGAACATTTATTATAGTATCAATAATATATAACACATGCTTCAATATTTTGATTTACCTATGTGGTGTCTCAAATCCACAATCTTCCATGGATGTATGTCCCCTTCATTAACATCATCATCAATCAAATGTGGTTGAATGAGATCAATTATCAAAATTGCAACATAACCAGCATTAACCCTTTTTCCAACATAATAAGTTCCAGACTCTGCAGATTCAACCCTTGCTAGCCCAATGACTTGATCATTAATAAGGAGATCAACATAGTCCCCTTTTGCCAAAATTATATTTTCCATTGTAGCTTGCATCAATTCTGTAACAACAATTACATCGTAACTTGTAATTAAAATAATGAACCGTGTAAAGTGTGACTTTATATTTCCCCAAAAACACACAACTTCCGAAAAAGTAATATAAATGCAAAAATAAAAATATTATGGTAGCCATGTTGTATGTAATGAAACATTGTTTCCTCAAATGAAAGCTAACAATCAATATCATTCCTTCTACTACAAACATAAGCATATTGCTAGAAGCAACATTACATGGTCAAATAAATCTAGCACATGCTAGATTTCCTTCTAGCACAAACACAAACACATTGCCAATAACAATACTCTAAGGCGAAGGAAATCCACCACATGCTAAATTTTCTTCTAACGTAAAGAGAAGCATATTACTCACAAAAACATTTCAAAGTAAAAGAAATCTTACACATTCTAGAGTTTATTGTAGCAAAAACACAATCACATTGCCAAAAATAACATTGCAGTGTAGAAGATATCTAGCATACGCTTGATTTACTTCTAACACAAACAAAAGCACATTGGCAACAATAACATTGTAGGGCAAACAAAAGCCAACAGAATCCAACAACTTCTATCACAAACACAATCACATTTCCAACAATAATGTCACAAGGTAAAATAAATTTAACGCATGCTAGCTTTACATGTAGCATAAATACAAGCATACTACCAATAACAACATTTTATGTCAGAAGAAATCTAGTGCATGCTATATTTCCTTCTAACACAAACAAAAGCACATTACCAAGGTGAAAGAGATCTAACACGTGTTATATTTCCTTCTATAATAAACAACCAAATTGAAAACAACAACATTGCATAGCAAAAGAAATCTAACACAACTTCTAGCCCAAACACAAGCACAACATTTCCAATAACATTGCCAAAGTGATGGAAATCTAACACTTGCTAGATTTCCTTTTATCATAAACAACCAAATTGACAACAACACTATTGCAAAGCAAAAGAAATCTAGCATAGTTTCTAGCCCAAACACAAGCACATTTCCAATAAAAATATTGCAAGGTGAAAGAAATTTAATGCATATTAGCTTTACATGTGGCACAAATACAATCATACTACCAACAACAACATTGCATCCCAAAAGAAATCTATTGTGTGTTATGTTTATTTTTAAAACAAATCAACAAAGTGTAATGGTGATTATTTGTTGTGAAGACCCATATGAAAAGTGGCGTAATGCTAATAAGACCAATGCAGCTACTGCAGGATACCCACTCACCTTTCCCTTTATCCTACAAAAAAACTCCGAGGTGTGAAATCCTTTTTTTGCCGAGTGTTTTCTTGTAAGAGGGGAAAGTAATGAATAATTCTTCCTGCTAGAATATATTTATTTGGGAAAACAAGGTGAAAAACATGAAGCCTCATCACTTCAAAATTTGTGTTTCCTTGGGGGGGTGGTTGTTCCTCTAATGGTTGATTTCCCGTACTAATCAATGTTTCCTTTAGCTGACACATTTTTCCTTCCACTAGGTTGTCAACAGGAAGCTTATTATAAGAGAATATTCATTTATTGTGCTCCTTCCAAATTTCCCAAAGGATGAAACCTCGAATGAAATTTCAGGTAAGGTTCACCACCTCGTTTTTTATATAATTCACCCGCCATTTCTTTATTGTTTCTTGTATGCTCTCTCGACTTTGGTTTCTTTATCTAAATATTGAGGCTAATTAGTCCCATAGTGCCTCCATATAGTTACAGGTGTTGAGTAAATTATTAAGCCTCTCTTTTGTGTTTTCGGAGAGGAAACACGAAGAGGAACCTATAAATCCTCTCTTTATAAGTTTGTCCCGAGTTAGGACCTTCTGGTGTAAAATCAATGACATGAAAATTTTAATTTATGGCCAATGTGGCACCATCCATAGTTTTCTCCACGATGGATCATTTGTACCAGTATATCCCTCACTAAGATAAGCTTTGACTTCCTTGAGATTGAACTCCACATCTTCTTTTTTCCCCCATTTAAGTTGGTCTTGGTCATTATTGAACATAATTCTTCATTTTCTTAGTTCCTCTGTTAGATACTGAATAGCTAAGTCATTCTGGGTTGGCCGTCGAAAGATATTAAAATTCCATCGCCTCCATTTGTTATTTTCTAGTCCTTGATCCTAGAATTGGTGGAATTCTCTATACTCTCATATTTCTGTGCTTAGTTTGAAGGGATGCCATTCCTCCCTGCATAACTTAGCTTGTTTCTACCACGCATCATCCCAAAATAGGGCCTCCTTTCCATTTCTGATTTCCCAGAATAGTGTTTTTGCATGATACCTCTTTTATTCCATGCTAAATTCCAAATTGCCAACCCCTGAGTGGAACTTGATAACCAAACTAACTTTTTTGTATGGAAATTAGGTGCATATTTTGATTTCCAAAGCCTTTCCCAAGGTGATGACCCCACTTTTAACCATCTCCACCATAATTTTGCTCCATTTTCTTTGTTGGTTACCTCTGGACCTTGAAGACCTAGCCCACCTGCATCTTTTGGCTTGCACTCTATTTAAGGCCACTAGCGCCCATTTTCATTTCACCTCTACCCCTCGCCACAAGAAGTTCCTTTAGATGTCCTAGATCTTTTGTAGTACTCCTTTGGGAGAAGGGAGGATAGATAACATATACCTTGGAATAGCTTGTAGCACTGTGTTTGTTAGAATCAGATGACCAACCAGGTTTAGGGCTTTGACATTCCATTGTTTCACCCTATCCTCAAGGTTTGATACAATTTTTTCCTAATTGGAGTTCTTCTAGGCTTGCACCATTAGAGGGACCTCAAGGTACTTTGATGGGAGGGATTTAAACATATATGCCCTAGTTTTTTACCTCTGCATGGTGTAAATATCTTGAAAATATGCTTTTAGATACTCTTTCGGAGATATTACTACATGGCAGTAATCCATTTGTATCTATTTTGCAAAATATTAAGCATTATATTTTGTTTAAACGGAATATATTGTGGCAACTTTCTCTACAAATTGATGAGCATTTTGCACAACACGGCTGAAAGAGAAGCCCTTATGATCCTAACCTCTACTGCAAAGATCAAGGGGGGATATTGTGATCATCGTTGTTTATGTCAATGACTTAGTAATCACAGGTAGTTATGAGAAGAGAATTTTGGGAGGATTTGAAAAGGTCCTTTGACATGACCGATCTTGGTCTATTGCATTACTGTCTTGGTTTGGAGGTGTGGCAGACACATCACCGGATATTTGTATATAAAAGAAAATATGCCAAGACACTTATTGAGAAATCCCATATGAATGGTTGTAAGCCCATGCAAACTCCCATGGAACCAGACCTAGTAGGAACCACACCGCTTATCATTCAAGTGACACGTAAGTTACAATGTGGCACACAAATAAGTAAAGTAACATGGAACTAGCACTTGCCCCCATTAATCCAACGCATTCAAAAACATCTGGAGGTGTTGAAAACCGTGGAATTCACCTTAGTTCAGTGGTTTTCGAATGTGTTGGTGGATAGGGTGGAAAATAAAGGGGTAGATAATGTCCATTTGCTCACCGACGTGATGTGCAAGTTTTCAGAGGGCTAGCTAAAGGAGGAAAGCCAAAGGTTGGTAGAAAGAGATCACTCCACGCCATTAAGGCAGGTTGATAGAGAAGGGGTGGGCCCGAATCAGGACAGTGATCTACCAGTCCATACAAACAAATAATCCTTCATTATGGACATACTTAGGAAACGAGAAGGGGTATGTGTCTGCAATACAAGGATAGAGTGATGGTTAATCATGGGAAGGAGAGGATTTCCCCCATAATATATTGTTAGTGTGATCGTCTCATTAATAGGAGATGTGGCAAGAGGAGTGGGAAGGTACGAAATCAAGAGGGGAAACATACAAGAGCAAGGTCGGGGTGATTATGATTTTGAACAAACCGCTCGCAGGGGAAAATGAGAGGAAGGATGTCCAAAAGTACACACGAATGAACAACAACATCGCTAGCAGGTCAGAGTTACTGAAAATGGAGAGGGAAAGTACTCAAATATTGGCGATCTGGGGTGTCATCTTTAAATCATATCTAGGGAGCAGGCTTCATCGACATAAGGTAAAACACTGAAAGGTGGTGTAATTGTGAGTTGGTGATAGTAATTTCTATGAGGGAAATTCAGTTATCAGGCAGTGCAATGAGTAAGAGCTACAGTGATGCTAGTAGGCCAAGAGGTAGTTCCCGAGCGGATGCTCAAGGATTTGAGTTTTTCAAACAGACATGCATGGAGGAAGCAGTGGAGGTTGTTGCTAAACAGTCACACAAAAGGGAAGGATATAGTGGAAATCTGGGAGAGTGAGGTTCAAAGAAATTGTAGGGCTATCTTTGATGGTAGAATAGAGGAGGAAGGAGATTGGATCATCAACACAGGGAAATCCAAAACATAGATGATTGTGTACCAAAAAACCTTGGAGACCGCTTGGCATGTCAAGACTCTAGTGGAAAAGCTGCAAGCAGAGGCAGCAGAGTACAGGAAAAAGAGGCAACTCGAGACAGAAATCGAGTTAAAATCTATAGACCAATGCCTAAAAGGAATTGAAGAGGCTCTCAAGGGTTTGGTTAACATAGAGAAATTGCATGTTGGCAGAATTGGGGATCTTAACAAAATGTTCTCAATCTATCTAAATTATATCGATAATGTGGGTATATCGATGGGTGTAGAGATATGAGATTTGGCCCACTTGAGGAAGTATCGAGTTCAAGAGGCTTGCACTGCAGGCAGCTGTCCACTGGCAACCCTAAAGGCTCCAGCGACAACCCTTGTGGAGGACCCAACAATGGGGCCAACGACGATAACAACTCCAAGCAAATAATATGTGTTAGTTGATCATGGCATCGACCAATCTTTTGTTTAGTTTTGTGTTATGTTTATATAGGTAGTATTGTAGTTATTTTGTCAAGTTTAGGTCTGAAGATCAAAGCTATATAGCTATTCAGATAGGTAGACCTATATATAGTAGTAGTAGGAAGGGGAACTTTTTTGAACTATATAAGGGAAAGTATAGACAAAAAAAATCTAATGGAATGCCTGGTTAAATGTGTGACAAAGAGAATCTTCTTCTACAACTGGTTTGGTAAACCAGCTACTATTTTTGTATTGTATGTTGATTTAGTAATATATTGAAACTTTACTAACTTACAAAAAAGTTATCTTATTATCTTTCCCTTTAATATATTGTCTATTAAAAATATATGCTACATATTAAAAGATATTAAAAATATATGCTACATATTAAAAGATATTAAACTCTTAGAAACTTAATCTTTCTTATAAATATGAAATATTTGATATGATAAACATAAAATTTTATGTAAAAAAATTAAAAAATATATATTGTGTATTAAAATATATTGAATTCTTCGATATATTTTTTACCATTGGATGATGTGGAAAGAAATTTGATGAGGAATTTGATACCATATAAACTTAAAATTTTAATTACTAAGTCAACTATATGGGGTTATCGGGTTATCTTCCTTTTCAGTATGTTCTGTTCAAGGAGACATGTTTTGTATGAAAAAAATCAAATTTAAAAATAATTAAATTTTATTACTGAGTCAACTATATGGGGCCTATCTTACCTTTCAGTTGTTTTGTATTAAAAAATATAAAGAATTTACAAGAATATTTGTTTACGAGGTGTTTGGAGAAATTTGATCTCTCTTTCAAGGCCCAACAAGGTTCAAATGGATTTTCTCTAATGCAAGTGAGGACTAGCTTCATTTCGAGATAAGGTTTCCAAGGTGTGAATATGCGAGGAGTGTTTACCATTCCACCATAGCTGTTGTTATCGCAGAGGAAGATGTTTCTCTACTCCTTTACTGTTTCCATTCTCATCCTCTTTTTAAGTGTTATAAGTAAAACCAGATAAACAAAACAATAAAACTAACTGGGTATAGTGGCACATAGAGTGAATTCCAAACAAATGCCCATATTTCAGCACTCTTTTCACTTGTAATAGAAGATTGTCTCAGTATTGAAATGTTGTTAACTCAAACTATTTAGTAATTCAGTTTTCATCTCCAATTTAATAAGTGCATTGTATTTGTAATTCCTCATACAAGTAAATACAAGTGAATTTAGATTGTGGATACCTTATTAACCAACTTAGGAATTCCAAAGTCATAGGTAGTAGATATGTTGTGGCTCTTAAAACAAAAATTTAAACAGTAAAAATATATAAAGTTTCAGGAAAAAATAATAAGCATTCTATCCAAATAATTATCCCTGGAAACAGTAAGCTCAATTGTTTTGAAGATCGTTGGCAACAATAAACTCTTCAAACCCCCTTTATTTGGGTAAAGAAAACGTGCAATTGAGACCACACATGTAATTAACCATTTAACTATGATTAATTGGTATTTCGTGATCAACATTTATAAAAATTTATCAAATACCATCACATAAATGGCATGGTTAATATCAGCAAAAGGCACGGCTATTAGTGCAGCAACGATGAAGCATTTGGCACACGAAGAATACATCAATGCAACAGCTAGATATAGTATTTGAAAATGAAAAATAGGAGATACTAGAATGCCATAGTTAACATTGTAACATAGTGCTTGGCACAGTTAGGAAAGAAAATAAACATAGTTAGAAAAGGCTATTCATTACAGCAAAGTAGGCACTTGGACATAGCGAATTCAGATGTCCCATTTGTGGTTTGATATTCCTTTTTTTTCTCTGCATAATGAATTTCCGGAGGAAACCCATTGGGTACTTTCCCTCATTCTGAGAATGGTAGCCAGGGTAAACTGGATTCTTCAGGGCTCAAGGACAGCTCAACTATCAGCAATTAGCTCATGAAGAGAGCAAGCATGTCACAAAGTCGAATATGAACCCAGATGTAGGAGGATAACTACTTTCCTCTCAACAACTGGAGCTACACCCAATTGACCTATGGTTTGATAATTGGCTAAATTTGATATATTTTTGTAAGACAATTCTCTCATGGGGAGTGGGTACAGCAGATGGAGAATTACGTTAGATCAAGTCAGAAATGTGAGAGTAAATAGCCATGAGAGAAAAATCTATGGGAGACAACTTTTTCGTGTATGTAGAGAAGGATACTAAGAGCAAGGCTTAATGTGTAAAGGTGGTGGTACGCAAAACAAAGAAAGGAAAAAAAAGATCGAGGGGATAAACAGAAATGTCTCCTCTCGTTTATATATTTTGCTGATTTGAAAAAAAGCTTACTCATTTTCATTCTTCTTCCTTGTCTGTTTGTTGTCCCATTTTCCGTTGCTGTTGACTTCTTTCTCTTTGAAACCAGCCCATTTCTTTATCTCTTTATGTCCTCATCCATTCTCTTTCAAAATGTTTCGATTAAAGGTTTGCTCCATGAATTTCACATAAACTCATCATCGATATCTATTGATCTTCACCATTGGAGTCTCAGTAGGACCATTTTTGTCTCTGATACCTATTGCCATGGTTCTTTCATACCTTCAAAGGAGAAGCAGCTTCAACATGCACAACCATGAGAAAAGCACTGGGAAAAGATGAAGAAGACAATGGAGATGTAGGACAGCAAAAATCTCTCTATTTCTAATTGATTAATTGCAAATAAATGATACTCTCAAAGTGTGGTAATTGAGAGGACAACTGCCTCTAGAGTAAGTTCATTTTTTCCCTTTTTGAATGTAACATGGCATATTAAGGTTTAGGAATCCCCTGATAGGAAAGTATCTTTGAATCTAACACAACATATTAAGGTTTAGGAATTCCCTGATTGGAAAGTACTACTAACGAACACTTAAAAATGGAATTACCATACACTGCGATATCCATGATGGTTGGATCACCAAGAAACTAGTACTGTTATGCAGCATGGATGGACTGTTAAATTTGAAGACAGAGTATGGTTGGATCACCAAGAAACTAGTACTGTTATGCAGCATGGATGGGCTATTAAATTTGAAGACAGAGTATAGTAAGAAACATGAAATCTCATTACGCACTAGTTTAAATCAATGTTCACTGCAAATGAGATAAGGTGTCCTTCAAATCACATTATACACTTGTCTGAATCATCACTGCATTGAGCCATTGCTAACAGACAGTTTGATAATAGAGACAGTTTGCTAACAGGGACAGTTTGATCATATGTTCCAAGTACAAACTCAAAATACTAATGGAAGACAGGTGATCCTCATGCATTGGAGACATAACATATACGTTTTCATAGAAGTTATCTGTTCACAACTAAAACTTCATTCCCTATGGGCCTTTCCACTATACGTGATTAATTAGCTTTACAAAACACCTTTTCCAATCTATCTACTACCTGAGGTTATATAACCTTATCTTCTTCAAAAAAATCCTTACTTTCTAACATAAGGGACATGATAGGAAGACTTCAAAAAGAAATCTGTAGTATCTTTCATCACACCGTCAAGAACTTGTAAATATTTATGGCAACAGGGGAAAAAGTCAAAGTCCCCTTTGATAACTCATTCGCTGAAGTATTGAGTTCATGAAGAATGTCCCTGAAAGAATATTTGTCAAAGTCTGTTGAAGTGTTGAGTTCGTGAAGAATGTTCATGAAAGAATTTCATTTAAAAGATATAATTGAGTTATAAAAGTCCACCAACAAATGACATAGATTTATATTTATTAATTGATGCTTTCCTATTGGCCTAATCAATACAAGGTTGGAATCACTCATGATCTGCAACTTCTTAACACCTCTAAGCATAACAACCTCAATAAGTTTTCTTAGGGAAGTAAACTATGCTTGGTTAGTTGATCCTCTATCGAGAGAATATTGAATATGGAAATAGTGATCAGGAATGAGAAAAAGAACAACACATACCCCACAAATGCAGGGATGGTCTTAACTAACACCATAAATAAATAAACTCAAAATCCAAAGCTATCATTACTGATATCAGTATATGTCAAACAAAAAATAAATTCAGACCGCTTCAGTCCAATCCTAAAAAAACTTATTGTAGGCAAACAAATTTGCAACTAACCAACCAATGTGAAATGAATTTTCAATGAAATTATCAAATATACTACACAAATTGATGATATATATACGAAAAACAGAGCATTTATCAACCAATTTTAAGACATCACGTCTGTAAAATGCCAGTCATTGTACAATTGTTCTCTGCTTAAAAAAGTACCATACGAGTATTCCAAACAAAAACTGTGGGGATTTTTGTTCTATATCAATAACATCGTCTAGTCCAATTGCCGAAAATACTAGTTGGTTTTGTCCTAAGCTATGTGGCCTCAACTAAACAGGTCATCAAGAACAAAATGTTGGACTTATGGTTGAATCAACCTTCACAACAAAGACACAGTGAATTATTTCATTCCAGACTTATGTCTCGATTTGTAGATGGAAATGCAGTTTGTGTGGAGAACTAGTGTAGTAAGGGTATCTCAGATGCCGAGCTTTGTCTATCTCATGATAGCTACAATGGTCATAGAGACAAACTATGAACAGTGGAACTGACAAAGACACTGTTTGAAAGAAACCAGGGGATGGGGCCTGAAATTTCTTGACAAAAGCCTTCATAATTCAAAATCAATACATTCACATGATCAAGATGACTTTTGCAAGTCAGAATGCAACAATAATTTCGCAGTGAGCCCTACCCCAATTTCAACATGACGTCGATAAAAATGCTATTATGATGGCCCTCCCAAGAATGATTGGACTGAATTTCAACTTACAGTTCAGTCTTTCCACTACTTGTAAACATGGATATTTTCAATTTTGAGGGTTGGAAAATGTGTTTTTTAATGCTCTAGATGTTATTAACAAATGGGGTTTATGTTTTGCAGGTCAGGCATTGTGCTATTGAACAAAATCTATGGCCATTTTGACAACTTATGATGGGACTTACAGTTCAGTCTTTCCACTACTTGTAAGCATGTATATTTTCAATTTTGAGGGTTTATATGCTGCTTCATTGTGAAGGAAAATGTGTTTTTTAATGCTCCAGATGTTATTAACAAACGGGGTTTATGTTTTGCAGGTCAGGCATTGTGCTATTGAACAGAATCTATGACCATTTTGATGACTTATGATGGGACTTACAGTTCAGTCTTTCCACTACTTGTAAGCATGGATATTTCAATTCTGAGGGTTTCTATGTAAGCATAGGATGATAATACGTTGCATTTTCTTGGATCAGATTCTAGCTTAGTTATTTCCTCTGCTTTTGGGCATATGTAAAGTTAAGTGCATTTTAATGGAATTTGATTACTTGTTTCTTTGTGTTAAGTTATTTGCAAATTTCCTTGCTGACACTCTGACATCAATGTAAGTTCATCCATATGGCACGAATAGGATGCTCATCAATCTGAGTCGAACATGGTCAACCCTTGACCCAATACAGCTCCCAAAAACACTGATAACTGCTTGCTGCACTAGCTGTAACTGCTTTATGAGATATGGTGTCAACATTCAATCCTCTTCCTTCACACAGTTACCAATCCATGACCTAGAGGTGCAGCTCCACCATTGTCACGCTTTCAAGTCAATACCTTTGCTGCTAGCTATGTCCTGTGGTCTAGCCTAGCAGCAAGTCTAGCCTCTGATCTTCAGTCAACAAATACTATCAATGCAGTAGTATAAGTCGTACAAGGACTTGACTCAATCTGAGTGTACTAATTTGAACTTTGGTCTAGGACAGATTTCATTAATATAATATGACTGTAGGTTACCAACCTTATAAACAGTCCTCAAGAATAGTTTCAATCACAATGCTGTCATCATCATGTTGCCACTGAAATACTAAGACGTGCTAGATCTCCTTACTTGAACAACACCTAAAACACATCCTTTAGGACTGTGTATTGAGTCTCTTTCTTATTATGGATTAGGGGTTCATTTAGACTCCCTTTGATTCTGTCTTAGCTGTGAATAGAAAATTGCAACTAGGGCTCTTTTGGAGCTTCCTTTGACAGCATATGGAAGCCTCCTTGCTGTGATGAAGAACCTTCTTTTGGGACAGTGAAGGAGCCTCTCTTCACTGTGATTTAATCCCTGTGAGTGCACCTTTTCCAGGCCCCAAAATTGTCCCTCAGCATTGACTTCATGTGGATTTGTTAGAGGTTTGTTGTCTACATTTCCTTTTAAAAATCTAGTGCATGAATGATTGTCCACATGTTCATGGAGAAGAGAACATATTTGCATTTGATGTGGTCCAGAGAGAAATTTTTTATTTGGTCAAGCCTGTATTCTTCATCAATGATTTTCTTGACATCGTTTTCATTCTCAGCACTGTAGTTGTATATGTCATTGAGGGTTTACAGGTTTAATCAATCTTCTGGGGCTGTCCAACTTTGTTATTGTCAACAATAGAGCTATCTATAGGTGGAAATGGATTTGTTTGACTTAAAGCTTCAATAATGGTGTGTTTATAACATACTCTTTGTTTGTCTACCAAGGAATATCCATCACATATGTCAATAACTTTGTCTTCCAGATGAATATTGACAGTAAAAGGATGAGACTTCCTTATCCCATCTGGCTTGAGGAATAAATTCAGATCGTAGGCATAAAAAATAGCAGGACTGTCAGATTCCATGATATAGGATCTTTTAGGATTGAACTAGAAAATCTTCCCACAATCGTATTTAGGGAGTACTAACCAAATCCATTTGAGTAGTGAATTTCCTTTAAAGCAGTCAAGGTAGTGATTGTACCGTGATTCAAATAGTTGAAAGACATTTATTTATCATAAGATGTGAATGGAAATGCCTCAGAAACCACTGAAATAATACTAGTATTCATGCTATCATAAAGGTGAATCCAATTTACCTCATTGGCCGAGAAAATAATTGTTCTTCTGACAACTAAGTTGAGCCATCTTCACCCAAGCTTGTAAGGGCACAGTCTATGGATTCCTATACTTACAACCATGACATGAGCTTTGCATGAATCTGCACAATGAGAAGCAGGAGAGCCAACCAATCAGAGCACAGCCAGTTACAAGTTACAACCATGACATGAGCTTTGCATGAATCTGCACAATGAGAACACAATGTCTTAAGAGCACTTTTTTGCAATCCAAGTTATATGATAGGAATAAAATAAATGTACAAGATTGAAAAATACAAGCTACTTGACATATCATTCTGATAGGAATAAAATAAATGTACATTTTGTTGTTTCCATATCCTCGTCCTCTTTAAGATTGTTCCAGCTACTTGACATCATTTTGTCTTGCCTTGAAGTTCTTTGAAGTACATTGATAAGCAGAAAAACCTTTATCGCTTCCGAAACATCTTCACCATGCACTTTCTGGGTAGAAATGTTAGGACGTCTTATTATTTTCAATGGCATATTACCACAAGAACGCTTGAGATGAGGGATACCCAGATTACATCCAGAACATATACAAATTGGTGTATTTTCAATGGCATATTACCACAAGTCTTCTTATTTTCAATAGCATATTACCACAAGAACGCTTGAGATGAGAGATACCCAGATTACGTCCAGAAAAGATACGAATTGGTGGTTCTTTTAGTGACCTATCCCTAGCCAGTTTCTCAACAATAACTTTCACCTTTTTCTCAGGAAGACTAATTTGAGAGGCTTCCATATTTATACAAAACCACCCTCTTTCTTTTTCATGAATAGAAGATTTTGATATCATTGGGCATGGACTATCTGTTGTAACAAGTGCCAACATAAGTCGTCAAAATGGTCATAGATTTTGTTCAATAGCACAATGCCTGACCTGCAAAACATAAACCCCATTTGTTAATAACATCTGGAGCATTAAAAAACACATTTTCCTTCACAATGAAGCAACATAGAAACCCTCAAAATTGAAAATATCCATGCTTACAAGTAGTGGAAAGACTGAACTGTAAGTCCCATCATAAGTCGTCAAAATGGTCATAGATTTTGTTCAATAGCACAATGCCTGACCTGCAAAACATAAACCCCGTTTGTTAATAACATCTGGAGCATTAAAAAACACATTTTCCTTCACAATGAAGCAACATATAAACCCTCAAAATTGAAAATATCCATGCTTACAAGTAGTGGAAAGACTGAACTGTAAGTCCCATCATAAGTCGTCAAAATGGCCATAGATTTTGTTCAATAGCACAATGCCTGACCTGCAAAACATAAACCCTGTTTGTTAATAACATCTGGAGCATTAAAAAACACATTTTCCAACCCTCAAAATTGAAAATATCCATGTTTACAAGTAGTGGAAAGACTGAACTGTAAGTTGAAATTCAGTCCAATCATTCTTGGGAGGGCCATCATAATAGCATTTTTATCGATGTCATGTTGAAATTGGGGTAGGGCTCACTGCGAAATTATTGTTACATTCTGACTTGCAAAAGTCCTCTTGATCATGTGAATGTATTGATTTTGAATTATGAAGGCTTTTGTCAAGAAATTTCAGGCCCCATCCCCTGGTTTCTTTCAAACAGTGTCTTTGTCAGTTCCACTATTCATAGTTTGTCTCTATGACCATTGTAGCTATCATGAGATAGACAAAGCTCGACATCTGAGATACCCTTGCTACACTAGTTCTCCACAGAAACTGCATTTCCATCTACAAATCGAGACATAAGTCGAATGAAATAATTCACTCTGTCTTTGTTGTGAAGGTTGATTCAACCATAAGTCCAACATTTTTCTCTTGATGACCTGTTTAGTTGAGGCCACATAGCTTAGGACAAAACCAACTAGTATTTTCGCCAATTGGACTAGACGATGTCATTGATATAGAACAAAAATCCCCACAGTTTTTGTTTGGAAGACTCGTATGGTACTTTTTTAAGCGGAGAACAATTGTACAATGACTGGCATTTTACAGACGTGATGTCTTAATTTTGGTTGATAAATGCTCTGTTTTGGTTGATAAATGCTGTGTTTTATAAGCTCTGCATTTAATTCCATTTTTTTTCTGTGAGGCCGATCTTCCATAGTTTTTGCCTAAAACAGGTATGTGTTTAGGCTTTCTGTTTGTTTTATTAAAAAATATCTCTTTGAATAAATTATTATCATATCCTGTTGCTTGTAAGGGCACAGTCTATGGATTCCTATACTTACAACCATGACATGAGCTTTGCATGAATCTGCACAATGAGAAGCAGGAGAGCCAACCAATCATAGCACAACCAGTTACAAGTTACAACCATGACATGAGCTTTGCATGAATCTGCACAATGAGAACACAATGTCTTAAGAGCACTTTTTTCCAATCCAAGTTATATGATAGGAATAAAATAAATGTACAAGATTGAAAAATACAAGCTACTTGACATATCATTCTGATAGGAATAAAATAAATGTACATTTTGTTGTTTCCATATCCTCGTCCTCTTTAAGATTGTTCCAGCTACTTGACATCATTTTGTCTTGCCTTGAAGTTCTTTGAAGTACATTGATAAGCAGAAAAACCTTTATCACTTCTGGAACATCTTCACCATGCACTTTCTGGGTAGAAATGTTAGGACGTCTTATTATTTTCAATGGCATATTACCACAAGAACGCTTGAGATGAGGGATACCCAGATTACATCCAAAACAGATACAAATTGGTGTATTTTCAATGGCATATTACCACAAGTCTTCTTATTTTCAATAGCATATTACCACAAGAATGCTTGAGATGAGAGATACCCAGATTACGTCCAGAAAAGATACAAATTGGTGGTTCTTTTAGTGACCTATCCCTAGCATCTGAGATACCCTTACTACACTAGTTCTCCACAGAAACTGCATTTCCATCTACAAATCGAGACATAAGTCAAATGAAATAATTCACTATGTCTTTGTTGTGAAGGTTGATTCAACCATAAGTCCAACATTTTGCTCTTGATAACCTGTTTAGTTGAGGCCACATAGCTTAGGACAAAACCAACTAGTATTTTCGCCAATTGGACTAGACGATGTTATTGATATAGAACAAAAATCCCCATAGTTTTTGTTTGGAATACTCGTATGGTACTTTTTTAAGCAGAGAACAATTGTACAATGACTGGCATTTTACAGACGTGATGTCTTAATTTTGGTTGATAAATTCTCTCTTTTATAAGCTCTACATTTATAAGCTCTGTTTTGGTTGATAAGACATTTATTTATCATAAGATGTGAATGGAAATGCCTCAGAAACCACTGAAATAATACTAGTATTCATGCTATCATAAAGGTGAATCCAATTTACCTCATTGGCCGAGAAAATAATTGTTCTTCTGACAACTAAGTTGAGCCATCTTCACCCAAGCTTGTAAGGGCACAGTCTATGGATTCCTATACTTACAACCATGACATGAGCTTTGCATGAATCTGCACAATGAGAAGCAGGAGAGCCAACCAATCAGAGCACAGCCATTTATCGACGTCATGTTGAAATTGGGGTAGGGCTCACTGCGAAATTATTGTTACATTCTGACTTGCAAAAGTCCTCTTGATCATGTGAATGTATTGATTTTGAATTATGAAGGCTTTTGTCAAGAAATTTCAGGCCCCATCCCCTGGTTTCTTTCAAACACTGTCTTTGTCAGTTCCACTATTCATAGTTTGTCTCTATGACCATTGTAGCTATCATGAGATAGACAAAGCTCGGCATCTGAGATACCCTTACTACACTAGTTCTCCACACAAACTGCATTTCCATCTACAAATCGAGACATAAGTCGAATGAAATAATTCACTGTGTCTTTGTTGTGAAGGTTGATTCAACCATAAGTCCAACATTTTGCTCTTGATGACCTGTTTAGTTGAGGCCACATAGCTTAGGACAAAACCAACTAGTATTTTCGCCAATTGGACTAGACGATGTTATTGATATAGAACAAAAATCCCCACAGTTTTTGTTTGGAATACTCGTATGGTACTTTTTTAAGCAGAGAACAATTGTACAATGACTGGCATTTTACAGACGTGATGTCTTAATTTTGGTTGATAAATGCTCTGTTTTATAAGCTTTGCATTTATAAGATCTGTTTTGGTTGATAAGACATTTATTTATCATAAGATGTGAATGGAAATGCCTCAGAGACCACTGAAATATTACTAGTATTCATGCTATCATAAAGGTGAATCCAATTTACCTCATTGGCCGAGAAAATAATTGTTCTTCTGACAACTAAGTTGAGCCATCTTCACCCAAGCTTGTAAGGGCACAGTCTATGGATTCCTATACTTACAACCATGACATGAGCTTTGCATGAATCTGCACAATGAGAAGCAGGAGAGCCAACCAATCAGAGCACAGCCATTTATCGACGTCATGTTGAAATTGGGGTAGGGCTCACTGCGAAATTATTGTTACATTCTGACTTGCAAAAGTCCTCTTGATCATGTGAATGTATTGATTTTGAATTATGAAGGCTTTTGTCAAGAAATTTCAGGCCCCATCCCCTGGTTTCTTTCAAACATTGTCTTTGTCAGTTCCACTATTCATAGTTTGTCTCTATGACCATTGTAGCTATCATGAGATAGACAAAGCTTGGCATCTGAGATACCCTTACTACACTAGTTCTCCACACAAACTGCATTTCCATCTACAAATCGAGACATAAGTCGAATGAAATAATTCACTCTGTCTTTGTTGTGAAGGTTGATTCAACCATAAGTCCAACATGTTGCTCTTGATGACCTGTTTAGTTGAGGCCACATAGCTTAGGACAAAACCAACTAGTATTTTCGCCAATTGGACTAGACGATGTTATTGATATAGAACAAAAATCCCCACAGTTTTTGTTTGGAATACTCGTATGGTACTTTTTTAAGCAGAGAACAATTGTACAATGACTGGCATTTTACAGACGTGATGTCTTAATTTTGGTTGATAAATGCTCTGTTTTTCGTATATATATCATCAATTTGTGTAGTATATTTGATAATTTCATTGAAAATTCATTTCACATTGGTTGGTTAGTTGCAAATTTGTTTGCCTACAATAAGTTTTTTTAGGATTGGACTGAAGCGGTCTAAATTTATTTTTTGTTTGACATATACTGATATAGATCATCAGTTCGAGGTGTCCTTCAGAAACCTGACTCCTTGATGCATTTGTTAGTGCTTCCGCTTGTTATTAGTTGCTTGTCCCTATCTGCAGGAAAATTTTAATTTCTATGGACCTCTTCCACTTAGAAAAACACAACGTAAGGTCTTGATCTCCATTGAATCCATTCCCTCTAGTTCCATAGTGTTGGCATAAATAATTTTAGCTACTGCCTGCTCTTTGGGTATCCCTACAATTCGTATACCGTGGCTCAATGCAGTGATGATTCAGACAAGTGTATAATGTGATTTGAAGGACACCTTATCTCATTTGCAGTGAACATTGATTTAAACTAGTGCGTAATGAGATTTCATGTTTCTTACTATACTCTGTCTTCAAATTAACAATCCATCCATGCTGCATAACAGTACCAGTTTCTTGGTGATCCAACCATACTCTGTCTTCAAATTTAACAGTCCATCCATGCTGCATAACAGTACTAGTTTCTTGGTGATCCAACCATCATGGATATCGTAGCTTATGGTAATTCCATTTTTAAGTGTTCGTTAGTAGTACTTTCCAATCAGGGAATTCCTAAACCTTAATATGGTGTGTTAAATTCAAAGATAATTTCCTATCAGGGGATTCCTAAACCTTAATATGCCATGTTACATTCAAAAAGGGAAAAAATGAACTTACTCTGAAGGCAGTTGTCCTTTCAATTACCAAACTTTGAGACTATCATTTAGGATTATCGACAAATCATTTTCTTTAAATCATTTTACTTCACAGTGGGAAGAGGTGAAATTTTAGCCTACCAAGACTTTCAGTGAGAAGATAATAATAATAAACACAAATAATTAAAAAAAAAAAATCACTGGAAGATCATAACCCAGAATGTCAAGCCTAAGATCAAGGAAATCTTAAATATGATATAAAAGATGTTCCAATTTGGTGTCAAAAAGTTAGTAGAGGTGATTTCACTATTAAACAAGGTATAAGGTAATTATGGAATCTCAATTTTCAAGAGAAGTGAGTGGTGGTGGGATTTATTATGATAACTGCATTTTCCTTTGGAAATTATAATTACATTGTAGTTAGCTTTATCAAATTAACTTCTCACTTGGGCAAGTGGAATTAAAATAGGTTAGGTTGGGCCTCATCAATGTCTGTTGTGCAAAAACAATGAGGAAAATGTTCATCATTTGTTTATCTCCTCTCGTTATATTGTTCAAATCCTATTTAAACTTTTCATTGGGCTCAAGCCAAAGGTTCCTTGGTCCTATGTTATTTTGATGGAATGTGAATAAATTTGGTTCTTTAATAAGTTTCTTAAATGCTTTGAATCTCTTGTAGTGTTATTCATATATGGTATTTGGTAAACAAAGAACTCTAGCATTTTTGAAGACAAGGACATTCTTCTTTCTATTACTGTTGGCTCTATTATATCTAGCCCATTAAAGGTTGGAGGATATACCCACAAGGAAGCCTAAGCTATCAATAATGATAGCTTTGGATTTTGATTTTATTTATTTATGGTGTTAGTTAAGACCATCCCTGCATTTGTGGGCTATGTGTTGTTCTTTTTCTCATTCCTGATCACTATTTCCATATTCAATATTCTCTCGATAGAGGATCAACTAACCAAGCATAGTTTACTTCCCTAAGAAAACTTATTGAGGTTGTTATGATTAGAGGTGTTAAGAAGTTGCAGATCATGAGTGATTCCAACCTTGTATTGATTAGGCCAATAGGAAAGCATCAATTAATAAATATAAATCTATGTCATTTGTTGGTGGAATTTTATAACTCAATTATATCTTTTAAATGAAATTATTTCATGAACATTCTTCACGAACTCAACGCTTCAACAGACTTTGACAAATATTCTTTCAGGGACATTCTTCATGAACTCAATACTTCAGCGAATGAGTTATCAAAGGGGACTTTGACTTTGTCCCCTGTTGCCATAAATATTTACAAGTTCTTGACAGTGTGATGAAAGATTCTACATACTTATTTTTGAAGTCTTCCTATCATGTCCCTTATGTTATAAAGTAAGGATTTTTTTGAAGAAGATAAGGTCATATAACCTCAGGTAGTAGATAGATTGGAAAAGGGGTTTTTTGTAACGCTAATTAATCACGTATAGTGGAAAGGCCCATAGGGAATGAAGTTTTAGTTGTGAACATATAACGTCTATGAAAACATATATGTTATGTCTCCAATGCATGAGGATCACCTGTCTTCCATTAGTATTTTGAGTTTGTACTTGGAACATATGATCAAATTGTCCCTGTTAGCAAACTGTCTATGTTATCAAACTGTCTGTTAGCAATGGCTCAATGCAGTGATGATTCAGACAAGTGTATAATGTGATTTGAAGGACACCTTATCTCATTTGCAATGAACATTGATTTAAACTAGTGCGTAATGAGATTTCATGTTTCTTACTATACTCTGTCTTCAAATTTAACAGTCCATCCATGCTGCATAACAATACTAGTTTCTTGGTGATCCAACCATACTCTGTCTTCAAATTTAACAGTCCATCCATGCTGCATAACAGTACTAGTTTCTTGGTGATCCAACCATCATGGATATCGCAGCGTATGGTAATTCCATTTTTAAGTGTTCGTTAGTAGTACTTTCCAATCAGGGAATTCATAAACCTTAATATGTTGTGTTAAATTCAAAGATACTTTCCTATCAGAGGATTCCTAAACCTTAATATGCCATGTTACATTCAAAAAGGGAAAAAATGAACTTACTCTTAAGGCAATTGTCCTCTCAATTACCACACTTTGAGAGTATCATTTATTTGCAATTAATCAATTAGAAATAGAGAGATTTTTGTTGTCCTACATCTCCATTGTCTTCTTCATCTTTTCCCAGTGCTTTTCTCATGGTTGTGCATGTTGAAGCTGCTTCTCCTTTGAAGGTATGAAAGAACCATGGCAATAGGTATCAGAGACAAAAATGGTCCTGCTAAGACTCAAATGGTGAAGATCAATAGATATCGATGATGAGTTTATGTGAAATTCATGGAGCAAACCTTTAATCGAAACATTTTGAAAGAGAATGGATGAGGACATAAAGAGATAAAGAAATGGGCTGGTTTCAAAGAGAAGGAAGTCGACAGCAGCGGAAAATGGGACAACAAACAGACAAGAAGAAGAATGAAAATGAGTAAGCTTTTTTTCAAATCAGCAAAATATATAAACGAGAGGAGACATTTATGTTTATCCCCTCGATATTTTTTTTCCTTTCTTTGTTTTGCGTACCACCACCTTTGCACATTAAGCCTTGCTCTTAGTATCCTTCTCTACGTACATGAAAAAGTTGTCTCCCATAGATTTTTCTCTCATGGCTATTTACTCTCACATTTCTGACTTGATCTAACGTAATTCTCCATCTTCTGTACCCACTCCCCATGAGAGAACCATCTTACAAAAATATATCAAATTTAGCCAATTATCAAACCACAGGTCAATTGGGTGTAGCTCCAGTTGTTGAGAGGAAACTAGTTATCCTCCTACATCTGGGTTCATATTCCACTTTGTGACATGCTTGCTCTCTTCATGAGCTAATTGCTGACAGTTGAGTTGGCCTTGAGCCCTGAAGAATCCAGTTTACCCTGGCTACCATTCTCAGAATGAGGGGAAGTACCCAGTGGGTTTCCTCCCGGAAATTCATTATGTAGAGCAAAAAAAGGAATATCAAACCACAAATGGGACATCTGAATTCGCTATGTCTAAGTGCCTACTTTGCTGCAATCAGTAGCCTTTTCTAACTATGTTTATTTTCTTTCTTAACTGTGCCAAGCACTATGTTACAATGTCAACTATGGCATTCTAGTATCTTCTATTTTTCATTTTCAAATACTATATCTAGCTGCTGCATTGCTGTATTCTTCGTGTGCCAAATGCTTCATCGTTGCTGCACTAATAGTCGTGCCGTTTGCTGATATTAACCATGCCAATTGTGTGATGGTATTTGATAAATGTTTATAAGTCTGTTAACTGTGTTTTAATCACTATCCTATTATCTTGTTCGATATTATTTGTCTCTTGTGCAAAATTCCAGTGTAGTAAGTTTTAATGCTTCTCTTTATTGCATTTCAGGAAAAAAATGGTTGTCTAAGTTTTATTAAGCATTGCACTCAAATGAAAATACCCTCTCCTATCACACTCTAATATTTTATTTTGTTGCTTCTGGAGGCAGACAACATAAATATGCTTCTCTCTTTTATTCAAAAACTTTTTTGCAGTTAATATGATTGGGTTCACTTGAACAGGTGCAGTAGCTTGTGCTGAGCACCCCCTATAAAGATTTGATGCAGTCTACTCGGTTCATATGCTTTCTCCTTGGCCTTTGACTTTTGTCTTTTCTGCATATATTCTGATCCCCTCTATGTCAGCCATGTTGGGGGCACAGGGCTGCCTCCCTTCTTCCTCGTACAAATATTGGTTTAACAGCCCCTCCAAGGTTCCCTATCTGCACCAGGAACTTGGTCACATATTTTGATTTTATCCATCTTCCTCCCTCCAGTTAAATGCCACCTCAAACATGTAACCCTCCAACAAACCCATACTTGCCCACTAGATCCATCATCCACTACCCATTGTGTGAATGTGTGGCTTGAATAGATGGACCACCACCATAATGTCAACATAGGAGCAACATTAAAAATCCCCTATGCACTAAATGCCTAGATCCAACTGAAATATGAAGTTATGAACAAAATAGACCCTTGGCCCAAAGTCCAGTACATCCATCAACATAATTAAAACCTTGAAGGGTGAGTCACATCAACAAAACAATGAACAATAAATGATATGGCACCTGAACACCTGCACCGTAGTAGAACAGGGAGGGTCATCATTGATTAGCTTTGAAGACCATCCCAAAACATTGGGAAACATAAATATCACTGGAAGTTCCATCCTTCATTACCATCATCCTGAGGTCACCACATATTAGATAACCCCAAGATGATGCAGGGTACCTTTTCATCCAAAGTATGCTCTACTAGATGTAGTTGTGGCCGTGGCATAGCCAAACTTAGCACCTCTCCCTTATTTCTCACACTCACTGACTTGTACTTTGTCACTACTCAAAGCCTTGTCTTAAGCATTGAGATGGCACAAGTAGCAAAGTTGATGGTCATCAGCCGGGACCCTACTCATTATGCAAAAGGCACCTCTTCAGTGCTCAAGTAGCTAACAAAATGCTCAAGATCCATTGCAACTTTGTCCACCTGGGCATGTATTTGTAGGGAATAATTATTCACAACTGTGGATTTGTTAGACCTACAGAAATCTCATTGATCAGACATAGTTCCTAGTTCCTAGTGGACTTGACTTCAAAGATGTATCAAACTTGTACTTCGTGTTTTGTAATGCACCTTAACGGTAGTACAACATGTGCTCCGTTGAATTATGACATTTTCACTTCCCAGTGATAAGGGATATACATGACTGTATATATCTTCTAATGTATAACCTATGCACACCTATGATGTAATGATTAATCCTAGGAGCAACCAAATATGAGAACTTAACTGCCAGTTCTGTTCCCAGGTAGGAATATCAACAAATCATTTTCTTTAAATCATTCTACTTTAGAGTGGGATGAGGTGAAATTTTAGCCTACCAAGACGTTCAGTGAGAAGATAATAATAATAAACACAAATAATTAAAAAAAGAAAAAAAATCACTAGAAGATCATAACCCAGAAGCTAGTACTCCAGAAGAATTTCCAGAGGACCCCAAGCCCGTGGAAATCTACAAGTAAAAAGAATGCTAACGTGTTGTCAAGGAAATCTGTAATAAAAATGAATGTCAAGCTATGCTTCAGTCTCAGGCCTCTCTAAGAAAACGTATATGTTATGTCTCCAATGCATGAGGATCACCTGTCTTCCATTAATATTTTGAGTTTGTACTTGGAACATATGATCAAACTGTCCCTGTTAGAAAACTATCCCGGTTATCAAACTCTCTATTAGCAAACTGTCCCTGTGCCTTCTTATCTGGTGAGCCAAACTCCTTTTGTTTCCATGTATCACAATTTGGGTAGAGAGTGCCACCTTTCATGCTTCCTCTCCTTGGGACTTTTTATTGATGATGTTATTGAGGTGTAGAGGGATTTTCCTCCCCCTAGATACATACTCAAAGAGTTCCTTTGTCTTCTGAAACTGCTTTCTTAGCCATTTGATTGACTTGGGAGTTGAATCTTTTTCTAACCTGAAAATAGTGGACTTATTTAAATACATTGAGTAGCAGGACCATTTTATGATAGATGCATGCCAGGGCTTAAGAGGAAGGAGCTCTTTCCTGCTTCAGTGATCTTGTGATTGTGTTGGAGTCCTCAACTGAAATTGCTTGCTTAGCCATCTGATTGACTTGGGAGTTGAATCTTTTTCTAACCTAAAAATAGTGGACTTATTTAAATGCATTGAGTAGCAGGACCATTTTATGATAGATGCATGCCATGGCTTAGGAGGAGGGAACTGCTTCAGTGATCTTGTGATTATGTTGGAGTCCTCAACAATAACTACATCCCTTTGCACAATGTCCTTCAGGAACCTGACTCCTTGATACATTGTTAGTGCTTCCGTTTGTTATTAGTTGCTTGTCCCTATCTCCAGGAAAATTTTAATTTCTAGGGACTTCTTCCACTCAGAAAAACACAACGCAAGGTCTTGATCTCCATTGAATCCATTCCCTCTAGTTCCATAGTGTTGGCATAAAAATTTTTAGCTACTACTACTCTTTGGGTATCCTTACAATTCGTATACCGTGGCTCAATGCAGTGATGATTCAGACTAGTTTATAATTTGATTTGAAGGACACCTTATCTTATTTGTAGTGAACATTGATTTAAACTAGTGCGTAATGAGATTTCATGTTTTTTACTATACTCTGTCTTCAAATTTAGAAAAATTCCTTCCTTCCACTTATGCCACGACACCTCTATCTTGGCACAAAATCACACATATTTCAAGATCATTGGCTTCTTAGGTTGGTTTTATTGAATTCCAACTATGGAGGCATGCGTTCTTTTAGCATGAGGAAGAATGTAAGAATGAGATATGTTCTTTCAGCATGAGGAAGAATGTAAGAATGACATGGAAAGAAACTCTCCAAGAAAACGTATATGTTATGTCTCCCATGCATGAGGATCATGTGTCTTCCATATAGTATTTTGAGTTTGTACTTGGAGCATATGATCAACAGGGTAGGTGAAAGCAGTGTTGAAAATATTGGTATTGGCAAAATACTCGCGAGGGTCTAGAAAACATCTTATTGGAAATATCGGCGAAAATATCAACAAAATATCGGCAAGCATAAAAAATAATTTTTTTTCAAAATTTTAAACATAGCCGATATTTTGCTGATATTTGCCGATATTTTGGAAATATCGCGATATTTTCTCGGTGATATATCATTTTTCCAAAAATATCGCGATATTTTCGAATATCGCCGATATTATCAACAGTGGGTGAAAGAGCCTTTTATACAACGAGGTCAAAAGATAGAGCCTTTTCAAGGGATACAGGGAAGCAATGAATTATTGGTTTATGAGAGGAAGCCCATCCTTTGATAAGAAAACACATGTGATGTTTTCGTATGGAGTTTCTAGATAACTCGTGATAGATTTTTAGGTAACTCCCTTCTGCCAGCTCCATGTAGAGGACCTCTTTTCCTTATAGAGAGACTTATCCCAGACCAAATCCATCTCTTTTACCAAGCTTTCTATCCAAATCTTGAGATGGTAGGATAGATTTTGTTTCCGCTTTCGATGGTAGGATAGATTTGTGGTATACATAAATCTAGCACTTGCTAGATTTCTCACTCTACAATGTTTCTATCTGCTCGAATTTCCGCTAAAAGAAAATCTAACACATGTTAGATTTTCTTTTACATTGCAACGTTGTTAATATAGCACACATTAGACTTATTTAGTCCTACAATGTTGTTATGTTCTTGTGTTTGTGCTTGAAGGAAATATAACATGTGTTAGATTTCTTTCAAATTAAATTGTGCTTGGGTTTGTGTTGGAAGAAAATTTAACACAATCTAGAAGTCTTATACTCTACAACGTTGTTTTTGGCAACGTGCTTGTATTTGTGGTAGACATAAATGTAGCACATGTTAGATTTCTCGCTCTACAATGTTGTTGTTGGCAACGTGCTTGCATTTGTGTTAGACATAAATCTAGCAGTTGCTAGATTTCTCACTCTAGAATATTTCTATGTGCTTGAGTTTGTGCTAAAAGGAAATCTAACACATGTTAGATTTTCTTATACATTGCAATGTTGTTAATCTAGCACACGTTAGACTTATTTAGTCCTAAAATGTTGTTATGTTCTTGCGTTTGTGCTAGAAGGAAATATAACATGTTTTATATTTCTTTCAAATTTAAATTTGCTTGTGTTTGTGTTGGAAGAAAATTCAACACAAGTGAGATTTCTTATACTCTACAAGGTTGTTGTTGGCAACATGCTTTTATTTGTGGTAGACATAAATTTAGCATTTGCTATATTTCTCACTCTACAATGTTTCTATGTGCTTGAGTTTGTGCTAAAAGAAAATCTAACACATGTTAGATTTTCTTTTACATTGCAATGTTGTTAATCTAGCACACATTAGACTTATTTAGTCCTAATATGTTGTTATGTTCTTGTGTTTGTGCTAGAAGGAAATATAGCATGTGTTAGAATTCTTTCAAATTTAAATGTGCTTGTGTTTGTGTTGGAAGAAAATTTAACACAAGCTAGATTTATTATACTCTACAATGTTGTTGTTGGCAACATGCTTGTATTTGTGCTAGACATAAATCTAGCACTTGCTAGATTTCTCACTCTACAATGTTTCTATGTGCTCCAATTTGTGCTAAAAGGAAATCTAACACATGTTAGATTTTATTTTACATTGCAATGTTGTTAATCTAGCACACATTATAGACTTATTTAGTCCTACAATGTTGTTATGTTCTTGTGTTTGTGCTAGAAGGAAATATAGCATGTGTTAGATTTCTTTCAAATTTAAATGTCCTTGTGTTTGTGTTGGAAGAACATTTAACACAAGCTAGATTTCTTATACTCTACAATGTTGTTGTCAGCAATGTGCTTTTATTTGTGGTAGACATAAATCTAGCACTTGCTAGATTTCTCACTCTACAATGTTTCTATGTGCTCAAGTTTGCGCTAAAAGAAAATCTAACACATGTTAGATTTTATTTTAAATTGCAATGTTGTTAATCTAGCACACAATAAACTTGTTTAGTCTTACAATGTTGTTATGTTCTTGTGTTTGCGTTTAAAGGAAATATAACATGTGTTAAATTTCTTTCAAATTAAAATGTGTTTGTGTTTGTGTTGGAAGAAAATTTAACACAATCTAGAATTCTTATACTCTACAACGTTTTTGTTGGCAACGTGCTTGTATTTGTGGTAGACATAAATCTAGCACTTGATAGACTTCTCACTCTACAATGTTTCTATGTGCTCGAGTTTGCACTAAAATGAAATCTAACACATGTTAGATTTTATTTTACATTGCAATGTTGTTAATGCTAACATGTTTTTGTTTAGGCTAAAAGAAAATCTAGCTTGTGCTAGATTTTTTTGTCATGTAGTGTTGTCATTGGAGATATTTATATGTTTGTTATAAGTAAATGTAATTCTGAGTAAATTTTTCTCACCCTACAATGTTGTTATGT
This sequence comes from Pinus tabuliformis, assembly GCA_031772625.1. Classification (NCBI taxonomy): domain Eukaryota; kingdom Viridiplantae; phylum Streptophyta; class Pinopsida; order Pinales; family Pinaceae; genus Pinus; species Pinus tabuliformis. Next base: position 928,543,699 of record CM062806.1, read on the forward strand.
GATTAATTTCGCATTAGAAGGAATTATAGTATGAATTATATTTCTTTCACCTTGTAATGTTGTTATTTGCAACGTTCTTGTGTTTTTTATAGGAGGAAATCTTTGTACACTATCCCATTCTTAGACCACATATTCCATATGAAGGGCCTTCTAATCGTTTCAAGGTTTAAAATTTTTTATATTGTAACAATACTCTATGTAGGCATGGACTAAAACTTCATAGTCTCTAAAAGGCAAGGTCAAATGTCCCAGGAAATATTATTATTCCAATGACTTTATTGACATTGTGTTTATGTTTTTGCTTTACAATACAATGTTGTTGTTGGCAATCTTCTTGTATGCGATAGAATATAGTCTAGCATGGGTTTCATTTCCTTTGCCTTGCAATATTTTAATGACAATATGTTTGTGGTTTGTGGTAGAAGGAAATCTAGCTTGTGCTATATTTATTTTGTTTTGCAATGTTTTTCTTGGAAATATGAATGTGTTCGTGCTAAAAATAATTCTAGCACGTGCTAGATTTCTTTCACCTTACAATGTTTTTTTTTGACAATATCCATGCGTTTGTAATAGAAATAAATCTAGGATGCAAATGCAATATGCTTTTGTTCATGTTAGAAGTAATTCTATCACATTCTATATTTATTTCACCTTGCAAAGTTGGTATGTGTTTGTCTTTGTGCTAGACAAAGATCTAGAAGAAAATATAATGATTGCCATAGTTAATGTTCTTTCATTGTGTTTTGCTATTATTTTATCTAAAGCAAACTAAGAATATACATGACTATAAGAGATAAATTTTGTGTATATATGTTGTTATTTTGGTCTATACAATTTTTTTTGTTTATTCACAATGTAATGTCTTTTGGAAATGTTCTTATGCTTGTGCTGGAAGGAAACCTAGTAGATATTTGCTTTCCTATATTCACGATTAAAAGAATATAAAAAATTATTTCAGGGTGCCCTTTTTCTAACCTTGATTAGCTATTATTGTGAGTTATACAATTGTTATTGTTCTTGTTCATTTTGTTACACATATAATTATGCGAATAGTTGTAGTATTTATAAATTCATATTTTCTTCAATAATTCGAAATTGTGATAACAATTTTTTACTTTATTTTCAGATACCATGGACTATGAAGCTAGTGAGAATTCAAAGGAAGCATCCAAGGAAAAAGGAAGTTCAAGAAACACGACACCAAATTCTTTAATTGGTATGACAATTTTAATTTATACTTTGTTAAAATTGTTAGACATTGTGTTAATAACTGGTTGTTGATTAATAAAACCCATGGAAATAGCCTTAGGATTGGGGTTTTAATGAGGACAACCCATACTAACATGGGTATTTTTTTTCCAAGAAATTTTAAATATGTGATAACTTTTGGTGTCATATACTAAACTTGCATAACATATGTACTCATTTATTATTGTGCGTGTAAATGAAAATCGTGTATTATAAGGTTGTTTAATACTATTTGTTATTTCATGTCTTCCATTAAATTTTTCTTTCTAGAAACCGTGGAAACTGGTGGGCTTGAAATTCGAAGTAAAGTAGCGAAGACAAAAAGAAAAACAAGTGATCTACAAATGATGCCCCCTTCAACTGGTATGGTGGTTTTATATTTTATGTACTCTTTTAGAAATGGTTGGATTATGTGGTTTCTTTTCTTATCAGTTTTACCCAGGTGATAACTTTTGGTGTCATATAGTAAACTTGCATAGCATATGTACTCATTTATTATTGTGCATGTAAATGGAAATCATATATTATAAGGTTGTTTAATAATATTTAGTATTTCATGTATTCCATAATTTTTTTTCTAGAAACTGCGGAATCTGGTGTGCCTGAAATTCAAAGTAAAGTAGTGAAGAAAAGACAAAAAAAAAAAGTGATGTACAAACATTGCCTCCTTCAACTGGTATGGTGGTTTTATATTTTATGTACACTATCTTGGAAATGGTTAGATTAGGTGGTTTTTCAGTATTTATAAGAACATTATGTGACAATATTTGAAATTATATTTTCATTTTGATTAATGCAAATATTTTTTTTGCTATTATTTGCAGAATTGGTTGGCCCAAAAGCAAATGAAATGTTAAAACATCACTTAAGAAAAAGAAAAGTTATTCAACTCAAAAGGCAATATCAATAACACCTTCAACTTCTACTTTTGAAATGATTAAAAAATACAATACAAATAATAAATATGAGTTCGTGCAAGATTGGTACATCCAAATAGAAACTCCCATGAATATGTTTCCTGATATGTACCTATTTGGATCAATAGACGGAAACGAACCAGAGATATTAGGAATAATAATTAATTGCTATGCTTGCAATGAAAATGACATTGACTTTCAAGTGGAAATGATTAAAGAAAATGAGGTAAAATTAATTTCATGTCAAGTGGAGTATACAAATTTTAGACCAGATTTGATTGAAGCTTCAAGTACTGATTCAACAAATACGATAAAAAATTCAATGTTCAAGTTGGATAACTTTGAGAGCTTCTCTAAATCTGGACTAAATAGTTGTGCAGATCTTTTAAAGTGCATCACCACTGTTCTGAGATATCGTTATGTAAGAAGTAAAAAAACATCATCTGTACTTCTTCATTTACAACAAAAGGGTAAATTTTTTGATAAAATACCAGATGATAAAATTGATTCTCAATTACTTGCTTTGAGAAGAGTATATTTATCTGATTTGGAGGAGAACATAAAAGAAAGTGATTTCAAGCCCACTACAGAATTTCAAAAAACTAGGAAAGTTGAATTTGAGACAACTAACCTTGCAAATCAATGTGATGAGATTCATGAAGCTTTCAAGCATTGCTATCTATTTTCAAACTCCTTTAATAGAAAAGTGCCTGTTGAAAGATGTAAAGAAGCTCCTAAGGTGTTCAAATTAAGATCACGAGATGATTTAAATGTTCAAGTATTAGTGAAATCATTCCTAGAAAAATTTCAAACCTCATTACCTGATGCTCTTCTGATTCCATTTGACATCAATGAGCCTGATCCTTTGGTCAACTCTATCAAAATTATAAATGAGACGATCTAAATTCTAAGAATATCAATTTTTGGATAGTTGATGGTCAACATACCATTCAAGCAGCGAAAGAAATTTTAACAAATCCTAAATATAATGTATCAACAGAAGCGAAAAAAAATATAAAAAACGTAATGCTCGATTCTTGCATCCATCAGTTGAACCCACTGAGGTGATCCGCATTTGTTGTCAATTAAATTCTGCAAATAAGGTATTTTATAAAACTCCATTTATTGATTGTGTGCGCTCGGCAAGGCATTTCTTAATTGCCAATGACAAATTAAAGAAAAGGAGGATTGGATGCTCTAAGACGGCTGAAGACAAGGTATGTAATTTTAATTATTTTTACATTTAACATTTTATTATTGTATCTAATTTTATTGTAGATAAATTACTAAAGCCGATAATATAAGTCATATTTTCTGATATTTATGATGATTTCACATTAGATTATAACACCTTATTTAGTTTCATTTTTACATTGGATTCTTATTAGTTTATATTTATTATTTTATCAGGTTGATGATGAAATGTTGTGCTCATTCTTCGATTGTCCAATTACAAATTTTTCTGATAAAAAAATTCTCTTATATCTTGATGAACCTATTTGGGATAAATGGGACACTGTTTTTAACTGTTACCAACTAGGCACATTAAAGTGTTCTCCAAGCCAACCTGATTTTGAGAACTACAAGAAAAATAGTCTACACAGTTTGACAGCAGCTACTTTTCGGCCCCTTCAGGGATTAACCATGGAAGAAATTGCTTCAGTAGCAGATAAGCTATTGGATGGAACCATTTGGTTTTCTATTCCAATTAATCATCCAACAAATGCCATAAAAATAAAAGATTATTGTTCTAAATTGAAAACCAACAGAACAATATTGGATGCAATGGTTACATATTGTCAAAGTCATGATCAGAACTTGAATGAGATGACTCTTACCACATTCAACATTCTTGAGCATTATGAAATTAATGATATCATATTCACCAATTTTTGCAACACGGTGGAGGGGTCTACTTATGTCAAAGGAACACGTAATACAAAGATAGAGTCCCTTTCTCAGCAAGCATGTGGAGTCCTTGACAGAATGATAAATGGATCAACAAGTGTTCAACAGGTTGATAACAATTTTGAATTTGGTTGTCATTTTGGAGGCCCTGATCTTTTGTCAACACTTTTGCACTCTTTTCCATGTCAGTTGCAACCAGTTTTACATACTGACCTTGTTGTTTTGGATACACTAGCTTTGAAAAAAGAACAATTCAACAAGGGGTATTACATTGAATTTTTTCGATTTCTTATCGAAAAAAATGAGTTGAATGACTTTACTACAGTTCTCTTAGTAGAACTTTGGTTTTGTAATGATGTACGCCAGTCTTTGGAAATTTCCATAAAGAACTCCAAGTTCAACTATAAAATGACTAGTGGCATTTATGAATATAATTGCCAAAACAATTATAGTTATGATATAGTTCTTACTATACATTTCTATACTTCAGAATTAAAAATTTTGGAGGCTATAAAATACTCTCACACATTTGAAGACACATTTGATGAAAATGAGAGAGATTATGATTTTTGGATGGATTTAGTGGAAAAGCACCAACAATGTAGTGATGCAAAAGTGGTTATTTCTCTTTATGCGGGGAAAATTTTTATCAAGGCCTGTTGTACATATGGAAGAAGAATTTCATGTGTTGTGCAAACAGAGTCACAAAGGACAATCATGTTAAATAATTACAAATCTTTTCAACTATCAAATCCAGTACCCATTAACTTCTTGGAAAATTCAGGTACTACAATTCATTTCTTTATTTTCTTATAATACATTGGATACTATTTTTTTCATATTTCTTAATTGTCAAAGTGTTTACTAAAATGACTAATGATGGAGATTCTAAAACAGAGAATGATGAAAGTGGGAAGAAACAAATTAATCAACATAGTGCTTATGTTGTTGAAAAAAGTATGGAGATGGAAACAGGAGGAGAAGGAGGAGAGGAAGAAGTTATCATAACAGGTACATAATTTGTTTAGTTTTTTCTCTTGATAATTTTTCAATTTATTTAATTTCCATATTCATAATATTTTTGGATGACTATTATAGGGAATTATGAGATGAATGAAATTAATCAAGACAATGACCATGGAACGATGGAGATAGAAATGGGTATTAATCATTGTATCTCTATCTTTTTTTATTTTATTATTATTCTAAATTATTATTATTTTTTTATTGTGATTCATATCCATTTCATATGTTGATTATAGTTGGAAATAAAGAGAATGAATATAATGACCAAGGTATTGTCCCACAAAACTACAATCAAGAACAAAATATAACATCAGGTACTTATAATTTGTCCACTTGTTTTCCTTGTTATTTAATGATTCTATTCATTTTCACAATTCAAAATATTTTATATGTTTAATTTGGAAACAAATAAAGGTAACCAAGATGATGATGAGGTGCAACGTTACAAATATGAAGATAATGTCATATCAGATACTTATAACTTGTCTTCTTGTTTATCTTATTATTCTTCAAACTCAAATACTTGTAACTACCATAATGTTGTATATTTTTATTATAGGAACAAATAAAAAGGGTAAAATTAACAATCAAAATAATGTTTAAGGTGTGTGTGTGTGTGTGTGTGTGTGTCCTTTTTAAAGGTTGCATTACTAATGTTTTTCTTGGTATTGGTATTTGATTGAAGGTTTAAATAGAAGTACAATCGGTATTTGATTGAAGGTTTAATATGTTTACTCCAGGTCCTGTCCAGATGATAAAAGAACTTATTGTTTCATCTATAAATATTGAAAAAACCACTCAAGGTAAGTGTATTGTTTCAACAATTTTTTTAGTAATTTTTGTAACATGAATAAAATGGTTTGACTATATTATTTTCCATTGTGTTGCAGCCAAAATAACTGAAAAGAAACTAGTTATTTTTGAACTAAAGGACATTTTTTATCATAGCATTGATGATGAAGCAAAAAACAAAGGGCATATTGAGAAAATGGGAGCTGATGCTGATTACACAATAGAGAAAAAACTATTTTGGATTCGTCCACATGCAAATTCATTTTTTGAAATGTGTTTCAAAAATGAATCTCTTGACATTGCAATTTGGACGACAGCTTTGAAACAAAGCACAACAAGATTTCTAAAAAAGTTGGTTTCAGAAACATTACAAGATAAATTTCTGTTTAAGTGGACTGCTTCAGACTGTAAGCCACAAAAGGGACATAAGGTCATTGACAATTCAACGAAAGTTATACACACTAAATCATTGAAAAAAGTGTGGGAAATGCATACCCAATATGATGCAACCAATACTATTATAGTTGATTGTTTAATTGAGAGAGTGAAAGAGAATCCAAAAGAAAATGTGATTCTTGCCCCTCCATTCATTGGAGCAAATCAAGGGGATAATTGGTTGATCCATGAGCTATGGAGAATATTGCATAAACTCAACAAGACTACGGATGTGCGAGCTATTTTGAAGGATGTCCAATTATATTTAGAAGTACCTTAAGATTACATATGTCTATATCATGTTGTTATATGTATGACATCATGATTGATTACTTTTATTTCACAACACTAATAAAAGAATTGTTGATTTGGTTTGTCATTACTAAAAATCAAATATTTTTATTTTATTTATTTTTGGTGAGATGAATGGTCATTTAATGTTTTCATATCAAAATTTCCCATGCTATTTTTTTTGTTTTACAATGGATTACATTGTATGTAAAATTAATAGGTAACTGTTCTATTTGTTTTAATTAGATCATTACAATTATTTGCTTTAAATGTGGTTTAAGTTATTGTTATACCTCTTAGAAATTAGTAATTTGAAGGATGACCCATTGCATTCTTATAACCCTATTTATTCCATATAAGTTGAAAAATTATATTAAGTTGTATGTAACACCAACAATAAACATACAATTTGCACTAAAAGAAGCACAAAAAAAAAACTAAGGTAGAAACTCTATAAATTAACATATAATTAATTAGGTTTGAAATTTAAAAATTGTGTTATATTGTATGTGAAAATTAATAAAAAATTAGTTTGTTTAGTTGCGCTAGACCATTATAATTATATTTTTCAATTGCAATTATATAAATCATTATAAGTCTTAAAATTAATGATCAAAATGGTGGGTCAATGCTTTCTTATAATACTTTTGTTCCATACAAATTAAATAAAGGTATTAGGTTGTATGTATAAAGTAAACATATTATTTGTTTGTTCATTTTAATGGGGCAATTGTATTTGTATTTTGTGATACTTTGAACTCATTGTAAAATTACCTTTGCATACAAATGGAAACTGTTCATAATAAATATTAACATCATTTTTAAAATGATAGGTTTTTATGTCCTTAAGCAATGAAGTGTTGAAGTGGAGATATGTTAATATCATACATGTGGTTGCAGTGCAAATGTAGATGGGAATTACTACAAGTCAAAAGATTTTGTTGATATTCGAAATGGAAGGAGTATTCTTCCAATCATACACCAAAGATGAACAAGATTTTCATATTCAAAGAGAACCAGACTGGCAATTTGGTGATAGGTCCTATTTTTTAAGGCCTTTTCATTCAGAAGTATTAAAATATTGCTTAAGAAATTATGATGTCGCAATATGGACATTAAATGTCACTGACAAGTACATCCGAAAAGTACTTGAAAAATCAAATATTGATATAGAGGACTTTAAATTTGCATGGGACAGATCTCATTGTCATTTGCAAACAAAATTGGAAGCAGGGAGAACAAGACAATTTTATGAGAAAAAGTTGATTGATGTGTGGTGCCAATATGGAGATAATTGTGAAGAATCAAATGTATTGCTAATAGATACATAAAAGCATACTTCTAAATTCATGGGATATCGATCAAACCACATCTTGATAAAATCGTATACAGGAAAAGAGCAAGATACATGGCTTATGCAAGTTTTATTCCCCTTTCTTAAGACACTTCATCGTATCAAACAAAAACATGAGTACATTCGAATGTTCAATAGAACATGTACTTCATTGTAGTTCATGGAGATAATTTCTTTTATAAATTTGTTGAAAAGTACATTCCAAATTTTCAATACATTTTGGACATAGTTTTTGTTGAATCAATTTGTATGATTTTATATTTTTTGAAATAGATGGAAATTGCCAATTATATTAATATGTTTATTTCTTATTATTTATAAATGTTTTTGCAATGATTGTTGTATCGATTTTTTTCTAAGATGTGTGTGTGCGCGCGCGTGTTCTTAAATGAATTGTTTGCCATTCAAATTATCTTATATGAACCATCTTATAATGATTTTTTTTAATGACTTATGTTTAATTATATGTATCAATAATCATATATAAATGTGAAATATAAGTTTTCAAATAGAACTCCTTGCAAACAAAGGTGCTATTCTTACTAAAGAAATTATAACAATTTACTTGATAAATGTTATGTGCATTATTCACTATTCACAATGCATTATTCACTATTAAGGTTAATGAGAAATGTGCCATAGGTAAATGATTTGATCTTTTTGAAGCATAAGATATGTGATTTCTAAATTGATAGTTTTCATAAATTTATATGCTTAAATTAATTAATGGTTGTAACTGCAATCATATCATATTGACAATCAATAAGGCACAAAGTTAGTTATTCATTGTTTACATATAAAATGCACTAATATGAGTGCATAAATGTGATATGTAATTCTTTAGATAAAAATATATTGTAAATAATTTTGCATTTCTTAAAAAAACATATATAAGAGGATAATGATTGATAAGTGGATTATCAAGGTTTGATTAGATACTATCATGGATTAATTATGTCATTGAAATTTTTGAACCGTAAGGCATCTAATTTCATTATTTAAAGTCTTTTTTTTTGTAAATTTGTCTTTTAAATAAACTGAAATTATATCACTTGAGCTATAATTATATTATTGACTTGTACTTAGTTATGTCCATTAATATGAGTGTATAAATGTGATTATAATAGCCATATACTATGATGCATTTTTTTGAAAAATAAGTCTTTTAATTTCTTGATAATAAGTATTAAGTGGACTATTTAGGCTAACGGGTTATGACTCATAAGTGAATACTACTCGTTAAATTGCAGGGCATTCAATTTTTAACCCATATTTTTTTTCTTCATATATTCTTGAATCAACTATTTGTATATGCAATCATCTCATCTCATTTAATTTAATAAGGAATCCATTTATTGACTTTTATTTGTCTATCACGTAATCTATTAAGACTGTATTAATGTCATATTGTATTGTTTTGATACAAAACTCTATGAAAAACAAAATTCTCTTCTTAATAAAACATGGAATAATTAATTAACAATGTGTTAAGTGGATCATCTAGACTCATTGAACAAATGGGTAAAAAATGGTTGTATTTAAACTTTTTGCACCATAAGACATTGATTTTTCAATCCATATTAGCATTTTGTCATTTTCAATTCATAAATAGTTTCTTTATGGTTTAAATAATTTCATAGAATCCAATATGACTTGAAGAATTCTATTTGGCTATATGCATTGATAGAATTTCATAAATGTGATGCAATTTTTAAATGTAACTCTTAATGTAAGTAAATATATATATATATATATATATATATATATATATATATATATATATATATATATATATATATATATATCTTTCACAAAACAAATTATAATTAATTGATAATGAGTTTTAAGTGGTCTATATAAAGCCATTTATTGACTTTTATTTTCATATCATGAGGTTTAATCTAAGTGTGTAAATGTGACACTTTTTTTTTAAATAAAACTCCATGTAATGTTTTTCCTAACAACACATGGAATAATTAATTGGTAATGAATGTTAAGTAGATTGTTAAAGTTATTTCAAGGTACAGGTCATAAATAAATGTATTTAAACTTTATGCAACATATGGCATTTGATTTTCCCACCTTTATTAACATTTGGTAAATTTCAATTCTTAAATAAATTATTTGTAATTGAAATAATCTCATAGAAACCAACAAGACAAGTATGTATTAAATTATATTTAGAATGTATGTATGTATAAATGGAATTTATTTTGGAAATAAAGATCTCAATGTAAGTAAAAAATATATATTTTTAGAAAATTAATAATTTAAAACCAATTATTTATGAGTTCTAACTGGTTTATTCTATTTTGAATTGAAAGTTTGACTAACTATGCATTATTAAATCAGTTATTCTTATATGTAATCATGTCATATAAGTCAATAAGTCAAGAAAGCATTAATTAATTTTTATTTAACTATCATGTGGTTTAATATGAATGTACAAATGTGAAATTGTTATTTCTAGAATAAAAAACCATGTAAAGAAAATGAATTTTCTAATAAAACATGGATTAATGAATTCACCATGAGCATTAAGTAGACTATTTAAGCTCATTCAAGAGATGGGCCATAAATGGATGCCTTTAAACTTTTTACACCATATGACATGCTTTCACCATCAATATTAACATTTTGTAAATTTCAAATCTTAAATAAACTATTTGTACTTAAAATAATCTCATAGAATCCAACAAGACTCGGAAGTTATTTATTGAATTTTATTTAGTTATATGTATTCATACAAGTTTAAAAATGTAATTTATTTTTGAAATAAATCTATTAATGAAAGTAAAGATATATCTTATACAAAACTATTTAATATTAATTGATAATTAGCTTTAAGTGGTTTATTCATGCTACATGAAAAATCCAATGTCATAGATGAATTCCTTTTAATACACATTTAATCTTCAAAATCAATATCTTAATGATAATTTAGAAGTATTTACATTAAGTATTTAATAATTAAAGAACACGGGGACTTATATAAATTTCAACTAAAATACATGAGTTACATTTCACATTTATTTCTTCCCCATTAAAAATGCTTATCATTTTCTCTTCTTAGTGAAAGTAATGGTCATTCATGGTTTTCCATACTATTGGTTGACACTAAATTTACATCGAGACTACTATTGGTTTTGAAAATGTTTACAAGGAGAGATCAATATCCACATGACCATCAATTGTGCTAATATTTGAAAACTCCTGCCTCCACTACTGACAAGAATTCACCACTAAAGTTTCTTGTTTACTTCATTTTGTGACACTGTCCATCATAATGGAATGACTTGAATACCAATTTAAGAACTCTCATTTGATGTACTTGGATTTGAGTGGAGATAGACCAATGGTGCCTAACCTTCTTGAAATACGTAGATCAACAATGTATAACCTTTATAGTAGATGCCTACATTCTATGAAGATGAATGATGACGCCCTCATTAGTGCTTCATAAAGGCACAAAGGGGCCGTAGGAAATTGAGCACAAGAACATTTTACTAAGGTTTTAATAGACTAGTTTCAATGCAATGCAAGGGACACCTATCCTTGTCATTTACAATAAGATCCTCACATCACCATCATTCAATCAACAAATCCCTTGTAGGTTGGGGGAAAGGGGGTTAGAGTTGCGAGACATAAAATTTAAACATCGATAAATCTAGCATGTTATCCATAACTATAATATCTTGATTGGATGTTTGACATACTAATATGATTTAACTTAAATCAATTTCTTCTAAGAGTTTGATTTCGCACTCCTATTGTGTATTGATACTACTATACATAACAACCCCATGTTTGACCTATTCATGATCTGTAATTGGTTAGAAATTACTTGCAAATTATTTTAATGTTGAATCAAGTTAATATGGAAATTTACAAAAAAAAATGAATGTTGTTGGAGGCCTTGTAATAGAATACTTCCAAATTTAATGAAATATGTGTTACTTGGAGCTAGAAGGTAAAGAGAAATCAATTAGATTATGCCAAATTTATAGATTCTATAACCTTTCCAACATGAGTTTCCTCTTAATCTTCAAATATGTTCTTTCAAGTTTCAATAGACACATATTTCATAGATTTTGAATAAATACAAGTAGTAGATGACATTAGATAAGATAAATAATATTAACATTCTATAACCTTTCCAATATGGGTTTCCTCTTAATATTCAAAGATGCTCTTTGAAGCTTCAATAGACACATATTTCGTAGATTTTGAATAAATACAAGTAGTAGATGACATCATATAAGATAAATCATATTAACATTCTATAACCTTTACAATATGGGTTGTCTCTTAATATTCAAATATGCTCTTTCAAGATCCAATAGACACATATTTCATAGGCTTTGAAGAAATACAGGTAGTAGATGACATTAGATAAAATAAATGAGAAAGTAGAATCAATAATAAGCACCTTTAGGCGTCCCTAGGGCTAATCCAAAATCATAAACCAAGCTAAACTAATTAATATAGAAGGAAGGCAAAGAATATTAAGGTCAAATATAAAGGATTGAGAATTGATACTTTTAAAGGACTTCCTTGAGGGCAGGATTTAAAATTGGAAACTAATAATGCTCCAGTCTTTTCAAAAGTAAAAATCCCATATGTTTCTCCTTAGAATTCAATGAATTTGTAAAATTATTTAGAACACTAAGGAGGAGTAATCACAATTTTGACTTGATGAAAAGGTACATGGAACTTGGAGATTTTCTATTAAACCCTCACTCTTTCAAGAAATAAGACCATATAATGCTGGTCTAAATCAACAAGAGAAGGATTTATTAAGGAGAAAAACTTAAGGATATTTAATATACTACTCACAAACAAAAACATTACATAAACCCCATTCACAATCAATGTTTTAATAGAACTTTAATCCATACTATACATGCTCCTTTGAACATGACTTCATAACACATAAATTATTATCCTTGGCTTCTAACAGACAATAGAAAACCATTATTAGAGGCCCCAAAACACTAAAATTTATTCAACATTATTTGGAGACTTTGAACTCACTAAATATATACATGATTTACAGATGCTTAAAATCACTCAAATCTCCCCACATGCCTTAAATTCTTCAAATTTGTCACAGATCTTCAAATTTTTTGGGAAAAATATTATTCTCAGCTATAAAATCACTCAAATCATCTCTACCAAGGGCATTTTTTTTAGTCACGAAGTTGCATACAACCAACAATTTCTGGTTACATTTTTGTCAATTCAACTTATTGGATAAACCCCGTCAATCAGAATGGGAATATTGATTATATGTTGTGGAGCAATGACCAAATGCAATTGTGATATAATTGTATTCATTAATGAGAAACACTCGAATTTGTGAAAATGCATATAGGATAATTGCTTTCAAAGTTAGCCTCTTTGACTGGAACTCATGGCCAAATGTTTGGACTCAAGGCATTAAGCATGTCATATTCATGGTTAAGAATCCAAGTGGCTTGTGAGTATTATTAAAACATGAGTATGCCTACTTCAGACTAGGGAGTCACCAAAGGGCCAAATTCAAATTTTATGGCGTCCATTGTAAACATAATGTAAAGTGGTTTTTTATTTATCACTCGGCATTTCTAAGTGTAGAGACAATAATTTATATTACAAAGGAAACAATTCCAAATAGAAAACATTTAGATCGCAATAACATATCACATCTCTGTTCATCTATGCTCTTCTTCCATATGCTACCGACTTATGGCGTTTTCTTTGTAACATCTGATGCAAATTCTAGTTAATAATTCTCAAGAGATCATGGTGATATTTACAATCTATCACAGTAATCATCCACTCTTTTAGCTTTAATACGATTAGATAAATATGACCCTTAAAATTAAACCCAAATAAATCGAAAAATAAAATATACTCCTAAACACTCAAGATACTAATATAAAACCACAAAATCTTCCATTTATGCACTGAGTTTTATATAATGAGAAAAATCTTCCATTTATGCACTGAGTTTTATATAATGAGCATGTTTTTTTATTTTCGGAATGTTTTGTTGTGAGTTACTATCTGCAAAAAAATAAAAATATTTATGTGTGGAGCGAATGATACGTTTCAACAATTTCGTACGACTTTGTACATGCATTTTATGAGTATATATTTTTATTGGAATTTCAAGATTATAATTTGTTGTTTGGAAAAAATATTACTATAAATCATAATAAATTTTATAAATATTTTTTTTTTTAAATTATTATCTTAAAATATAATTTCTTTTCTTAAATTTATATTTAAGAATGTTTTAATAATAAAATTTAAGATTATGACATACTCAGTTATAAAATTATTTCTTTATCATTATATAAAACATATATCTTTGCATCCAGAAACATTTTACAAGGAATATGTGTAAGCGTAAATGTTTCTAAAATTTAACATTTGACATAAAAATTTAAAATTAAAAAAAAAAAAAAAATATTGTAATATTAAACCTAACTAAAAATTTAGTATATGAAGGAGATTTTGTCGCTTAAGGTTACAATAAAAAAAATTTAAAAATATATGTTAGCTAATATTGAATATGACTGCTCAATTAAATTTTTAACCAATGCAATCACCACATGTTTAGTTAGGTTTTGTTTCCATTGTCTCCATTCACTAACAAAGTATGACCAAGTATACTAGTTATGTCTAGTTCAATTATGTTTCGATTGTCTCCATTTACTAACAAAGTATGACCAAGTATACTAGTTATGTCTCGTTCAGTTTTGTTTCTATGGTCTTCATTTACTAACAAAGTATGGCAAACTATACTAGTTATTCCCATTATGTTATCAAGTCTGCATATTCTATTATACAAGGTATTCAATTTTGTTAATGGGCACGTTTGCTAGGTTTATATTTTAGGTTTTAGTTACTAGATTTTAGGTTTCATTTAACAATTCTCAATTTCAAATTTTAGTGTTTAGGTTTTGATTTTAGTCACAAGGCTAAATTGAATGATGATAGTATTATACAATGATGCTAGTTATCAATCCAAATCATTACATAGTTTTAGGATGAGGAATAATTCTAGCATTTTTCTTCAAAGTAGTTTTAGGATGAGGAATAAATCTAGCATTTTTCTTCAAAGCCAGAATGAGTTGCTTATGTATTGCATAAACCAAGGCATTTGGGTTGACGTTTCTACAGTGATTCCTCCACTTATATTGCTTCATTGAATCCCATTCTATTGAAACAACTTTGTTCAATGATTGAAAAACCTAAACAATTTATTTTTTAACAACCAGAAACCCTCTCATCTATCTAACAAAAATCAATATTTTTTTAGCATAGTCAAACCTATTCTCTTCTTCTATGTTGAAAACATAGAAATGCACTAATTGAAAAATGATGGGAGTTACAATTGGAATTAAATATCCATGATATAGATTCTCGAGATTTATTCAAGTTGTATACTGTGTTTTTGTCAAAGGTAATTCTATTTTGAAATATGTCATTAACCACATCCCCATAATGATAATAGTATACAATGATGCTAGCTATCAATCTAACAATAATATACAATGGTGTTATCTATCAATCCAAATTATTAGGTATCCTTTTCATATAAATAAATCTATTATTTAATTTGATTCAAATTATTAGGTAGTTTATTTATATATTATTATTATTTTTGTAAGTTTGGCAAGATTACGTTTTCAACATGTCCAATATATCATCGTGATCAGGGCGGGGAATTGAACCAGTGACTTCACATCAAGGCGTGCCTTAATAGAGCACTCGATCAGTGTCTATCCAAGACAATGTAGACTATTTATTTATTATTTATTTATTATTATTATTATTATTATTATTTCCGAGGAAAATCTAGGCAAATCCACTTGAAGGGATCAAATCCCATCGACCAAACTAGTCAGATCCTAACCCTAATGGCACTGAGGACAATTGACCCTATGACCTCCCAATGGAGAGGTACTTTAGCAACATTACCTCGAATAATTGAGATAACCCGCAAGGCTATATTATGAAGTTTCTTGTTGCAATGGAGTGATGGAAGGTCTTGCCATTAAAGACCACAAATTTGATTTTGTTGAACATGGATGTGAGTTCATAAGATAGAATTTGGTTATGATGAGTTTATTTCCTATCTACTAGAATGGTCATCAAATGCATAGAGTTGGAGATTTAGTCAGTTGGAGTCTTCTTTAGTTATTCTACAGTATGAGGTGGCAGTGACAAGTTGAGTTAGAACAAGTTAAGACTTCATTTTTTATTCGAGAGAGAATAAGTTTCACTACTGAAGGAAACTCGATTGAACTACCAATCGAACTACACTAGGCCTCCTTCATGCTTTGAATTCTATCTATAAAGAGAGGGAAAAGGAAAAAATTCATATATCATTCTTTATTGTGGAATACATATCAATCAAGGAGCAATTTTGCACAAGGGTTTAGGAGAAAGTGCAAAAGGATTGTGGATAAGGGATTAGGATTATCATAGAAATTCAAGAATATCTTGAGCAGAGAATAGTTGTAGAGCTGAGAATAATGAGGAGAATCCTAACACTTTCCCATAGATAGATTGTTGGCTACAGTAGCAACATGAATTGTAATAGATCCAATTACTCAGAGAACAATCAATAAAATACCACAACAAAGAAAGCAGGTTTTCTATTTTCAGTGTCCTAGGTAAAACACGCATGTCAATTTTATGTACATGTGTTTTGATGCAGGAGCATCCAGCTAAGGGCATCATGACCGGGTGTTGGTCTCAGCCAAGAAGGACAAGTTCAAAGACTTTTAATTTCATTTTCGTTTAATGAATAAAACAGTGCATAGGAATTAGTTTGTTTTATTATTAATTAGTTAAGAAATATTAGGAACAATACAGTTAGGGTAGTGTCATAACAGTTACATTGTTTTGTCATTTTCTTAGTCCATCTTACAGATGTTTGTTCATAAACAAAAACTATAATATTGTAACTCCTACAATACAAGAAAACCCAACAAGATTATCGACTATGTAACTACAAAAGGTAACTATATAGTAACCGAGAACGGTTTGAGTAACTGTTCAATCACAATATAAAAATCAATGTAATACAATCATGGAGGGGTTCAGCACATGAGAACAGAAATACAATATAGAGAATAATTTCTTTCATCCAAAACATTCGAGTCCATCTGTAACAGTTCATTGTAATATTCATTTACTTTTCCCTTAATCATTGAGTAAGCAAAACTAAGCAAATATTGTGCGTTCCTATCCTTTTCATTTATTTTCTTTCCTAAAGAATAGAAAGTAGACAGAGAAATTGGACAAGTATTCCCAGCACGAAGACTGGCAGCAAACATACAGAGTTCCACGAACGAAAGCCAATCACATTACGAGCAGTTCGAAAAGAATGAGAATGCAAATGCTGAGCAACAATCCCAAGATAGAGGTAAACGAAATATAACCAAATTCACTGTTAATTCTTTTCATTGCCAACCAAAAAAATATTTATATACGTATAACAATCCATGGATACCCATTCAAACAGCGGAAGAACAATACGAACCAGCAGAACCCTAAGGGCGAGGGTTTGGGCGACCACCATTCAAAAGGTGGTTTACAGTTACAAATTTCCAGAAATCAAATGAGGTTTTTTGTACAAGACTGAGCCAAGTCGCATAGCGACAATAGAGAAACTCGAGTGGACGAGAACTGGGACTCTGCCCAGCAAATTAACAGAGACCAATTAACAAAGACAAATTGATAATAGTAGCGGAGCCTACCGGAACAAAGTTGTAGCAATTTCATCAACCACGCCAGAGGACAAACCCCCACTTGCGCAAGAAAAACAAGACAGCGTTGATAGCCAAATGCCAACAGAGTAAAAGACAAGAAGCAATGAGAAACTGAATGCACAGTAAACAAATTGTTTTACCTGGAGATTAGTCATGTGGGAAGAGTGAAACCCCACTAAGCCACAACCCACGGTGACACCCTGAGACCAAGGAGCAGTCCTCGTTAGAATCGGAGGAAAACGAAAAGGATAAGCAGTCATGGAGGGACAGTTTACCTAAACAGAGTTGCGAAGTTGAGGAGGAGGCAACCGTGACTGTGACCTGTAGAACGCAACACGGGTAACCCATTAACCAAAATTAATAACCGGAAGAACTACAATGAAATGAAAATAGTGGAGCAGGGACAAGTTTATTAACCAAACAAGCAAAGACAACAGCAACTCTCTTACACAGACGAGAAGAACCTTCATACTGTGCCCAAGTGACCGAGCAACGAAATCACCAGAACAAACGAAGGTGCCACACCAACAAGCAGCATAACCCATAGCTGGGCACATGCAGAGCCTGTTGCTCACCTCCATACATTTGCAGCACAAACCCTCACTTCCAGACCAAACCCTCAGCGTAGCGAAGTTACAAGAGCAAAATGAAGAAATGACATAGAATGCAGGGTTTTGGTGTAAACCAAGAGCGGGAAACAGTAAGCGAGGGAAGTATTGCCAACACAACGTAATTAAAGTCCGACATAAATGCCCTACAACAAATAACCAAAACCATCCTATGATTAACACCTAATCACAAGTGTTAAGTCTCAAAATCATTTCTTAATCATTTAATTTTGGATTAGTGCACTATTATATTATTGTCAAATATTATGTTGTGGAATTGCGGGTTGGTCCCATCATAGTGGTATCAGAGCAGGATTTAGAGTTTTTGCAAGAGATGGAAGTTGGAAGACGAGGACATGGAAGAGGTGCTCGGAGAGCAGCAGATGAAGGATTGCGAGAGGAAATCAAGATCCTCACTGCCCGTTTGGAGGCAGTTGAAGCAGGAAGAAGAAGGGATCCAGAGGTAGGAGATGACAGTGACGAAGAAGCTGTAGTGACAATAGATGGATCAGATGAAGAAGGGTTGGAAATGAGACTGTTGAGGTCGGTCCTATTGGCGAGCAGCAAGCCTAAACCAGAAATCCCAAATTATGATGGCAGCTTGTCCACAGAGGTTCTGTTGGACTGGATCAGCAAACTGGATAAATATTTCGAGTGTGAAGAGGTCAGTGAAGATCAGAAAGTTAAGTTTGTTGCAACAAAGCTGAAGGGACACGCAGCCCTATGGTGGGACAGTGTCCAAACAGAGAGAAGGAGGATGAACAAGTTGCCAATAAAGAAATGGTCAAGGATGGTGGCCAAGTTGAAAGGTAGATTTCTGCCCAAGGATTACTAGATTGCACTACATCGGCAAGTGTAGAATTTGAAGCAAAAAGGGATGATAGTAAGAGAGTACACTAAAGAATTCTACCGGGTAAATTTAAGAGCTGGTTATACAGAGGACACCCCAAAGAAAATAGCAAGGTATGTAAATGGTTTAAGATTAGAAATATTAGATGAAATCAACATTCTTTCCTCGAAAAACATAGAAGAAGCATATCAGAGTGCTATGAAAGTAGAGGAGAAGATCACTAGAAAACAAAATGCTAGGAGAGGACGGGGAACCGGCAGAGGAAGAGGACAGTCTTATGGCAGAGGGCGAACTACCAGTAATAGTGAAGAAGGTAGCAGTTCCAAAACTTCTGGGATAGCAGAAAAAGGTGACAGCACGAGAGGTGGCAGGCCATATCAGTGAGGAAGAGGAAATGGTCGAGGCAGAGGAGCTAATTATCAATGCTACAGGTGCCACAAGTGGGGGCACAGATCTTTTGAGTGTCCTGAGGCAGAACAAGCTGGACAGAGGGGTGCGTATGTCACACAGCCAGAGGAAGCAGAGGCACCTCCCCAAGAAGCAGAAAATGTGCCAGAAACAAGGGAAGCCTTAGTTTTGAACAAAGTGTTGCTGAAACCAGCCAAAGAAACAGCTAAACAAACTCAAAGGAAAGCCTTGTTCCAGATAGTTTGTAAGTCACATGGGAAATGTTGTAAGCTGATTATCGATAGTGGGAGCACATATAATCTTGTTGCCACGGAGATGGTGGAGAAGTTGGGGTTGAAGCAGTGGAAGCGCCCCACTCGTTACAAGGTATCATGGTTGCAAAAAGGCCATCAGTTGTTGGTGGACGAGTAATGCAAAGTTGAGTTCCATATTGGCAAATATAAGGATAAGGTTATTTGTGATATAATGCCGATGGATGTATGTCACATACTACTAGGTAGGCCATGGAAGTATGACAAGAAGGTAGTACATGACAGGAAGACAAACTATTATAAGTTTGTCAAAGATGGGATCAAGTACACGCTTGTGCCCATCAAGGAAGAAGAGACAACGGAAACAAGCGGGACGAGAGTGTTACTAATGGGCGGAAAACAATTTTTGAAGCAAATTGAAGACAGTGAAGTAAGCTATGTTGTTGTAAGAAGAGCAAAGACGGTGCTGCTACACATAGAGGTGTTAGATTTGCCTGTGGAAATTCAGCAGATGCTGCAGGAATTCAGCGATATAGTAGTGGATGACTTATCAGATAAATTTCCTCCTATGAGAAGTATCAGTCATTATATTGACTTTATACCCGGAGCAAGTCTACCGAATAAGGTAGCATATCGGATGAGCCCTAAAGACAATGAGGAGATCAGAAAACAAGTGCAGGAATTGCTAGATAAAGGGCTGATAAGGGAGAGTTTGAGCCCCTGCGCAGTTCCAACAGTTCTCGCTCCCAAGAAAGGAGGAGAATGGCGAATGTGCACAGATTCGAGGGCCATCAATAAGATTACCATCTGGTACAGATTTCCACTGCCACGGATGGACGACATGATGAACTGCCTGAGTAGGGCAGCATATTTTCAAAGATTGATTTAAAGAGTGGGTATCATCAGATTCGAATCTGAGAAGGGGATGAGTGGAAGACAGCCTTCAAAACTAATGAAGGACTATATGAGTGGTTGGTAATGCCATTCGGACTGAGTAATGCACCTAGTACTTTTATGCAACTGATGAACAGAATGCTGAAAGAATTCATTGGGAAATTCGTAAGTGTACTTGGATGATATATTAATTTTCAGCAAGATAAGGGAGTAACACTTTCAACATGTTTGAAGTGTGCTAGAAAAATTGCAGCAGAATAAGCTGTTGATAAATCTGAAAAAATGCACTTTTCTGCAAAAAGAATTGGTTTATCTAGGTTTTGTGATTGCAAAAAACAAGTTGAAGATGGACCCAGAGAAGATTGCAGCAATTGTCAACTGGCCATCCCCAAAAAGTCTGTTTGAGGTACGTAGTTTTCATGGGCTGGCAAGTTTTTACCGAAAATTTATAAGAAATTTCAGTGAAATCTGCGCACCTATGTTGGACACTATAAAGAAGGCAAGTCAGCCTTTTCGTTGGACCGAGGCAGTAGAAAGGAGTTTTCAGCTACTGAAGAAGAAGATCACAAAGAGACTGATCCTGAGATTGCCAGATTTTAAAAAGCTTTTTCAGGTTCGCTGTGATGCAAGCGGTACGGCCATTGGAGCTGTACTTAGCCAAGAAGACAAACCTGTTGCATTTTTTAGTGAGAAGTTGAATGAAAGCAGGCAGAAGTATTCATCCTATGACAAAGAATTCTATGTTGTCGTCCAAGCACTAAAGCATTGGAGACACTATTTGCTGGGGAATGAGTTTGTTTTATTCTCAGATAATTCTGCACTGTAATATGTGATGCAACAACACAAGCTAAATCACAAGCATGCTAAGTGGGTTGAATATTTGCAGAGTTTCACCTTTGTGTTGAAACACATCAGTGGGTAGGCCAACAAGGTGGCGGATGCGTTGAGCAGAAGAGCCTTACTCTTGCAGGAGAGTATGATACAAGTGCTGGGCTTTGAGCATTTGAAAGACTTGTATCAGATTGACACGGATTTCAAAGAGGCTTATGAAGCCTGTCAGAATCCTTTGGTGAGAAACAATAGTCCGTGGTTGGACTATAATTTGCAGGAGAAGCTATTGTTTAGAGGGGGACAGTTATGCATCCTCGATTGCTCAATGAGAGAGAATATCATTTGGGAGAAGCACAGTGGAGGTCTAGCCAGACATTTCGGCATAGACAAAACATTAGAGCAGCTCAGCCATTTTTATTATTGGCCAAAAATGCAAAGGGATGTGCAGAGATTTGTGACCAGATGTAAAGTGTGTCAGTTGGCAAAAGGACACAGTCAAAATACGGGACTTTACACGCCATTGCCCATTCCAAGTAGACTGTGGGACTCAGTCAGCTTGGACTTCGTCTTGGGTCTACCAAGGACACAGCGGGGTTATGATTTGGTGATGGTAGTAGTGGACCGATTTTCGAAGATGGCGCATTTCATCCCTTGCAGAAAAACCAGCGATGCCACTCACATGGCCCACTTGTTCTTTACAAAGATTGTCAGGCTACATGGTCTACCTAAGTCCATTCTCTCTGATAGGGACGTGAAGTTTACAGGGCACTTTTGGTGCACCCTGTGGAAGAAGATGGACATGCAGTTAAGTTTTAGCTCTGCTTATCACCTGCAGATCGACGGGAAAATAGAGGTGGTAAACAGAAGTCTAGGGAACCTGCTACAAAGTTTGATCGGTGAAAATTCATGAATGTGGGATCGAGTACTTGCCCAGGCAGAGTTCGCTTACAACGACTCGCCCAATCACAACACGGGTTACAGTCCTTTTCAGATCTTATATGGCATGCATCCTCGCAGAGTACACGAATTACGAGATCTAGGACAGCAGGAAAGACGAAGTGCTGATGGGGAGGATTTCGCTAAAGCGATGAATGATTTACATGAGCAGGTGAAAATAAAGTTGTAGGATAGTAGTAAAAAATATAAGCAGCGAGCAGATTTGAAACGGAGAGAGGTACAGTTTAATGTGGGGGATGAAGTCCTCGCGCATTTGCGCAAGGAGCGTTTTCCGAAGGGTGCATATAACAAGCTGAAGTACAAGAAGATAGGTCGTCGTAAAGTTCTCTGGAAATTTTCAGCAAATGCTTATGAATTACAGGTGCCACCAGGAATCGGCATCTCACCCATGTTTAATGTAGTAGACTTGTTTCCATACACTATTGATCCAGAGGAAGGTAATACCGCATGGCCTACATGGGACAAACAGGAGGAAAGTGATGCTTGGATGAGACAAATGCCTTACGCTCAGCCCCTCGAGATCGAGAGGATCCTCGACACTCAGGTGGCCAAGCGAACTCGGCGGAAAGAGTATTTGCAATATCTGGTCAAGTTGAAGAACCGTCCTAGTGAGGACAGTTCATGGCTTAACGCTAGATAGATATAGCAGTGGGTTATTCAGTCAAGAAGCTCTTGAACCAGAGTCATGAATTTTTCTTATCCCTGGGGCCTGATGCAGGAGCATCCAGCTAAGGGCATCTGACCGGGTGTTGGTCTCAGCCAAGAAGGACAAGTTCAAAGACTTTTAATTTCATTTTCGTTTAATGAATAAAACAGTGCATAGGAATTAGTTTGTTTTATTATTAATTAGTTAAGAAATATTAGGAACAATACAGTTAGGGTAGTGTCATAACAGTTACATTGTTTTGTCATTTTCTTAGTCCATCTTACAGACGTCTGTTCATAAACAAAAAGTATAATATTGTAACTCCTACAATACAAGAAAATCCAACAAGATTATCAACTATGTAACTACAAAAGGTAACTATATAGAACCGAGAATAGTTTGAGTAACTGTTCAAGCACAATATAAAAATCAATGTAATACAATCATGGAGGGGTTCAGCACATGAGAACAGAAATACAATACAGAGAATAATTTCTTTCATCCGAAACATTCAAGTCCATCTATAATAGTTCATTGTAATATTCATTTACTTTTCCCTTAATCATTGAGTAAGAAAAACAAAGAAAATATTGTGCGTTCATATCCTTTTCATTTATTTTCTTTCCTAAAGAACAGAAAGCAGACAGAGAAATTGGACGAGTATTCCTAGCACGAAGACTGGCAGCAAACATACAGAGTTCCACGAATGAAATTCAATCACATTACGAGAAATTCGAAAAGAATGAGAATGCAAATGCTGAGCAACAATCCCAGGACAGAGATAAATGAAATATAACAAAATTCACTGTTAATTCTTTTCATTTCCAACAAAAAAAATATTTGTATACATATAACAGTCCAGGGATACCCATTCAAACAGCGGAAGAACAATATGAACAAGTAGAACCCTAAGGGTGAGGGTTTGGGCGACCACTGTTCAATAGGTGGTTTACAGTTACAAATTGCCAGAAATCAAACGAGGGTATTTTGTGAAAGACTAAGCGAAGTCGCATAGTGACAACAAAGAAACTCAAGTGGATGAGAACTGGGACTCTGCCCCACAAATTGACAGAGACCAATTAACAAAGACAAATTGATAATAGTAGCAGAGCCTATGGGAACAAAGCCGTAGTAATTTCATCAACCACGCCAGAGGACGAACCCCCACCTGCGCAAGCAAAACAAGACAACGTTGTTAGCCAAATGCCAACAGAGTAAAAGACCAGAAGCAGTGAGAAACTGAATGCACAATAAACAAATTGTTTTACCTTGAGATTAGTCGTGTGGGAAGAGTGAAACCCCACTAAGCCACAACCCATGGTGACACCCTAAGACCAAGAAGCAGTTCTCGTTAGAACCGGAGGAAAACGAAAAGGATAAACAATCATGGAGGGACAGCTTACCTGAACAAAGTTGTGAAATTAAGGAGGAGGCCACCGCGACTGTGACCTATAGAACGCAACACGGGTAACCCATTAACCAAAATTAATAACTAGAAGAACTACAATGAAATGAAAACAGTGGAGTAGGGACAAGTTTATTAACCAAACAGGCAAAGACAACAGCAACTCTCTTACACAGACGAGAACAACCTTGATATTGTGCTCAAGTGACCAAGCAACGAAATCACCAGAACAAACGAAGGTGCCACACCAACAAGCAGCATAACCCATAGCTGGCCGCATGTAGACCCTGTTGCTCACCTCCATACATTTGCAGCACAAACCCTCACTTCCAGACCAAACCCTTAGCGCAGCGAAGTTACAAGAGAAAAATGAAGAAATGACATAGAATGCAGGGTTTTGGCGTAAACCAAGAGCGGGAAACAGTAACCGAGGCAAGTACTGCCAACACAGCATAATTAAAGTCTGACATAAATGCCCTCCAATGAATAACTAGAACCATCCTATGATTAACACCTAATCACAAGTGTTAAGTCCCAAATCATTTCTTAATCATTTAATTGTGGATTAGTGCACTATTATATTATTGTCAAATATTATATTGTGGAATTGCGGGCTGGTCCCGTCATGTTTTTATATCTAGTGTTTTGTTTTTATCTCTAGTGTTTTTGTGCTGCTTATTGATTGTTAAGAAACTCTATATCCCGGTGAAAGTAAATTCAGTTTTAGTTTTTAGTTTTCTTGTTTTCCGTGATTCATATAGTTTAAGAATTTCAAAAAAAATTATTATTTCTGATTTACTATTTGATTTAGTTTTTAGTTTTCATGATTTCGGTGATTCATGTGTAATTAGAGTTTCAAACAAAATTATTATTTCTTATTTACTCTTTAAATTTAAATAGATGGTATCACATTATAGATTTATAGAAATAGAATATGAGAGAATTATAATTTGTAGTAAAAAAGTATGTCAACATTTTTTAACTATTGTGAAAGCTAGTTTAGATCCATTTTAACTCCAAATTTATCTAACGTCTAGAGTATCAAATCTCTTAATATACAAACTATATAACATTTTCTGTAATCAAAAGAGGGGTTTTCACTTCTAGTAGTTTCAAAAATATAGAACATTTAATTTAGTTATTTTTGTTATTTAATTTAATCATTTTTCAAAAAATAATGTATATAAAATTTGTTAATATTTAAATTCTTATTTAATTTAATTATTGAATATTTAATTCTTATTTAATTATTTTTAAAAAACAATGTATATAAAATTTATTAATCTTTAAATTCTTATTTAATTTAATTTAGTTATTTTTTAAAAACATTGTAAATAAATTTTAATAACATTAAATGTTAAAAAATAAAATAATGTAAATATTAAAACTCAATTTTTCAACATTATTTCAACCAAAATTTAAAGAGAAAAAGTACAGAGAATTTGAGGTTATCCCAATAAAAACAACGGATTTTGATTGCTTTGATTGGACTGTTTGTGCGCTTGACTATCAATTTCTTCAGACAAGATTGTCAAGTGGACTTCCAAATTTACATTGTTGTCAACTCGAAATTAATTTAATAATTGTTATTTGTTTTTTTTTTTTTATTATACATTTATGAAGGTGACATAGCTTGCAAGTAGTTATATTTAAAAGAAATAATTTAAACACAATAATTCACTCATTTAACTTTATAACATCATAACATTTATATAACATCATAAGTTTGTTTATGAAACGTAGGCCAACTGTATTCGCTCTCTTTTTATGTGTTTATAAGTATCTTATTTTAAACCAATCCACTAATTGTTTATGAAATGTATGCAAACTATGTTCCATCTTCTCATTTTTGTCTTTATAAGAATCTTATTTGAAGGCCATCCACTTAAATTTTTATTGTTTTAAATTTTTTTCCCTCTTTTCAAATTTCAATATTTTCCATCACCGTGAAATAAGTTTAAAATGTTTTCAATAATTTCCATCACCTTCAAATAAGTTTAAAATACGGAAAGTGTCAATATTTTCCATCACCCTGAAATAAGTTTAAAGCGTGAAAAGCCTGTGTAGAACATCAAATTCCAGGCCCGGTGTTTGTACTTGACTTGCTATACGGTCATAACTATCCAATCCATTGCAAAACCATTGAACCACTTTCAATACGCGTAGTGTAATCAGGTTACATTTTCCGCCAGAAAATAACGGAAATTCTGATATATTTTTGACCAAATCTCCCGAATTTTTTTTTGAAAAATATTTAAGAGAATTAGATTAGAGCTTTAGAATTTTTCGTTGTTTATAGGTTTTTTTCGATGTTGTTGCTAAATTTATTTCCATCTTTGAAAATCAGATTTTTTTGAAAAAAAAAAAAAACCAAACCAAATTCAGGGAAAATTAGCCTCCAAGACAAAAAAGTCTCCTCGAAAACAACGCCCATCGAATCCAGAAATACCTGCACTCCGTGCACTCATTCCACTCTTCCGCACAGCTGTATACACTGAGTGACAAACGCACTCATTCAACTCTTCCATAGAGCAATATAAATTAAGTGACAGAGAAGAGCGTCATTTCGTTCAGCGGTACGATTGAACGTATCCACCTACTAGGGAGAGATTCCTAATGTTGTGCAGGGACCAGTGATTGATATAGTACTGGTCCCACCAAACCACCATAAATTGAGACTTTTGAAATCAATATTTAAACAAAAATAAATAACATTAAGTATAAATAAGTATTAATTTATGTCCAAAATTTCCCCATACATTGACTGGGCCCACAATTGTCCATAAATAATATTTGTCTACTTAAGACTGCAAACCATATTTACCCAACTAGAAAACAACGAAAACCATAAATGCTTCCAAAATGGTCTATTCCAGAAGTACAAAGCAGCAGTCACTTCAACCCCCACTCATCAGAACTGCAGCTTTGCATCCCAAATAAATATGCCTACCTGCACATAACAAAAGGGAATGTATGTCAGCGATAACTGTTGTGTTTTTCAACAACTAAACACCCTATGTTCAATAAATGACACCCAACCCAATAACATTTAAACCCATTATATGCCTACCTGCACATAACAAAAGGGAATGTATGTCAGCGATAACTGTTGTGTTTTTCAACAACTAAACACCCTATGTTCAATAAATGACACCCAACCCAATAACATTTAAACCCATTTTGTTCAATAAATGACACCCAGACCCAATAACTGCAATAAATGACACCCAACTCACTCTATTTCTCATTAAAATAGATCAAAGCACATGGATCAACAAATAACCAATCCCAACCATTAGATCACATCAAATTAAATCAAAACCACACATTCAAAATGAAGCCATTGCAATCCATGTGCATCCATGTCCACCAATTAAATTCAAGTGCCAAAAACTATAAAAGAAGTCCACCCACTGTTGAAGTTGCATCTTATGCTTTCAAACTATTCAGCAAACTTGAGGACAACATCACAAAACAATGGCCAATATATCCAGGTTAGTTATATCAATTACAACTCATTCTTCTTACAATTATTTTTTCATTGTTTTCATTTATCAGATTTCTTACATGATCTGTCTGGCCATAACTGCTAGAAGGATACCTGGATGGTTTCACAAATAGCCATTGAAGGTCATTCTCCTTACAGTTCTGTTTTTATTGTTTTCATTGTTTTCATTTATCAGAGTTCTTACATGATCTGTCTGGCCATAACTGCTAAAAGGATAGCTGGATGGTTTCACAAACAGCCATTGAATAAAAATTAGGTTCTAAATACAACTATTTAGAAAAGTTAAAACCATTCCTTAAAAAAAAAAAAAAAAGGAATGCCTTCAACATACTTAATTTTTTCAGTTCAATTTTCTAAAACTTTTTATGACTGATAAGTCCATTCCAAGGTTGATCATCGCTGCAAGTTGTTCCCAACATAGAATTTTTTCCTAGCCTTACTGTGATTATGACAGGCATAGCACTCTTCTGGAGCATATGACCATATTTTGTTTGAGTTTCCAAACTAATTACTATGCCTGGAATGGTGGCCATGGACTGCAATGGAGAAATTGCAGTACTGAGACATTTTTGGCAATGCCAAATAGCAAAAAAAATGGAAAATGATATTTGAAACAAAATATATGTGCACATTTCACTTGCTTATGCCTTAGCTAGTTCCTATCCTTACATTAAGGAAGCAGTCATGGAAATGCATCCTTATAAGCCCAGCTTGCTATAAGGGAATTCTGAGCAAAAGCCTTGGAAACTGATTGTTGAATAATGCCTTCAACTGCACTGCAACTTCTATCATAGAATCCTACTTGAATCCATATAAAAGTTGCTAAACGGATGAACAAGCAGGCAATTGAGAGACTACAAAGTAATTTGCAATGAGAGACTATGAAGTAATGCAATTTGATTTCATGTAACATACATGTTGATAATTTCTTGTAATAAAGGAAAAGTGTTTTTGCAGAAGTAATAAAGCATAATTTACAAATATTCTAATGTCTAAATGCATGCAATAATTTTACAGGTTGTTGCATCTATGGCAAAAGGAAGTTACTCTCCTCGTACAAGGAGAAGTGGCAGGAGAGTGACAAGGGGTGCGCAGCTGCAATGCACATCCTCTGATGAGGACAGGACAGCTGATGTCAATGCCAACAATGCACCAGGAAACATTGTTGAGGATGACCATGTGACAGCAGCTGATGCTAACACACCATCAGCGATAGAACCACCATCAACAACAATCCAAGGAGCAAGTTCAACTAAAAAGATCAGTGCTATAAGAGGATGGATAAAAGAAAAAATGTTAGTTGCAATTGATGACATAGAGTTTAATGGATACTCAGTTCGGGCATCTGCAAAAAAAATGGTATTCCTTCCTCATCAATACATTATTGGATAAATGGACTGACTCATACAAAATGTAGAGGGCCTCTTACAGTTATGACTGAGGAGGAGGAGGCCGAGGTGGTCGAGTGGTGTAAAGAGATGGCCCAACTAGGACATGGGCTAGAGTTGATACAACTCAAATCAACAGTTGCTCAAATCTGTCAAGGGAGGCCAAACCCATTCAAAGATGGGTTTCCTGGTAAATCATGGTGGTTTGGGTTTAAAAAAAGGCATGCAGAACTTGTATTGCGTAGTGCTGAGAGCCTTGACAAAGACAAAGCATTAAATTTGCACCTTGCAGTTGTGCAAAAGTTCTATGACACACTTTCTAGTGCTTACGATAAACACTCTTATGGAGCAGACCATATATGGAATTGTGATGAAATAGGTTTAAAGGCAGGGAGGAATTGTGGCATGCGAGTAATTGCCAAAAGAGGGAGCCGAAATGGGCCAAAGATTTTTCCTAAGAGCTGGGAGTGGATAACTATTTTATGTTGTGTCAATGCAATTGGTACTTCAATCCTAGGATTTTATCTATTCAAATGTAAAAATCAACTGAAAAACTATATACAGAACCGTGAACCAGGTGCATGCATGGCTGCACATCCCCATGCATGGATGACTAAAGAACTGTTTCTAAGTTGGCTTTTTCACTTTGTTGCATCGGTACCAGGGGCGTCTCGCCTAATAACAGACACCTTTTGATATTAGATGGCCATGGGAACCACATGGTTGTACAAACAATTGAGGAAGCAAACAATTTAGGCATCGACCTATTGACATTGCCGACTCATACCACTCACAGAGTGCAACCGTTTGATGTTAGTGTATTTGGCCCTTTCAAGAACTATTTCAGGTCGGAGCATGTTGCATGGATGGCAAAGAATCCAGGGGTTGAGGTGAAAAGGTTTGAGCTAGCAGAGCTTGCAAGTAAAGCTTTTAAAAGGGCTTTGACACCATCAAATATCAAGGCTAGATTTAGGAGGACAGGAATCTGGCCACTGAACTATGATGCTCTTATGCATGATACTGGTTGTAGCCAAGCGTTTTATGTGGATGGTCAGGAAGAAGGGAATGCCCAAACAGGTGTTCAAGTGCAAGAAGTAGATGACCAAGATGATGTTGTTGCAGCTGATAATATGATTTCCCTATCTCAAGGACACTTATATGCTGAAGATGATGAAACTATATGTGAAACACGATATAACCATGAACAAATTCGCAGTAACATGGAGATCGTTCCACCAACTCAAGAACATGAAATTCCTGTTGCTGATATTGTTAATGATATTGTTGAACATGCAGTTGACAATGACCAATTGACATTGCCAAGCCAAGTAACCCCACCTTCATGGCTAGCAAAAGCAATGATCAATATGAATGCACATAGTGTCTCAGCAACCAATGAAGAAAGCATGAACATGCCCTCACAACCAGCAAAATTGAACAGTGAAATTGTTCATTTTTTTGTGGACAATAGATCAATGGAAGAAGATGAAGGACATAATGAGGCATCAAATGAAGATAATGATATAGTTCAATCAATTCCAACAGATACTGAAAGGAAAGTACCAAGCAATGACATGCAGGTGGGAGGGGTGGAGAAGACACTTGGACGGTTCCTAAAGCTAGCAGTAGAGAGAGTATCAATGAAAAAAAAGCAAGGTGCACCGGGTAGTCTTCGTCTGGGCCGAAGCTCATAGTTACTGACCTCAGAGGACTATATAAACCTGTTAGTTGAGTCTGAAAAAAAGAAATTTGAAATGCAAGAATTAAAACAGAAAAAAGAAGGATCTAGTAAAGGAGAAGAAGGCAACAAGGATTGTTGCAGCACAACGTCGAGTAGATGAAAGGATTGAAAGAGATAAAGCAAGGCAAGTTAAGGACCAACAAAAGCAAATGGCAAGACAGGAAAAGGAAAAATGAAAGGCACAACAAATGCTTGAAAAGGAACAAGCGATGATCAACGATACAAGAATAGCTGATGAAGCCAGGATTATTTCAAACTCATTGGACTCCATTGCAGATAATACACCATTATTCCAAGATCTCGTAAACATTCAAGTGCCTCACTATCAAACTGAGGGTTTACCCACTTGCCTTGTTCCTACTAGAGTTGGTGTTAATTCTTTGTATGCTCATTACGCACCTCCACTTAATGTAGTGGTCAATAGTGCAAATGTGAGG